>JAOWBL010000046.1:0-18593 GCA_028564865.1 Zenarchopterus dispar | reverse complement strand
TATATATATATATATATATATATATATATATATATATATATATATATATATATATATATATATATATATATAAGATTTACTTCAGATACATACTAGGAGATCTCATTTCCAGCCAAACTTGTTTTTTTATCTGCCAATCCCCGTCGGCTGTTGAGTTCTCCATTGGGCACTGACCCATTCTCAGAAAAACAGTCAAAGCTTTCCTTAATGATTCAGACATTTACAGACCCTGATCTGTGACCAAAGAAGCCTCAAGGCTACTGCCAGCATCTTTCTCCTTCATCCGCAGAACCTGGAACAGGTTGACTCCAGAGCAGGCAGAAGAACTAACAAGCTGCTGTCCATCAGCATGGAGTCCCAGTCACTGCCAATGGCCTCTTCCCCCGCTCACATACAGTAGCCCTAAGAGGAAGTTATTTTGTTGAACAGCAGGCTGCTAGTCACACTAAATCTGAACATTAGCCCCAAGAGACTCTATTAAATTTCTGGGATGTTTTTTTTTTTTTTTTCCTGGAAACACACTCTTGGCTCCAGAAATGTGTCATTTGGCATTTCTACTTGACCAGGAGGCCTTGCGAAATGACAGGAGCTGCTTTCTCTCAGCAATGGCAGGCAGGATTCTAAGATGCATGTTGAAAGGAGTTTTGATGTTGAAACTTCAGCACTGACTAACTAGAACTGCCCTTACAAAGGTTGATTTGTCTAAAAACACACATCTTATCCCAAACACAAGCAATGAAACATCATGCAGATGCATCAGCACACCAGCTGGGGAAATCAAGTAATGCTCAGGTCCTGTAAAACCTGACTCCAGGATCAGACCACCTCAGCAAATCCATGGAAAATCAGTATAGGGTTCAATTAGAAATAGATTAAATATCTGGCAACTTTTAAAACAGACATATAAGAGGTGGTGCATGCACTAATGAAAAAGAATTGCCTTTTCCCCCTGTGTTTGCAGGGTTTCTTATTGAATACTGAGTGTAGCCGTTGATTAAATTCTTTGCTTGTCTATCCCGAGAGAAAAGGCACATTGCATACCCTGCTTAATGCCTAGTTTGGCCAATGCTGATTTTTAATGCCTCTGGAAAGAAAAAGAAAAGAGGAAAAAAAACAACCTCCCGCCCTTTGTTCTGGTGTCCGTGGAACAAAGACGAATGGCTCTTTTATTGCACTCCTGGAAACACCTCTATGCTCAGGTTTTCCTTTTATTTCCGTGCTCAGTCCTTTTCCATCTTGTCTTTGATAAATTAATATCACATTGAACGGCCAAGTCTCACATCTTGCCGATCGTTCCCTTTTAAATCAAATGCGATTCTGAAAGGCGAAGGGGTACACCGAGAGACGTATAATGAGTGTGTGCACATAATTCTTTGCTCTCCTTAAATAGGCTTGACTTGCAGCGCAATTAAGGGACTCTAACCTAAGCACATCTACAGTGCTTCACACTGACACACACACATAAAGCCTCACCAGGCTCTTTTTTCGCCAAATAGCTGGCCAGCTGTCCAGAGCATGCCTCATAAAAGCAAATTAAACCTTGTCCTTCTCTTTACCTTTCAAGCCTACAGCCAGGCATACAGCTCAGTTTTTAAGACATTGTTGCTTCATCCTCTTCTGCTGTTGATGGTGGTGTCCTTGGACAAAGAGCTGGACATATTGTGGATCCTCATGCTTTTGAAGCCAATCTTAAACCTAGCCTTAGGACATTGTGGAATAGGTAATCATGCCCCATCATTAAAATGAAATCAGAGTCTGAGTTTGTTCCCATTTCTGATGGACAAATGACTGCATCCCTGGTCAAACATGAACTGGAAAAGGCACGATCCACGTCGATGTCAGTTAGCCAGGCGGAAAATTGGAAAATTTAAGCTACAGCGAGTCATTAGTTAAGTCAAATATGAAACAAAAGCTCCAACTCACTGGAGAGTCCTTTGCAAAGTATAATCTCTTACTTAAAGCAAATGATTCATTTCAGTGGCTTCTCAAAAATATGCTAATCTTATCATTGCTCACTGAAGTGGATATAACTGACCAACTTCAGCAAATTCACTTGTTAACTCTACTGTAAAAACTCCTTTTCTTTATTTTTATTATCAGCACAAGCCTCCAACTATTTTCCCATCAATTTTTCCCATTTTATTACCCATACATCACTCCTGCTCTATCCTTCTTTCAGGCCCTACAGAGTCTGTAACTAATTAGATCTGGCATGGTCTGTAATGTCTTTGCAGTCTATGGGAAGCCGAAGGGGTCATAATCACCATATACAGAGCTCCAGTGGCACTCAACACCAAATGGATCAAAATCTGCAGGATAACGCTAATCTCAGGTTTAAGAGCATCACTGATATATCTGTCCACGCCAAATTGTCCATTGCTGTGGATAATATAATGGCGTAGGCTCCTTGTTGTTTGTATATGGATGTAAGTGTAGTTCTGAAGAAAACACAAAACCTGTTTTTTTCCTGTCAGCTGCAGAGTGACTATAATGTCACCTTACATTCAAACTAAAAAGCTTATTGCATGTAATTAAACACAACTGTCGAAAAGTTTGAAATAATAGGCTGAAAAATAATAATTATCTTTTTTTTTTTAAAACAGAATTTCCAAAGAAGCACTCTCTTCTTAAAAAATATTTAGAATAATCATGATTCCAATGAGTAGTTTTGGATGTGTACTATCATTAACTCAGCTCAGAAAATTCTTAATAAAACTTCAGCAGATTCGTGGAGCGTCCCTGAACTGCAAAAAGCCAAGTTGAGACGGCAGAAAAATGCTTGCCGGTGAAAAGAACAGGTGCAGGAAAACTCCACCAACCTTTTCCATTATGCCCGTTGCCTCCAGTCAAATTAGGCTGTCAGAAGCAGTGAGGCTCTGGGCTAATTTCAAACACGCAGCAAGTAACTGTCTCAGACCTACCAATCAAGTCCACGAGCCAGGGAAAAATTCATCTGTCACTATAATTATTCTTTTGTCAATACAAATCTGTTTGGTCAGCATGTGTCCTCTATTAAATTAAGTGTGCTTTTGCTAAAGACACGCATTCATAGTGGAAATGTTTGTTTTGTACCCCTTCTTTTCTGCTTCATATCGGCTTAGGAGACGCTGCAGGCCACCACACTTGAAGCCCTGGAAGTGGGCTGCTGGAGCACCGACGGTGATAATGTCATAGAGTGCATCTGGAAACAGAGAGGGAGAGAGAAAAATAGCTCTTAGTATTTATAATACCGACAAAGCTCTTAGAAAACTGGAGGCACCTTGAGGTGAGAGTGATACGATTCCAAAAATTAATTTATCCTCTGTGAAAGAGATTTTTAAAATTATTATTGCATACAATGAACTGGATTTCAAGTCAAAGCTGTACAAAAACTGTGAGGATGTACTCAAAATTCAAGAAAAAAAAAACATAGAGCTGGTTAAGGTTTAGCTCAAATTCAAACGTGAAGTTCTGAGATGTTCTCATGTGAAGAGTTACCTTCCATTAAATATGTACCATGACATTATTCCCGGACTTGGCAGGTAATTCCTGTAATGTTACTCCACTGTTAAACCAGACGGACAATCAATGTTACTGTGGTTCACTCAGATTTTCACACCTGCTTTTAAATCTAAATAAACACTTCAAAATTGCCAAGGCGAGGACAAGCAGTGCCTAAAAGAGGCTTCATTTGGACTGAGTAATAGGTAAAGCTGACAATTAAATAAAAAAAACCAAAACAAGTCATGAAAGTGTGTGGTGGTGGTGCCCTTTGAGAAACCAGTAATCCACGGCTCTGACTGCATGACAAAAACTGCTGAAAAATGTTGAATAACACCTACAAGTCTCGTCAGATAGATATAAATGACAGACCAGTGGATGCTAGGGCTGTATCACTTCAGTGCACATTGTTTCTTCCATTAATTGTCCCGGTTACGGGTCCTAAATCTGCTCGACTGCTACAAGTTTGGCCCTTGGAGTTTTCAGGTACCTGCGTTCTCTTAATTGGTTCTCTCACATCAGAAGTACACACACACAGACACACACACACACACACACACACACACACACACACGCAAGAACAATTGTGAGCTTCAGAACATCAAGCATGATGATGAATTTGAGCCCGATGTAGCCACTCTTCCTCTCACGCCATCTTTTTTTCTCTCAATAACTAAGCGGCAGAAAAAGGAGTTAGAGAAATGAGAGGAGGAGACTGATTGTGGCAGTGAAAATGAGTGGTAATCATTCACACTTGACCAACAGCAATCCTTTTTAATGAAACAAAACATCCTGCTGCTTTCAGTTTATCTTTGCCAGGCTGAGCTTTTTCAGCCTGGAAATATTTTACAGCTGTCTATTTGGTGTTACAGAAAATCCATTCATGGCAAAAAACAAATGAATTCTGTTCAGAATTTGAAGTATTATGTTGTTTTTGTCCCCCCCCAATGAACGTTTTCACTGGATGATCAATAGACAAAAGGAAAATAGATAGTTCAGCATCACTATATAGATCTCAAAGGAAAACTCAATGAGATGCGTATTTTCTGATTGGAAAACAGACCAGGTTCTGTTGTTTAACTGTATAAATTATTGCAGTGATTTAAGTTTTGGTTGTTTTTCCTAATAAAAGAAAAAAGTAACAAAGCTGCACCATAAAACCCATCATATGACCATCCATGCTCAGTGAGTTGTTACCATGACTTGTTTATATTTATTGTATGTATAATGCACAAATGCACATTATACAAATGTAGATTTAGTTTTCTTTCAGTATGATCATATGATGTAGGCTTAACACATCGGAGAAGGATCTGGAAGAGAAAATCAGGAAGCAAAGGTGTTTTTAAAAGTGTTAGGATTTGCTGGAGGAGCATGGATGCCAGACATAACCACTATAAAAGTTTCATGTTTTAAAGTGAAGCCACACTAGTGTGGATGCAAACTTGGAGAGAGGGTGCTCATGTCAGGAGCTGATTATATACAAACATCAGTTCAGTTTGAAGGCCACTATCTGAAACGGAGTTATATGAGTGAATTTGGCCCACAGAGGTTAATTATCTGAGTGGCTTTCAATCAATTGATAAACTCGTCCAAGGTTTGTTTTAATATGGTTATTCCCACTTTCCTCACAGTGACACTTCAACAGAGTTGTTAGACTGTGTGATGATTTGACTTATTTGCTCTGGCACCCCTGAGGTCCCCGCTGAAAGAATGACAGCTAATCCCAGTGTTTTCCTGCCTTCATCTTCCCATCAATCACTCTGTGTTTAGCTGAAACGGAGCCCAATCACAGATAGAGAGGCACCAATTGGCTGCTGTAATGCACAGACAATAACAGTCTTTGGAAAAAACCCACAAAGGACTTAATTAGCGTTTTTGTCTATTTCTTCATGCCAGGTTAGCCTACCTTTCACCCTGCATGATGACCTAGAAACAGCCTGTCTAAGCCCTTTGAGTATTTGTGACAGATGGAGAAGTTGAGACAAAAAGAGATGACAGCTTATGGAAAATAATCACACAAGTGGACGAGCAAATAGATCCAACATCTGGTCCGTACCAAGTTACCCTCGAGCATGTTGTGAAGACGTTGTGAAGCCTGTACAAGTGATAGTGACATTACAGTACCTGTTTTTTTGGGGCATGTCACCCTCATCCTTTGTGTGTGCAAGTTTATTGGGATGAATTCCAGAGACTTCTGGGCTTTGCAGCAGCTTGGCTTGAATGAACAACCTGAACAACAAAGACACAGGTCAGAAATGAAAGCATGGCTATCAAGAAAAAGTTCAAGAAAAGTGCTCCTGTCAAAAATAAAACATCCTTTTGAAAGCTTCTTCTATCATATAAAGGCACACTGTGCTTTGGTTAGACACAGTTTCTGACATAAGTGCTTCTGATGGTTTATCTCTTTATCACTTTATATGTTTACCTAGAAAGAGACAAAGACACATTAGGCTTTTTCACAAAAGAAAAGTGAAACTCTGAATTTGTGATAAAGGTAACACTGCAAAGGGTCAGTGTTTCCATTGAATGCTGTTTTTCTCTGTATGAGTGCAACTCTCCTAGTTCTCTCTCCGCAACTCTCTCCGTCTTGTCCTGTGAGGTTTCTCTTATAAAACAAAAAACAAAAAATGACTTTGAAGAAGATGGACAGAACATCTTTAGTTTTTGATAAATCCTTGCGATTGCTGCTGTTGAGAAAATAGTTAGATGATGAAGGCAGCAGATGATCATTCAAATGAGGATTCAGAGGCAAAGCCCTTACAATGCATATTGATTAAGTAGTGTTATAGCACAACTACATCGTAATAATGAGTCCAAAAACAGCTGGAAACTAGAGTTTGATGACTTTAGATTGAGTGACTGTGTAACATCCTTTGCTGTCGGAGATGTACAAATGAGCAAAAAGCTTTTTCATTACATTTATGCAATAAACTGCATCATCAAAATGCCTGAAAAAACACTTTGTGAAAGAGTGAAAAGGTTTTTGCGATATTTGGGAGTTTTTTTTTTTTTTTTTCCAAATTAGAGCAGTTTCCATTACAGGTCTTCTTTCTCAGTATTTAGTAATAGAAACATGACTTGAGACAGCCTTTGTCAGATAATAATTATGATTTGTGATTACCTGCTGACTTTGATTTATTATTGAAATGACTGCTTCCATGGAGGTAAAACTGAGTGATACAAATGCACGACAAAGGTCTGTCTGTGTGGTGCAGAGAGAACAACCTGATCCTAAACACCACTAAGACAAAGGAAAACATTGTGAACTTCAGGAGAAAGCAAACAGTCATTCTTCCCTTGAGGATTGGAAAGGATTGTGTGGGGAGGGTCTCCAACTTCTGGCTGCTGGCCATTCACTGATCTGGAGCATCAACACCAAAAATGCCATCAAAATGGAAGATACTGATATATAACCACCTTTCCTGCATGTAGTTTTTCAACTGATAGTGGCAGAGAAGAAACCGCTCCAGAGTGTTGTCACCCTGGTCCAGAAGATCCCCAGCTACCTCTGTCTTTCCCTGGAGGAACGCTACAGTTTTCAGTGCCTCAGGAAGGCCCAGTGCATCCTCAAGGATATAACCCATCCCATAAACACATGTTTTAAACTGTTACCTTCTGGCAGATGTTACGTGACTTTAAAGACCAGAACAAATAGACGAAAGACATTTTTACCCAAGAGTCATAATTACTCTAAACACTGTTTAATGGCTTGAAAAGTGAAACACATTAAAGGTGCAATAACAGGACAGTGTGCATGGTGAATGGTGCTGGTTTTGTGTTCACTTTTGGCTATAGGGCATTTTTAGTACTTATTTATTCTGCATTGTTATTCTACTTTTGTGTACAAGTGTAAACTGTGTATAAGTGTATTCTTTTTCTATTTGATTCTAAATCAAGCCACATTTAATTGAAAAGGTGTGGAAGGCTGCAGTGCAGATTTAGGTGAGACTTTCAACGAGGTAATTCCCACCAGGACCTACTCGGCTTGGTTCGGCTTGACTCTGTTTTAAGGGTTTTCTACTAGGTTTTAACTGAGCTGCGTCATGCTGGAAATGCAACGTCACCAGGCTACAGGCCACTGATTGGTGTCCTGAGAGCAACTCCAT
The DNA here is from genome assembly GCA_028564865.1 of Zenarchopterus dispar. NCBI lineage: Eukaryota > Metazoa > Chordata > Actinopteri > Beloniformes > Zenarchopteridae > Zenarchopterus > Zenarchopterus dispar. The sequence goes on along the minus strand of JAOWBL010000046.1, from coordinate 11,004 downwards.
CACACCTGCCATTGTTAAAATCTGGCAACAGTGACTGTGATATTTACTTTACAACTAAACTTTGGTTTAGTGAAATATGGCAAGCAAACCTACTCTGTGGTACAACAAGGAGGTCCACATAGTTCTGTGCCTAAAAAGTGTCACATAAAAAGGCATCACCGGCATTTTGGGCCACCTTCCTCATCCACATTAAGGTGGTGATGGGGCGAGGGCTTTATTCAAAGACTCATACAGGAGCATCCAGGATCAACTATTCAAAATGACCAAGATAGCTTCAGAATTACAAAAAACACTTTGGATCAACAAATTTTTATTACAAAACCAACAACATTGATTCACCAGTGTTCCTTCTATGCTGTACAACATTTTAAACATCTGCACTGCCCCCCAGGAGATCGACATTGAATCTAGAAGAACCAGATAAATTATTTGTATCAAACAGGAAAATAATTAAAAAAAAAAAGGGCCAACCACGCTAATTACAATCTTATCTGGATTCAACAAAGCTCTCAACAAAACAGAGGAGTATATTGGGACACTTTGACATATGGAATCAAACAGCCAAGCATCTTGTTGGACCTCTCCATCTCCCAAGCCACAGCTAAACAATAAGAGTTAATGAATTAATTACAGTGTTAATGTATGCACAAAAAGATCCATTTTACAGAAGAAGCGATGCACTGTACCAGATTTAGACTGATCTAAAGAATACATCTTAATCATAGATACAACAGCAAAATATCCAATTACTGTAAATCTTGTTTTTGCAAAAGAGTCATTTCAGGATCTGACACATCGAACTGGCTTCTCAAATCTTAAATATGTAAATAAGCCTGATGAGCCTTTCAAAGATAAGGCTAATCTTTCAAGAACAATCAAGCAAGAGAAGCAGTTTCTGAAGTAGAGAAGTTTGCCAGTCTAGATAATTTATTTAAAACAAAGGTACTCAAGATGACTTAAATGAACAGAAAGGGAATAAACATTTGAATACCACATAGTGTGATAATCTACTTTGGCATCAAAAACTTAAACAAAACCTTTTTTGAAGATGAAAGCTATTGAAATTCCTGTTGCATCACAAATGAGTGACAAAAAAAAAAAAAACTATTTAAAAACTCTTATGCTGCAAGTTTGATAATTTTCTATTCATATGAGATGACTAATTTTGTTGTAGAAGCCATTAATTTAAACTGCAATGTGAAAACTTGTAAACTGAGTAACTCATCAGTGTGTGAATTTGTTGTTCTATACAATCACCTACCAAAATAAAGAGCAAATTGGGCAAATAATTATATTAAAGTAAGAACATTTTTTAAATTAATTTACAGGGCTTTTATTACATTGCTGATAGCATTAGTGTGGTTGTCGTGGTTACCTGAAAACAGCTTTGGACAATGCTGTAAAGATTTCTCATTGATTTTATTTGCTTGTAAAGATTAATCTTCTTTTGACAAAATGTCTTAAATCTAAATATAACTGTCTACACACACACAGGATCTGGCTAATCATTATATCCACACCTTTTTCTTTTTTTACAGTCTTGCCCCGACTGATGCAGGAAACACATCGTCACATTCTGTACAACAGAAATGACTTTTGTTTCTCCTAAGAAAAAATAAAATAGTCTTCATATCTGCACACTAATGCAGAACAATAATGCCTTTCTTATCTACACCACCAAAAAATCTGGAGTACCTGAATTTCTAATATCGTTCCCAAATGCAGAAGCTATCATTGTGACAAGTTGGTTAAAATGTTGGTAATTATTGAGTTATTTGTGATACTAATCTATGTGAGAACAGTGATAAACTGCAGGTGTTGTACACGCTGACTTACATATTTCGTCTTCTGAGATACGTTAAGTGTCCCGTAATGACTAAAATGATGGTTTCCAGCTCTTCCATCTGATATGTGACATAAATCTCCTTGATGAGAACTAAACTAAGCAGACTGGATTCTCTCCGGTCTTGTTCATTAATTACTCTCGCTGTACCCAATAAGGTATGTGACAAACGATAAGGAGCAAAGCAGTTTAGGAAATGCATCTTCTGTGCTTCATTTGATAATCTGGAGGTTAAATCAGGGTTGGTGCTCACTGGATCCCAGATCCACCTCCTGATCCCATGATCCTAATCAGAGGACTTCATTATCAGCACAGCACTACAATATATATCTTTTGAAATCTGTTTTCAGACACTATCTTGAGCTGAACAGATCCAAATATACTGGTTTCCCTTCAAAATAAATAACTGTTTAACCAAAATGCATCAAGAAGATTAATGAAATCTACAAACACAGATGTGGAATCATCACCTTTGGAGCTATTCTTATCAAAACTAAATGTAATGGTACATAATATCCAAAGATGTTTAAGAATATGTGGCACTATAAAGACAAATGACAAAAAACACACCAAACATCAAATCAAATTTATGTGATCATTCATTTATTTCAAGTTAAATTTGAAATTTGCGAGTCACATCCAGATTTTATTGACTTCATTTGCTCTGTATTGCACAGATTAGTGCTGAACAGCCCTCAAAAGCTCCATGTGCACCTGTCCGGGCAGAGATACAACTCCCCCAGCCATCTTCATCCCTTTCCTTGTGCACACAGAGGAAAAATCATGTTTTCGTTCAAGCTCAATTTTTATGACTGTTGGGTAGGCATGACTTGACAGCACTGAGACAAACATCAAGACCAGATGTCGGGACTTCCACGTGGAAGCAGTAAAGCAGGTGCAGAAGAGGCTCCCCGCAGCCCTTCTGTGATTTTTACCATGCAGCAAAACAACAGTTAGTTGCTGTAACAATGCTGGAAATGTAGACCAGTGATCTTGGAGTCCTGGATACAGAGTTTCCATTTTCAGGAGTGGAAAACTGACGATGACTGTCAAGAGGAGCAATTCTGGCTCAAAGTTCCTTAACAGGATAGCAATGGGGAGAAGTATTTTCAAGATCTGGTCCTGCAATGTGCCTGACTGATGGCGATGTCAAAAGGAGCTTTCTCAAATTCAATTCTCATTTTATATTTGAAATCCAAACAGCCAAACTGAATCACAAAAGAACTCTCATTAACATACTGTGTGCTGACTGTAGCCACAGAAGACGGGGCATTCGCTTTAAACACATAATTCCAAGTCAGATGTTGCAGCGATTTACCGTTGGAATAGATGGGTGGGAGACAGTGCGGAGGAGGAGAGGGATGACCTCCTTTTAGATAGTAAACATTTTTAATAGGCTTTAATATGGCTTCACAAATTAGGCTATTTTTAGATGACAAAAACAAGCACAGCACACTCATCAACCAATATGCTCTTACAAGCTTCTGATGTATTTGTCTTGCTGTGTTTTTGCTCTGAAATGTCCTTTTCCATCTCCCTTTCTGCTTTGTCTGAGACTGATGAGAATACCCAGGAAATATCCTTGGAAATATCTAAGAAATCTCCCTCAATTCCAAAAACAAACATCAACAACAACAAAAAAAGTTTGCTCTGTAGCATAGGCATTTTTATTCTGTTCATTATATGCCAACACCTGGAGACCTGGAAACTGTTAAAATAGTATATTTCAGTTTATAGACCGAAACTTTTAACACAACAATAGAGCCGTGCCTGGCTCTAACTGGCTAATAAAATCTCTTGCCTCATAAACTCAGATACGGTTTAATTGGTCCCCTTTTGTGTGAGGGGGAGCTGTTTCTAAGGGTAACATCGAAGTCACCGGCTACACTGCCGTCCCTGCTCAGTGGCCAGTCAGCTGTGCAGCTCTGGGGGACCAGGCTAATCAAGCTTGTGACCATTGTGGGTTGGATGAATTAGCCGCATCAGATCCCCATCTGTACTTCCAGGTGGGCCCGCTTTGTGACAGAGGGGCAGGATGCCAGCAGGACTGACCATCATCTAGCCCCTATCTCATTTTTTAATCTTTCACAGCTCTTTTTTCGCTCATAGTCACTTCTCTGTACTCCTTTCATTGCTTCAGAAGACAAGCCGCCAATGCGCTCCGTCCTTAAAAAGCTCTGCCTGAAGACAAGCAGAAAAAAGATTGTAAAAGACCAGAGACTCCGACGACCAGTGTTGAGGGAAAAAGAAAAGAAAAAGGGGTTTATTGGATCAGTGTAGGTCTGTTTAGGGATGTTAAGGGTTTCATCATTATGGTGTCATAGAGCTGAGAGCACAGCGGGCTTTCTTAAGTGATCCACACTTACTTCTAGCATGTGGTAGACACAGAAGAGGATTGGACCCCTGCTGTGTGAGCGGTGGAATCAGTCTGAGAGGAGAGTGAATTGGACAAGTGAGTCATGTCTGACAGCAATTTTTTTTATCCAATATATTTCTTCTAACATTGTAGTCATCAATTTAAACTAAAGAAATAATAATAATAAAAATGACAATGCTCCTCTAAAGATGAAAACCTTCAGGCTGCAGACTTTCCTCAAACAGACAACGCTGAGAACATGTACTACATGTATTACAATATCGCTGTATCACAGCTGTTGTCATAATAACTCAATCACATATAAATGTGTGTCTGGTTAAAATATTCAGCTCTTGGCCTAAAGCTTTAGGTGTCCCATCTGCAAAGTATTAAACCTCCAATTATGGGATAGCTGGCAGAGAACGATGACACAAGTGGAGGTCATTTAAACGTCCTCCTAATGAGATTATGTCTGTGTGCTCATTTGTGGCTAGTAAACAATGAAAGAAGGGATGATTAAATAACAATGCTGACATTTTTATTTTTTATTATCAAGAAAGCAGCTATTACGACATCTGATGTGTTTGTTGAGATCAATGCAACGTTGAAATTGGAAGATGTGGAGTTCCCAAATTTATAGCTTTTTCTCTCTCTGAAGAAATTAAAAAAAAAAAGAAAAAGCAAAACTGACCCTCCTGCAGCTTTACATAGCACATAACAATCCCCTGGCTCAGCACTGACCTTCAATTACATGTGCACGAGTTCATCTGTGTTATAAATGTGCAATTAATCCTGTCCTCGTAGCCAAGAGCACACCTGCAAAACCAGTTATATTAATTGAACTTGTGGGATAATATTAATTGTTTTGGTCTTTCATCAGTTGTCCTGCTTAAAAACTGAGAAACGTTGAAGTTAAACATGAACATTTTCACCAAAAGCTTTTCACAGTGGCGTAACCCGTGCATGTGTATTAAATGATGCTCCATCTCTTTATGTCTTTATTTACTCTAGTAATGATGTTTTTACTTTGCGTTTTCTCTGTCTTTGCTCATCTGTCCCTTTACTCAAATTATATTAATTATCATTAGTTAATCTGCAGCAGTTTATTCATCTGTGCCTATTTAAAAGCGAGCCTGGATAAAAAGAGAGATGGACAGGTTATTCAGCATGTACTCCAGCACTTGGTCCATATGACGGACTTATCAGGAACCCTGACCACCAGCTGCACATTTCCCATTTCCCTCATCCTCAACATTCACCTCCTCAGAGCTCAGTTAGGCAGCAAACAGGCTTAGTCATCTTTATTCCTTTTCAGCTGGGCAAAGCAAAGAGGACCAGGCAAATATCTCATCAAGAGGGTGAGCGCGAATGTGTGTAAAAATTAATGACCAACCATAATGTTCCGGAGCCCATAGCAAGCTAAAAAAATTTGTGACAGCAAGTTATAGCAAGCAGCAAATGCAGGGTGATTGTTCAGTTCATGAAGTTTTGTGATTCATAATAAGAAGTAATTTGTAGCATTTTCAGGAATCTACTGGAGCAGAAAAACAAATTATATGGACGTATAACCTGTTGGTTTTCAGAAGTAGAAAAAGACTGTGTCTTTAAATGTCTGCGTAGAAGAACTTCTGCTAGGTGTAATATGTATGCTTTGAATGTTTTAAATTAAACTAAACAAACAGGTACCAACTCTGTGTTCTGTGATTCCTCGTTTTTGCTTTTGGGGCAAATAAGAAAAACAGATAACTGGTGAATAATAGTACGATGTAAAACATTTCCAAAAGTTGAGCAACAAATGTTTGCACACAGTGTATTTTGTTTGTTTGTTTGTTTGTGACAGATTGTTGTTTGTGGATTTATATGTTTATGTGCACTGTCCAGGTTCACTTAAACACAACACAGAGGGGCACAAAGGTACAGACAGAATCGAGTTGTTCTTGATGAGACCTGTGTTGCTATGGAAACCCTCTGACAGCAACCTCTTTCTCAGCTGCCATTGACACAAATCCCTAAAAATTCATCCTTATGCTTAAAGTCATCACTTCTCTCTTTTTAAACATTTTTATGGTCTTCATTGAGCGTTTTATTTCCTTTTCTATCAGATTTTTATCCATATTGATACAATGTCACGCTGGACATGATTACAGTCAGGACTTTACTCCTTCACTCTACTTCTGCAACATGTTAACTAGCTTCATAAACTATAAACTCAGATTTTAGAAGAAGTTGTGCAGTACAATTAGAAAATAATTCTCATTTTATGTGCCTTAATAACTTTTAACAATATTTGAAAAAAACAAAGCATCATTCTCAAGGAAAAATTAGAGTTAATTAGATTATTAGAGTAAATTATTAGAGAAAAGTAACATAAACACTAAACAGCTTAGCTTTCATAACAATTTGCATTTCAGTGATTTTCAGTACAATGACTGTTTGCATGAATGGATGCCTAAGAAAAAAGATGAATATACGTGCATGCAAGTTTTCATACCAGTAATCTTGTCTAGTTCAGCCAAAGTCTCCTGGTAGGAGCTGATGATTCTGCCGTACTGTGTCATCACTTCCTTTCTTAAGTTGTCCCAGTGAGGAGAGAGTTCCCCTAACTCCCTCAGATCCTGCACCCTACAGACAAACACAGATCCGCAATGAACATTGTGAATATAATTCATATGATGAGATGATCACAACAAATTCAACAAATGCTCGCATGCTTACTTGCTACTCGCTTTGAGAGAGAAAGGTACAGAGTAATGCAGCAGTGTTGAATCTCATTAATGCTTTTCAGCTCCTTTCAAATCACTCAGATTTTCCATTTAGAGCTTTAAAATGATGAACAATTGTGATACAACAAGTGTTCAAGTTTGCTATAATGAATCAGGTTCACTTGTTGACACAGTACTTCAAAGCATTTTATTCTGAGGCCGAAAAAAACACTCTTATTAACCTCAGTTTGCGGTGTTTGCACCCATTCACTCAACCTTATCATATACCTTCCCACCTCTCACTATTTGTCTGCTGCAACATACAAACATGTCCAAACACGTAAAAGCCAAATCACCTCTGCTCCTGGTTGCAGAAAATATTGGCGGCCATGCATGAGTGTGCTCATTTGTGACTGTGTTGGAGTAGGAGCGAGTAGGAGCTGGTCTCCCGCCCCTTTCATTGTCTGATAATTTGCACATAAAAGGAAATACCAGACGGACAGATATCATTCTGCCCTCCAGCACCCACTGAAAAATAAATTGTAGTCATATTATAGATAATAGAGGTTTTTATGTTCTCATCAGGACAGCAATTACTCAGCATTGCCTTCATGATAGCAGAAACAGTACTTATTGATTACACCTCATATATGTTGTATACAGTATTTGTTCAGATGAAAGCCTGTGTGCATGAGTGCTGGTACATCTAACTGTTAAGGAAAGTTATGCATCTAATGTGGTGAATATACCTTTTGTCTATTCAATCAGTAGTTGCAACAGCCTCCGCAGAATATTTCATTGTTTCTTTCATGTAGATTATTTCAGATTACTTTGAAATACAAAGCAGAGGATGATAAAAAATAATGCTACAAGGGACATGGGAGGGTGTGGGAATCTCATGATAAAAAGTTAGGGTGAAGAGTTTCACTGAGTGGTTACTGTATTAAAGAATCAGGTTTCTTAAAGACAAATAATTCATGCACCCATCCACCAAATTAGTCATTTAATTAAGAGAAATAGAAAGGGTCACCTGGTAAATATTACATAAGAAAATGGAACTAAATTGTGTGCTTGGGTAGGTACTACAAATAGTATCCTAAACAAATGAAGCAGTTTCTCATCTTTCTCTAAGTGTAAGCAAGCAAAGATCTTAGAACAAGCTATAAGCAGAGACGTGCCACATGCTGAGTGACTCTGTCAACACACTCTGCAGGTGGTTATAAGTTGGCTATGCTCACGACATACAAAGACAGACAGCTTCCTAACAAAGAAAACCTATCCCAGATTACTTTGCGGAAAGAACACTAACTGGCAGCAGGGCATGCATTTGACTGTAGGCTCCAGATGTGTATTATCTTCTATTTTACAGTGTATATGGTGCTTTAAACCATTCTTAGTTATGAAATGATTTAACCCCAGACAGGCACACATCCTAAATCCAAAAGGTATGATCAGATTAGAACCTGCTAATCTGCTGAACAGTATATGATCCGAAGATACTAATTTAGGCTTAACATTTCAGATTAGTATCAAAATATTAATGTTAAAAAGTTGAAACTCTTGAAAAGTAAGAAAAAATCTTGCAACACTAAGAGAAAAAGGCTCAAAATACACACATCATCACAGGTCTTTCTCTTATTTACCGCAGATTGCGGTTTATGACCATGTCTTTTTTCCACAGATTGCGAGATCTGAGCAAGTCTTCTCCACAATTCAGCTGTTTCAATCACACATATTGTTCCTGGTGTTTCTACTTAAACCTTCAAGGAGACCCTCACACCATAAAAGGACCACTTTGAACAATCAAGAGGGCAATGTTCTCAGATTGTCTGATGTAAATAGGATGTTATGTGACACTCGAGAGTTGCAACAGTCCTAAGCAAGCGCCACCGTCGGCATTAATCCATATGCTTACCCTATATCTCTCACGCTTCACTACCTGTACATCAAATCACTCCATTGTCACTTGATAGGTTGGTTATTATTTAGATCAGGGTTTTTCAACCTTTTTTGACGAATGGTCCTTTTTTTTTTTTAGAAGAAAGTAGAAAATCCTGATATATGCCACCCAAAAAATGCATGTTTTGTCACCACCACCTCATGCACCAAAAACATATGTTTTAAATAAAGTCATTAAGTCCCCTTGACATAAAAGAGTATTTCAGTACTCTGCCAGCTGCTACACTTCAGGGACAGGTGCTTAACAATGGAAAATTGTTTGCAATAACTAAATATAGTTTTTAGAAACAGGGTTCTGATGATCTGCACAGTAGTAATTTCTCCCAAATTACCAGCTAACAGCTTTTGAAATGACAGAATACAGAATTCAAAAATGTTCTACTTTGCTATCAAAAATAAGAGCTTGTTTTTGTTTTGCATTATTATTTACCAAGAAATATAGCTGCATTTTGCATCCAAACAAGAAACATCTGTTATTATCCTGCAAGACATGCTATGCTTAGATGCTCCTGCTTTGTTCAAAGAGAAAGATACATGTAAAATGTTATAGCGGCCGACTGTATCTGGATTTCTCTTAATGCTAAGATGATGAGCTGTTTTTTTGCCTGCCTTTTGCCCATGCACTATTATTTTCAAAGCTAGTTTTGCAAATGAAGTCATGAAATAAAGCATAATTGCCTAGAAAAAAAATGACCCCATCAAACAAGCACAACTATTACGGCTTCAGCTATGTGCTTCACACACAGAACAAGTGGAAACAAAATCAAATATCAAAATGTCACACAGTGATTTTGAAAGACAAACCTGCAAACGCTGACATTAAAACAAGAACAGTAAGTTTTTTTTCCCCCAAGTTTTTTCCCTCTTAATGATAAATGAGGCAGCTTTTTAATGACTGGGGTTTAACCACTCATCCATATATTTAACTACAGATTCATTATTTTTTACACGCGTGTAGATACAAGCAGCAATCAGAGCGTCGTGGAGAGATGAAGAAAAATTAGATACTCAGATTAGAGCACGAGCTTAGACATGAGAGCGAAGAGACAAAAGGAAGAAATCTCTGTGATTACCGAGGAGCGTAAGCAAACTAAGCCACCCACCATCCACTGCTGCACTCACAACTTTGCGGCACCAACTGAATCATTAAAAACCCTGAGCTAGCACAACCATGAGCTTGGCTGCCAGAATGAAAGCTAAATGGAGAAGCACTGTGGAAAAAGACAACATTTAAAGAGGATTATGGGAAAGGTGCTTAAACCACCAGCGTAGATCTACAGTGCACATGCCCGCTAATAAACAAACATTGTGTAAGGAAGACACAGTTTGGAACCTGATGCTTGTTTTTGAGCTGTATTGTACAGATAAGACATTTCATACAAATTCCATAATTATCCTCTAAATTTAGTTGTGCTTTAAATGATCAGTTTGCAGAGCAGATCACCTTGAATTTAAACATCCCATCTGTTTGACAGGCGGACTGATGACAAAGCCCGTCTGGTAAATCACTCAATAACAGCTCAATGAATGTTTCTGCACACGCCTGCGTGTCCTGTGTGTGTGTGTACGTGTACACGTGGGGATGTTTCAGCATGCGAGTGTGTACTCGAGTGTGTCTGTGTGAACCTTACAGTGCACACAATGATTGCAACATCTCCTCCTAGTAGCAAGTTTATCACAGTCTTTGACTGCATGTTTCTGTGCCTGCTATTTGTATTAGAGCATAAAAGAATTCACATGAAGCTGGTTGAGTGTATTATGAATGCCATCTTTTGAGTGTTATGTTTGATACGTGTTGCCAGGGACAACAGGCCAGTTGCAGAGGGATGTGTCTCGATCAGCGCTGCTTTAGCCTGAGGGGAGGAGATCTTTGGTGCACTTGGGAATGCACCATTGAAGACTAGTGAAACAACAGTTTTCTGTTATTCTCTCCTCATTCTCATTAAAATTCAAAATGACTTTTTTTTTTTCCAATTGAGTTTATATTTTGACTTAAAAACCCTCAGAAGTCCCAATTATTTGCCAGCACGAGTTTTCCACAGACAGGAATTTGACCTCGGCATTTAACCTTCTTGTTAATTGTAAAAACAAATTAGGAGTAAGAAGAAGTCACCGCACACACTAAGACACACTCAGACACACAC
>JAOWBL010000045.1:0-18596 GCA_028564865.1 Zenarchopterus dispar | reverse complement strand
TGTATGTATGTATGTATGTATGTATGTATGTATGTATGTATGTATGTATGTATGTATGTATGTATGTATGCATATATACATATATAGTCCTCTAGGAGTATTGACTACTTAAAGAACAGCTCTACAACCCTTGTTCATTTGTTGCTGACTGTGTCAGGTTTTCTTCCAGAATTTCCCAGTATTTTGCTTGTTTTGCTTGGCCAAATCTCTTGAGCCTTTTTTGTCAAACAGGATGTTCACACAGCAAAAAAACAAAACTTAAGATTTACATTAAAAGGTTATGTTAAGTGGTTCCACACAACTGCATTAAATAACTGTTAGGAAACTTTTTAGACTAATGTAGACCCAGTGAAATCAGCTACTCAAAAAGTATCTTAACAATTACTTAATAGAATTGTAGGGAGCCACCAGACAAAACCTTTGATAGTAAATCTTAAGCCTTGTGTTTTTGAATCTGTGAAAGGCTACTCACTGTAAATGTTACATGTGAGTCTGATCACAATAAGTCCAGCTGAGTACAAAGTAGTATTTCTTTCTTTCTGCCACTTTTGCATAAGGCTGCTAGTGTGGTGAAGCACCAAACAAATTATTGTTGTTTGGTGAGTCTGTTTGTTGGTCAGAGCCATGGACCAGTCATCTCTGCTCAAGTCACCGAACCATCAGGAGGAATGTGGGATTCCTCCTGGTGCATTCATCAGTTTGTGATCGTGTGATGTGTGTGATTCTGTGTGGCTCTCTATGAACTAAGAGAGTATGTGGATGGGGGAATGTGTCTTAAAAACATTTTGAGTGGTCAAGACTTAAAAAAAAAAATTGCAATACTTTTAATATGTCACAACAGTGTTGCTGTGTTCAAGAAGTACTACTAGACATATTTCAACACACTGCTAATCATTGAACAAAACTCTAGGTAGAACAATTTTACAAACAAAACTTTAAGTATCTACAGGCTAATAACACCAGTTAACAACATGCTGTTGTACAAGTTTTGCAACAGAGCAAACTTGTAAAACAGAGGTATCTGGTAAACTGTGCCCATATTTCATTGAAATTGTCTGCTGTGATGCCACTTGACTGTGTGAGAGAAAGAATTAAAATATTAGATTTCATATGGTTGATATTATTTCCAGTCATTTCTGGGTCTTTCCCAGAACCTGCTGTAACTTCAGTCTTAATGTTTAAATTACTCACACCATATCGTCCTGTTGGTCATTTTCCTGTCGTCTGCCTTGCTTTGAAGGTGTGATCTCTTGCATGCGACAGAAGTACTGTAAATCAGTCAGAGTCACATCTTTCTTCTTTCAGTCTAGCCTAGTCAGTCTAGAGGACATTTTTCCACAACAGACTGCTTTAACAATATCAAAATAGGCTAAATATTAGAGTGTTGGTTGGCCAGAGTATGCAGAAAGACGGCCTTAGCTTTCTTCACTCTGCCGTCCAGTCACTGACTGTCCTGTCCCCAGTCTGCAGATGGGAGTGCTAGGCACAATAATGGTCTCACACTGACAAATCTGCCCCTGCTGTCACTGATGAGGCCACACAGGAGTTATATACTTCAATAATTCCTGCAAGAAGTGATAAATGATGCCATTTCCCCCCCAGAAGAGGAAACATTTTAAGAGTTGGCGCCTTCATGGTCAATAAATGCTGATGTTACTGATTAACGGTCTTCTTCCATCGATAAAGGAGAATAGTCGACACTGGAGAATATTAGTCAATATTCCAACAAGGGGTCTGTTGTTTTTGCTTCATAACCACAGCACAGTTGTCCAGTTCATATTGGGAAACTGAGCAATTGAAAAATTTAAATTTTCATGTTTGTTTTTTTTATTCTGGCTGATGGTAGTCTGAATAAAACCAGTTATTCTGAGCAGTCGGTTCAGCTCAGAATAACTCTCAGCATTCTTCTTCCTTGCTTCAAGCCACAAACGTTTTACATTCCTCCCCTGACCCATGACTTCCCTATCACATATCTACAGTCTTATCTTTCATCGGTATCACAGGTCTTAATATAGACCCATCAACACTCTCTGCCTGATTGAGAAAAGGCAAGGTAAGTTTATTTGTATATTGCATTTCATAAACGAAGGCAACTCAAAGTGCTTCACAAAAGCATTAGGATGAAAGAAAGGTTAAACATAATATAAGCACAATAAAATCAAAAAAATAGTTTTGGTCAGAAAAAGGAATGAAACAGAGCTTAGAACAGTAAAACTGCAGTAAAATTAAATGAACAAAGACATGGGAAAACAGCAACGTTTTGAACTTTAAAAGTGTACAGAGCTGGAGCACATTTAATATCAATAGGATGTTTTTTCTGTAAGTTTGCAGCATAGTAAATGAATGTGTTTTTATTTTGTTTGGTTCTAACTCATGGCCACAAGACTGCAGGCTGAGACCAGGTCCTGATCTGGACCTAGTCTCAGTCTGCAGTGAAGAACTTCAGCCTTTGTACAACGATGATGTCATAACCCCTATGACAGGAGCTGCAATTCACTCTATCCAAACTTAACCAACCACAGATTTTTGCGCCCTATTCGGATGAACTCAGTGGAAGATAGCATCACCCACCTGCCTCAGTAAGCCCACTCTCATCTGTATAGAGCAGATACTGTCACCAAGATCATGATCTTTGATTTCAACGCTGCTTTTCACACAATCTGTCTTGCACTGCTGTTCCAGAAACTTAAAAAGAAACTCAGATAGACACCTCCACAATTGTTGGGATGATTGATTGCCTGACAAACAGACCATAATTTCTCCGACTAAGTGGGTTTTGTGTCTGAGTGGGTGGTCAGTAACACAGGGGACAGTACTCTCACTATTTCTCTCCACAGTCCATGCATCTCAGACTTCCAGTACAAACTGAGAGTCCTGTCATCTTAAGAAATCCTCAGATGGTTCTGCTGTTCTGGGGTGTGTTATCGGTGGATAGGAAGCTGAGCACAGAGAAGTGGTGGGCCTCTTTGAGGCACGGTGTGGGAACAAATACCTCTTCCTCAGTATAAACAGTCAAAGCAGATTGTTCCTAGCATAAGTTGATCATAGCAACAGGATTTTATTTTAGAACTATATAAGCTAATATTAATTAGAATACCATACTTTTCATAAAACATAAGCATATCACCCACTTTTTCTTTCTTTTTTTGGCACACTGCTAAAAAACAACTTCAGGAACACTCTGAAAATACATCAAATCTCCATTCTGGATACTGATACTGACATGGACTGGATAACATGTTAGGAACGAAAACATGTCACATCATTTCATGGAAATGAAAGTGATCAACATACAGAGGCTGAATTCAAATACACCCCAGGAATCAAAGTGAGAACATGACTCAGCAGGCTAGTCCATTTTCCTGAAATTTCATTCCAGCAACTCAGAGTAATAGTCAAAAATTTGTGTGGCCCCCATGTGCTTGTACGTACAGTACATGCAACATCGGGGTCCCTACTGAGACAACAGATGGTATCCTGGGGCATCTCCTTCCAGGTGTGGACCAAGGCATCACTGAGCTTCTGAACAGTCTAAGGTCCAACCTGGCAGTGTCGGGTGGACTGAAAAATAATCTCCCAGTGGCTCCTTATTGGATTTAGGCAAGCGTGGAGATGTGAGCAAGAGTTCCTCCAAGAACTCTTGCTCACAACTGGCATGTAGAACAAGAGCTGCTCCTCATAGGTAGTCGTAGTGGAGGGTATGTCACCCCAGGTGAGTGCAGACACAGCGGGGTGCTGGACCTCTAACAGCACTGGTGAACATGGAGGCTTGTCGGAGGTAGTTACAACCTTTGCTGAGTCATGTGAGAGTGAGCAGACAATGTTAATCATTTAGTGTGGGTAAATGAGACCATATGTGTATTGAAAATAAAATTGCATTTATTTCCTTCTACTTCAGAGAAAAAGAGGCCCAACATTGTGCATTATAGGTGGAACTGGCAAGTGTGGTGTTCATCCAAATAGGGGTTCACCTGTACAAAGGTCAGGACTGAAAACGGAGCACTGAGACTTTGCTCTGTGAGAAGGCACTGAGAAAACGTTAGTTCTTGAGGAAACTTGGGTCCTTTATTTGCAGAGTGCATGTCTACAATAAGTCTGTAGTGGAGAGTACTATTTTACTGCAGTGACCTGTTGGAGTAGAAGCATAAGACAAAAGAAATTTTAAAAGGAGTTTAACACATAAGAGGACTGGCGACCTGTCCAGGGTGTACCCCTGCCTCTCACCTTCAATGGGCTGGGACTGGCTCCAGCAGAGACTCGTGACCCCGTAATGGATTCAGCGGGTAGAGAAAATGGATGGATGGATTAACACATAAGAAGGAAAAGCAAAGACAATTTCATGCTGGGGATTCCTTGACAGATCCTGGAGCTGATTGGAAATAGAAGAATATAGCACAAATTATACAAAAAATAAGACATTCTTTAAATTAAAAAAATAACAAAAAAACATAAGAAACTTGTGCTCCAAGAAAGATTAGCACGGAGTAAAAGACCTTGGTACAACTTATCAACCTGTAAGCAACAATAGCTGACATGTCTTTATGGCCTTCTCTTTTGAGGTCTTCATGTACATACTACTGACAGGAGTACTTTAGTGAGACGTAGTTTAATCTCTGCTACAGTAAGAACCTTGACAGGAGGCAGTTCCTGGAACTGCTTTGAGATCAAATCTGTCTGCTGTGATATGCTTCTATAATTAATCATTTTAATGATTTATTTAAAATATATTTTCATTTTAGTGAATTGTGTATTTGCACTGCAGCAATTAAAGTTGCCATTAAAATGCCCATCACTTCAAATCACTTGTCATAAACAAGGCTGGGGCTGGTAGGCATACATTTTTCCATCAGTAATATTTTTGTCTTGCCCACTATTCAAAATGGCTAATCACTGTCAAATGGAAGATTGATATCTTGGCTTAAAAAACAAAAAAGTTGAAATAATTTTTTTCCCCTTGACTTATGAAATGACTGTGGATAAAAGGAGGAAATTTTCCAAAAGTAAAATTATTCCAACTTTATTGGAAACTGTGTATATTTTTATTTACAAGAATCATACGACACACAGCTCTGATAGAGATAGACATCGAGGGAATGCATAATTCATGTGTCCACTTTTTGCAATAAATGCACTAAACCCAAAGCTCTTTTGGGTGGCTGTTTGAAATGGTTCTAAACAGGTGGGGCAGGCGTCCTCTTTCTCTAATTGAAACTCTTGAGGTGGTGATCTCTTTTTATTTTCACTTTTGATTATATGTCGTGTTGTGGTTTCCTTTGTCCTTTGAAAAGCCTCGTCTTTGTTCCTGTCCTTTCCTCCTCCAGCTGTCTTTTTACATTGGTGTCTGTGATGATCGTGATCTTCCTCTCTCTCCTGGCAGCAAAACCCACTTTCTTTGCTCTTGGCCAGGTCTTTGGAAATGGTTAAAGATCTTCAACGTTGAAATGAATGGCAGAAAGACACTTAAACATGGTGCAGGATCTCCAGTGGCAACACGAGACAGAGGAAGGACATGTGACAAGGCCTGTGACTGTTGTTGGGTTGAAATCTTTATCCTCAAACACACCTCTACCAAAGCAACAAAATACAGTGGAGCAAAATCCAGACTGGATGTTTGTCAAGGTTGCTGCCAAGGGACATGACTTGACAGTGGTTTACAGTGTGGTGAGTGTGGAGCCACTGGCGTCACATGATACAATCTGTTGGTTGGCAGACAGAAAAACATCACTGCCCACAACAAAATAGAAATGAACACCAAGTTGCTGTTCAATCAATGTTGCAAAGATAATAGATAATTACATTTTCTTCTCTTTCCTGTGGTGTTTCTCTTCACCGTCTGCAACCTTCTCTCATCCAATGCAGCATGGACTGTACATACAAAGAACCAAAAGCAGAACGAGATGAACATGAGACAACCTCCATTGTTGTTGTTTGAGGCATCACATTTGTTGTCATCACACTAGTATGATGCCACACTAGGCATTTGGTCTAAACCCTGCATGGCCACTGGAAGTTTGACTTGCAGTGGGAAAGCTCACCTGAATTGGTTGGACCATTCCAAACCATACTGGCCCGCTCAGTGGAAATGGGGTTCAAGTGGACTCTGCTTTGCTTGTGTTGCATAGCATCCAAGTTGTACTCATCAACAAAATAAGCGACCCATCACAGTTTTGAACTTATAGATTGCTTTAATGAAGAAGAGTTTTCATTTTGTGGCGGTACCCTTTAGTGGCCTGGATGTGAATGTTGGTCCAACCAGCTCCAGCCTCCCCTGCTGGTATTCCATATCAAGAAGCACAGAGCAGTTTTATTCCTGGCCTGGGGATACCTGTGGATTAACACATAAATGTGGATGAGGTGAGCTCCATTTACACCCAGTCTCAAAGAAATACAATATTATGATGTAAAGTTTTGGTTGGTTTGTGTTTATTTGACTCTCTCTGTGTTCTCCTATTTTGTTCAGTTTTGGAGTTGACTTTCTTGGGCTCTTTTAGACTTTTTATCTTGAAAGTGCATTCCCTTTCTGCACGGCTTCTTGGTCGACTTCCTCTGTTGGTTCTGCGTGCGGATTGGTCATACCTGTGGCTCTTTAGTGTTTGTTTGTCCGTTACTATGTGTGTCTATGTATTGTCCTGTTGTTCCTCTTTTTCCTGCTAGTCGATTTTATTCTGCCGCTGATTGTCTTTGCTGCATATTTTTTCCTCTTTTCTGTTTGATTCACCTTTGTGTTTTGAAGTACTGATGTTTGGACTTTGCCCCTATGCCTATGCCAAGGACACCACCTCAACTCAGGTGCCATGGGCCTCATTACAGCCACTGCCCATGTCCCAGCACTCGTCTTGTGTTCTGAACTTTTGGTATTTGGTCTTTTTGCTTAAGGCAGCCCTTTATTTATTGCAGGTAAATAAAGGGCTTTTGTCTACTACTCCTGCCTCCGGCCTTTGGGTTCTTTTCATGTCTCATCTGTAAAATAAAGTCATTCTCAGGATACCACGTTACTTGACAGATGGACGTAGAGTGATGCAGACCATGGTAAGCTTCTCTTTCACAGTCTGGAGTGTGTAAAGCAGTCTTGTTCCATAGCGGCGGCTTTTCAGACCCAGACCCGTTTAGCTGGGTGCCAGAGCAAAAAGTCCTTCTCCAGCATGTAGTGTTTTTTAATGCCGCTGTCTTGTTATTCCACTGCAACTGCACTGTAAATTATAAATCCTGTAAATGTACCATTCCTTTTTACAAAGTTTGGATTTTTATTAAAGTGTGTGTTTCATACTCGTGTACTGTCTATAAATAACTGATACAGTTATGTGTTTAATTTTTTTTTAAAATGATCTGATGAAAGGATCTCCTAGTTGGTTTTCTTCTTATCCACTCCATGTCCTCCCAAACTGCAGTAAAAAGCAAAATTTGAAGCACTGCAAAAATGCAATGCAACATGTCTTAATAATAAAATAACCAGTTAGAGATTTAGGAATCAAACTCAAAAGAGTGAGTGCACTTTTTCTTTCCTTTTTGTTTTTGAGTCGTAGGCGCCACACCAAATATTTTGATTGACTTAATTCTGGGTTCAAGCAGTAAAGCTGCTGGGATATTATTACAAACCTGTGAAATTCATGACCCTTACATGCCTAAGTTGAATCATAAGACTTGCATTTTACAAGGACTTTAAGAACCATAAACATTAGAAGAAAAAGAAAATGTATAGGCAGTAAAATGAATAAAAAAGAAAATGATGCCATTGCACACTCTGCTGGTGGAAAAACAGGTTTCCCTGAATTAACTGCTTGATGAAGCTGCATATGTCTATGTCTCCTGTGTACAGTCACGTTTTGAAAAATACCTTTTATGGACAGATGATGCAAATGAAAAGCTGCAAATGATTTGTATTGTTCTGGATATTTGTTTTTATTCAGTTTTCAGTGTAAAGCTCACTGTCACTATTAGATGAAGAACAGGTAAAAATACTACCGTGTGCTTAAGGACTCCTTGACTGCTTTCCTTCATGCAGACATTTCTCACAAATCCTTCAAAATAATGTGAATGTTTTTTTTTTCATTCACTTTCTTGTGAATTCATGTGAATGTTTTTTTTTTCCAAAATTTTCTAATTTTCAGATCCTTTAAAGTTGAACTTCTGCACACTACCACCCTGGTGGATCATATTGTGGATAAATATAAACTGGAATAGAGGTCCTTGAGAATGTCAAGCATGAATCAGCATGAAGTGTGTGAAAAAAAACATAGAAAATGAAGATATAAAATAATGGTGGTACTTGGTGTTAGGGGGTTATAGTCTCATTTAATGTGACTTGAAGGAATGCAAAGGTCAAATATCCAAGCGATACATTGTAAACAATAAAATAGAATAAATGAATATAAAAAGGATTTGTAGGCTGGTCTCTTAACATTTTTTCTTTAGAATTTAGCAAAAACAATACAAATTATCTACAAGCTATAAAAGAAAGACAAATATACTTATTTTCTCTCTCTTTGGACACATCAAAAAGGAACACAATGGTCACTGAAATAATGTGAACCTGCCAAAATTAATAAATAACTTGCTAGAAACTGACTTATGAAAACCGGATACTGAATTGTGGTTCAATAGAGCAAAAGAATAAAATAGTTCAATAAAATTTGAAAATAATAAATCAAATGAAACTGTTCTTGACAAATTAGTGGGTATTCTCAACTAAATATTTCATTGCACAACGTTTTGAGGCAATCACTGAAACCACGAGCTATCTGGAGCTGTCAGTGAGACTTCTGCACCTGTAGACAGGTGTTTTGGCCACTCCTCTAGAGAAAACTGCTCCAGTGCTCTCAGGTTTGGCAGGTGTCTTCTCTAGGCTTCATGTTTCAGCTCTTTCTCTAGATATGAATGGTATTTAGATCAGGGCTCATGTCAGAATTGTTTTGTTTTTCCATCATTCTTGGGCATTTTTTATTGTGGGTTTGAGTCTTTATCCTGTTGAATGACCTGTGACCTGAAACTGAGATCAACCTTTCTGACTCTGGGCAGCACTTGTCTCTCCAGAATCTCTTCATATTCTTGAAATTTCACTGTACCTGCACACATTCAAGGCACCCTGTGCTAGATGTAGAAAAGATGCCCCAAAACACAAATAAACCTCCTCATCTTTCACATATAATGTTCGTCCCTTTTTTTTTTTTTTGAATACTTCATTTTTGCATCCTTAGACACAGAGCTAATGTGACTTACCAGAAAGCTTTGTCTCATCTGTCCAAAGTGTATTTTTCTAGAAGCTTTGTGGCTTGTCAATATCTATTTGGCAAGTTCCATTCTGTTTTTTTTTTTTTTTTTTCTGTTTTGCTTTCAACGATAGACTTCTCCTCAGTCATCTTACTTTGGTTCAAACAGCAATAGATGTGTGGTCTGACACTGATATACCTTGAGTTCGGGAGTTCACCTTGAATCTCTGTGGAAGAAGTTCTGGGCTCATTCATTACCATTCTTGTTAGCTGTCTTTTCAATTTATCGTCAGTTTTCTTCTTGTGGGCTCTCGCAGGGAAGTTGGCTCCAGTCCCATGACTCTTAAACATCTGAATAAAAGTTGCAACTGTAGTCTAAGGAACATCAAGCCACTTAGACATGGTCTAACAGCCTTCACCTTTAACAAGCTTGTCTACAGTTTTCTGTCTGATCTCCTCAGACAACTCTTTCCTTTGCCTTCTCTGGTCCAAAGCAAAAGATACCAAGCACACTTACTGGTTAGAAGAATTAGTCATTTTGTGGCTGGAAGGACACAAAAGTAATGAAATGTATGTAAATGTAAGTAATCAAATGATGGCACATCATAGGGATACTGGAAGGAGTCCTGGGCTGATAAGGATCTGTCACTCATGTACCAGTTACATGTATCATATATTCTGGACCAAAAGTCCATTAGTTTTGGGCTGTGAACGAAGCATATTTAGATTTACTGGGGACTGACTGTATCTATAACAAGAAACGTTGTCATCAGGTTCAATTTTAGTCGCTCTGTGATTAGTATGATAAACCCTACGTTATCCTTTTGGTGGGTGCTGTGTCCCTCTGGTGCGTTTCCACTGGCAGGCGTTCAGGGTAAAACCCTCCAGACTGGAACCTCCAAACACCGCTGGCCATCTTCTCAGCCCCTTCAGCCAGCTTGTCTCCACTACACCACACAAGAACCAGTGAGCGTATAAAACAATAGATGAAACATTCAGTCATGTGACCCATTGGTTTGGAGGTCCGTTTTTCTTCGCTGGGCCCAGCCACTTTGATTCAGAAGCTGATGGAAACACGCCCACCATATCTCAATCAAAGTTAGCTTTGCTCCCAGCTCCTTCAGCCAAACCCTGCCAAAATATCTGCAGAGCCGCCGTCAGACGTTTACAGCTGAATATACTGTTTAACATGTTGACTCGGCGAAATCAAAAGTAACCATTGGCTGACGCTAGATTAATACAAACGGCTGCTTTCTTGGCTAAGTGCGATAGCAGGATGATTACAGATGACGGCTAGCCATTGGCTGAGCTGATTGTCATTCAGTCATATTTGAAATAAATGTAATGCTTTATACAAACTCATCTGGGGTGGTACAGAAAAAAATGTTTTTTTTTTAACCAGGATGTAATTTCTTTTTTTTTTTTTTTGCTTCAAAGTTTGACATTTTAACATGGAGGTTAATGGAGATGGACTAGCTTTTGCATCCACCTTCTAGTGGTTAGTCGAGGAACTGCAACGAATCTTAGTTCTGCAGAAGTCTCAATCCAGAATGAAATGGTGGGCGCTTGAGGAGAAACTTCCACTGAAAAATAGCACAGCTGACCATGAGGTGCAGTAATGCATTTTTCTTTTTTTTTTTTTTTTTTTTACCAGCAACATTCAGGGAGAAAAAAGAAGAATGCAGCAAAAGAAGAAAGAGGAGAAGAAACACTTAAAAATACACCGCAGTTGTAACAATTGAGGATAAAAGAGACTCCCCCAGTGAACCAGTGACCTCTACATTGGTGTAATATACTACCAAGACCTGAACTGACTCTCCTGTCCATTGATGCATTAAAGCATTAAAGACTGTGGGACTTTTACAGTATCCCTCACACAGATGACTAAAAGTGTAGGGCTCCGCATTAAAATTGAAAGCAAACCAGTACTCGCTGTCCCTGTGCACAGAGACACTCACTGCACGGAGACACTAAAAATGGATTTCAGAAATCAACTGCTGAAAAGAATTTTGCAGATGGGGGAACTTTTGAGAGAATAATGTGTGCCGGCACTCTGAGAGATAAGCTGCACTGTCCCACTTATCCTGATAAGACCTCTTTAATGCCTGCTGGAATACAAAGTGTGCTTATCTGGGGTTGGTTCCCAGTCACACATTTGTTTACAGCGTTTCATGAGTGGTCCTAAATCCTGCCGTTCACCTTTGGCATGTTTTGACAGTGAAACACGAGGCTCAGCTCCTAAATGTTGATACATTTTTCTCCTGTTGTGGGTGAGAGACACAGATAAACCAGCCCTGTTCTGAGACTTGTGCCGGTGCCAGAACAGGTCTGTTGCCACAACGTTTCCTTCTTCACAAGAAACCAATGTCATCCATTCATTTTGGTTTGTTAATAGAAAAGGCGCAAGACTGAATTACAGATCTGGTAGCATCAGAGGTGACAAAGAAAGAAATAGGCTGGCCAGTAGGAAATTTCTGACTTTTATCAACGTACTGTAGACATGTAGGTTCAAAGGGTTTTCTTTTTAAAAATTCTAAATAGCTCATAAGTTTGACAACATCATCTTTATTATTTACAGAAAGCAGGTTTTGTTTGCAAATTGAGTCTGCATGCTGGTGGCAGTGGCTCTGCTCTCTGGAGGTTCGGGGTCTTCGGTAGGAGGAGGTGCAGTAGGGCTGGGAGACCTTGGTGGTGGAGGTGGTGGAAACACTGGAATTGCTGGTGGCGCCAGTGGTGGTGGGGGAGAGGAGTTCAAATCAGGACTCAGTCTCAACACCTGGAGTTCAAAAGAAAATAAGAAGAGGCTGAGGGCCTGGGACTATGGTGCATGGTGGTGATGCGGGCAGAGCACCCTTATCTAAACCGTCCTCGGTTTCATCTGAATTATTATCTGTTCTCCCTGTTACAAATTTTGAGTCGTCTTTACTTCCTGACATTTCCCTCTGCATTTGCAATGTTTCCCCATGTTCTGCTTCTTTTTTCTGTTTTTGTAAGCACAGGCTGCTCTTTCTTTCTTCTAAATATTTGACCATGATTGTCTTTTTGTTTTATTTTTGTTTAGTTTTTTTTTCTCATGTTTCTTCTTTAAACTTCTTCTCTAACTTCCTTATCTCTTTTACGCTGGGTGAACCTTCTTCAGGAAATCCAGAATTATAAGTCCATTTATTCAGATATTACAAATGATTCAAACATTTCAACCTTTCAGGCCCATAATTCTGTGTCATGGTTTGAACTATGCCAATCTCAGGATGAGTCTGAGGCTTACTCTTTCCTGCCCCCATTTCCCTTAGTCAGGTGCATGCAAACTTTCACTTCTAAGGGGGATTCGTTTTCTCTACAATCGCCTAAAAACAATGTGGTTTGTAATTGAATCGGTGAATTCAAGAAGGGCCCAAGTCCAGAGACTTTACTTTGCCAGTCCTCTGAAATTAAAAGATGTTATTGCATTTTATAGCATATTATAGCTGTTTATAGCATTCCTAACCTATGAACTGGGGCTATAGCTGGTTAAAGTATGAATCACTTGGTGTAGCCTCCCTTTAAACTAGGCAAATAAGTTAATTTCCAAAAATGCAAAAATGTATTTCTTGGACTTTTGAATTCAACCGTTTCAGTTTTCTAGTGACAACCACTAAAGGCGACCCTCTTAGTTTTTACACTGAGAAGACTTATGAGAGCAGGAATTGTTGGATTCCAGGGCTGGAGATGAGACCTGGAGGTACTTCCTCAGGACTCTAAATCACCATCTGCCCATCTCTGATGACCACGCACAGATTCCTGTTTGTGACAACAACTTTGCTGTTGAAATTTTCTGCAACAAAAACACAGTGAGAAGTCCAACACTGAAACAGATTTATTCTTTGCTCAATGGAGAGAAACAGTACAAGTCAAAGTGATCTTGTCTCTGCTGCTCTTAAGCTACATTAAACATGCACGCAGGTATAAACCTTACCTAGAAACACAGCGATGCCCTGAGAAAGGAGGATAAAAAACTGCTAAGGCAGAAACTGGTTAAGATCATTTCTTATCAGTAGCTGGAACTGGGTGACTTTGTGCTATATAGAAATGAGTCTGCCAGTCTTACTGTAGTTAGGAAATAGAAGCACTTTACTCTGTAATAGAGGAAAATATATTTTCTGACATCTGAGTGACCTTATCAAATGATTGTGTGTCACACCACAGTCATGCATCCATACTCATATCCATGCCACACCCACATCAAGTACACATACCCATATCCACACACACCATGCACATATTGTCATATCTCACACGCACATGCCAGATGTGCAGTTACACACAAAAACATGATATCCCTGCTTTCGAGTGGATCCAGAAACAAGAAAAAGAGTAGCTGTACTTTTCCATGATCAAGCCTTCAGTCACTTTTATCAAGCCCACAGCAAGAATTTCTACTAAAGATTAATTCAGGTTATACCAAAAATTTCCAGTACACCAGTGTTTTCTTTCCAGTATTTTCTTGTAATCTCCAACTTCATCACATGTACTCATATCAAAATGTTTCTGGTTGACATGAATTGTGTTTTCATGTTTATTTTCATGTGAAAATGCTGAACGTATTTTCACATGAATTTAGAAATCCAGATTAGCAGAGACCTCTTGCTAGCAGGTTCCTGTTGGCCAACTTGAGTACCTCTGCTACTACATGGACGTTTTTCACCCTGTAAAGTTTTCCTAAAGCACTTTTATAGGGCCTGGTAACGGAGAC
Source organism: Zenarchopterus dispar (assembly GCA_028564865.1). Lineage (NCBI taxonomy): Eukaryota > Metazoa > Chordata > Actinopteri > Beloniformes > Zenarchopteridae > Zenarchopterus > Zenarchopterus dispar. The sequence continues at coordinate 4,661 of JAOWBL010000045.1, read as the reverse complement.
ACGCACCAACAAACTGGCCTCGAAAAATGTACCCAAAACCCCCTCTTGTGGAAATGTCCCTCTAGGACCTCCTTTAGAGATGACAGGTTGGTTGTCCAAAATAGTCTGAAATAGATTATTTAAAATTGTGATTACGGAATACTGGAGCAAGTGTAGACCAGTCTTACAGGCCAAAATGTTTTCTGTGGTATTTTCACCATAACGTCCATCTGTCAGCAAGACATACTTGCTTAATTTCTGTTTAGGGTCTGGAGGATCTGCTGGAGCCCATCCCAGCTCTCTTGCTGCCAAAGGCAGGTGTACACTCTTGCATAGGTTATACGCTCCACTGGGGACAGGGGTGACATGTACCCCCCACCCACGTTTCAAAATCCCATTCATGCGTTCTCCACCCCACAGGAGCAGGACCAGGCAGAACCCGCAGCATTCAGAGTCTTGGCTCAATTAAGTGCATCAGTGGAAAGAAACTGCTGGCAGTGAAATGGTTTTTGCTGTCGAAGAACTTTGAAAACAAAATGAAACACCGACGTCAGCTGTTGTGTTTCTACTCTTGGATAAAAAGATAGAACATAGATGTGAGTTGGCTGGTTCAGTAAGCAGTTATGGTCATTATATCTTTGGTCTACACCTGTTGATGTCAGACTAAAGTCGGCAAAGTTAACTCTTTTGTTAGGTAATGTCGGACTGTTGACTAAATCTTTATGTGCAATCTGTGTAACATTAAATCCAGTCCACCTGAAATTGCAGCATTTCATATCTGCAATATATAACAAGCAACAATTCTTATTTTGGTTTAATGGGACACAAATGGTATAATATGATATATAACTCAACCTTTTTCATATCAGATGAAGTGGAGCTGCACGAAAACACTGAAGGTGAGACAGAAGCCGTAGAAGTCAGATCTGCAGGTATGGTGGGCAGCAGTGAGCGGAAGAAAGGAAGACGTGCACATAAAAAGTGAACAAAGTATTGTTAGAAATATAAAGTTAAATTAAAGACAACCTAGGCCTGCACTAAAATATTTCAAACATGCTTTACAGCCCCAACTTCCTCATTGTTGTTGCATTTGTGTCGTCTTTAAAGTCAGAGGACAGAAAGAAAAAGGACAAAGAAAAGACAGGATGAGGGTGGATCAAGGAAGTTTAGATGAAAGGAAAATGGAGACCAATGAGACATTCTTTGTATAAAAGTTGCATCAAGTATCTTTTATCTTAAAACCTCTGATACCTAAGCCATTTTCATCTTGTTTTTTTTGCTTTATCTGTTCTCTGTTAGTAAAAAGCATAAACTGCTCTTGAAACAATCCCTTTAAGGTCAAAGTTATAGCAAATAAAGGAAAAAATAGTGGACCCGAAACTCACATTATTTAAACTTTGATCACACACAAAATATAAATTAGAAATATTTCTAAGTATTCTCCTGTGACGGACTGGTGGCCTGTCCAGATGACCTGGACTTTAACCCAAAGTATGCTGGGATAGACTCCAGCAGATCCCCGGGATTTTGAATAGAAATAAGTGGGGATCAATGGATGGAGGGATGGATGGATGGATGGACGGACAAATTCTCCTGAGTTTTGTTGATGTTGGTTTGTCCAAGTAATAATATGGGTCAGACAGGTTTTCTAAGACATATTTTAGAAGTATACTTTCTGACAGACTAAATAAGTATGACAAGGTTAATTTTCTGGATTTTTATCACTATAATCCAAGTGTATGTAGAAATGGTAAAAAAAAAAAAAAAGTAATTTAAAAATTTTTTTTCACTGTATATTAATTTATTTATGTTTTTTGTTTAGTTTCATTTCATTTAGTTTCGTTTAGTTTTGTTGACAGTTTCCCGTCCACCACATATCTCACTCTATACACTCTATGTCTATACACTCTATACTGTATAGACAAACAACTACATTCACTCATTCCCAAGGCCAGTTAGAGACATACGTGGTTTTTGGACTGTGGAAGGAAGCCACACACAGAGAAAACATGCAAACGCCATACAGAAAGGTCCCTGCTGAAATTCAGGACAAAAACCGTTCTTCCTGTGAAGTAGAAACAGGACTAAGCAATACATGCTTAAGCTGTGCAGAGAAGAATATTCTACTAACTGTTATGGCTCAGCTTGTTGGAAGCTCCTGATTTCAGAAAACTGAAGGTTAAAAGTCTTGGGAAAACAAGGCAAAATAATGCCTTTGCTTGTAATCCACACTGGGGATGCTTCCTCCACACCTTACATGTGTAGCCAACAAAGCAGTTGTGAAATGAAGCCCATGCACCATCCCACACCTCTCGTACTGCCACTGAAAAGCCAGCGAGGACGCAGAGCAGTGTGACACCTCATACAATATAAAGTATTCTTACTGATGAGTTTCCTTCCTTTGATCAGAATCACCACATTGCATTTTGCCAAAATGAATACTGGTGAAATGTCCACTGCGTGCACCAACTGGGTCATTAGGGTGGCCTGTGTCACTCCTTTTGGTTAGTGTGTTAACAAGTGTTGTTGATTCATGTGCTGGAAAGAATTATTATTCAATAATTTATTAACTAGCTAGCTATTAGGCTTTAAAGAGTTTCAAGTGTAAATCTTCAGCCAGCTAAATATGATCACCTCTGGCTTAAAAACAAGGATGATATCATGGAGGCTAAATCCATCTTTTTTAGATACAGTCGGAATTATGTTTATAATATCTGTTCTGTAAAGTGACACGTTTATGATCACCCAAAGTTTTCTTCCAAGATCACCTCAGTACTATGTTAACAAGATTCAGGAACATGAAACAGACTTTTTGCAAAAGGTGTTTTAAAAGTGTTCTGAAAAACTTGTTTAAACAAGTAACACAAAAATAAAAAACAGTAAACTTGTTACTGTATGAAAATAATCAGGAATAAAAGATATAGATATTTCACATTGTTAACAGCTTTGCACTTGTGTGTGTGTGTGTGTGTATGTGTGTGTGTATGGGGGGGGGGGGGGGGGGGGGGGGCTGGGTTGGTGCTTTTTTTGATATGTCAGCGGTTCACATTACAAGGATTAAAAGTGGCTTTAAAAATGACTGTGGCCAACCAAGTGACGCCACAGTTAAAATGAGGTCAGAGAGTCAGGTATTGCTTCAAGTGGACTTCTAGTTGAGCCAGCCGGATGAGAATGAACTGACCCGTTCAGTGCCCCCTTCAGCGGAGTACTTGATGTAAATAAAACACCAACCAAGAATGACAAAAAAAGGAAAATTAAAAGTGTAAGAATTTAGTTTCTTAATCAGTGGTGAAGCGTTAAGTCGGGGATTTCTCACACTGGGTAGAATTAGTTGAAATAGCATTAACTTTAAATAAAAGAAATCATTCTTGCATACATAATTAGCTATCTTTAAATTATGTTCATCTGGAAGATTCCTGATTTGGGATGTGAGTGTTCTTCAACGCTGTCCCGGTTTGTTCTGACAGGGTTCGTTCTTGCATTGACCATTTTCATTTGGATAAAAATGCAGAAAAGAAAAACCCTCCACCCTCTCACACTCCCCTGTGGGCGGCTGCCCTCCTTCAAGCTGATGTCCTCTACCAGAGGCCCAGAAGCTTGAGGGTTCTGTGCAGTATTTTTTCTGTTCCTAGAACTGCGCTCTTCTGAACTAAGGTCTCTGAAGTTGTTCCTGGGACTCTCACGGCTTCGAGTGCCCCAACTTCCACTAGCACCACCTCTGTCTTCAGCAGTGGTGCTACTGTTGTGCTTATTGTATTACACTACTCCAGAAAAAATATTATTACTGCAAGTGGAAGTAAAATATACCCAACAGCTAAGTCATTCAACTTCCTATTTGTTGTCTGTGACTAGTATTGATAATATGGGCTAGTAATAATTTTATTTATTGAAGTGGTGGTGTTCACATTGGACTTCTCGTTCCTGTCTCTGTAATGTGATGGCTTGATTTTTTAGATAGCCAGTAGGTGGCAGACTTCTGATACTTGTACATAGGAAGTCTAGGATGTACCATGTATGAGGCACTTCATAAGGTTCGATTGTGGTGACAGAAAATAGGACTTTTTAGGATGTTCTATGCATATATGGAATATGAATATTGAAATAGTTTGATGTTCTAAAGAAATGGGAAAGTATGTAAGTGATGTAAAACCATGATGTGTTGACAGTGTGAATGTGAATAAACTTTACTTTGGAGCTTCTAGTATAAAGTCTGGAGTAGGAGCTTGTTCTCAAGGGTGCAGTTGGAACTGGAAAAGGGCAATCAGTACTACATCAGTACTACTACTTGATCAACATGTTTCCTTCAGTTACTTTGAACTTTTTGCACTTCCCCCCCTGTTTAATCTACCTTCACAGTCCACAACTACACAAATACACATTGGTGGCTAAAATAATAGCCAGCGCCAGATGGAGATTTGTGTCAAGCCTCCTTATTTAACCACTCGGCTAAATCCTGGTCCCTTGCCTCCACCACTCTTGGACTTAAGACCTGTTTTTATGATTGATGTCCCCATGGTGTCCTTCACACTCGCCTTTTACAGCCACTGGTAGGATTTCTCAATGTCTGCAACTTCTTCAATGTGTAAAAAAGATCACCCTTTGTATATAATATCTATCTATCTATCTATCTATCTATCTATCTATCTATCTATCTATCTATCTATCTATCTATCTATCTATCT
>JAOWBL010000044.1:0-18600 GCA_028564865.1 Zenarchopterus dispar | reverse complement strand
AGTTTTGTATTAACATAACGGTGTTTAAAACTATTCATAAAAATGGTGGTGAATTATGATTATTATTGTCACTACACGCTACACTTTCTTTAAAAAAAATCTGTTTGACCTTTCAGTGACCTGAAACTGCGGCCTATATAAGGTTTTTTATATGAGATTATATGTAAAATAACTTACTTTGTATTATGTTTGTTTTAATTTCTACAAATTTCTAACTAATGACAATATATTCACTGAAACTATATTTACTGATTAAGGTGTCAGTTTGTTCAGTCTGCATACTGCAGTGATACACGAAGAACTGGGCACATATTTAGGACAAGATGGTATCATATTGTCGATATTATGCGAATTGTTGCGCTGGTAAGAGATGCACAGACTCGCAGTGAGGTCAATTAGTATAGCTGGATAGCCTTTTGTCAGGCCACTGAACTTTTATTCCGCACCAAGGTGTCTGTAATTTATAATGTCTGTTTGGGGCATTTTTGCAGACGTGACTTGGTGTGCAGTCGCGTGTTGAATGTTTGATACAGCTGCTCCACTCTGCTGGCTTAGCTAACTCAGTTTTATAGAAAAAACAACACTGGTAGATTATCAGAGGTGCTGCATTTTCAGCTATTTTTATATGATCATCTGAAAAGGAAAGTACATCTTCCAGTTCTAACCTTTTAAATATCAGGACATGGTTTTAAAAAATCATCTACTTCTCACTGGAGCTTGAAATTAAGACTCATTGTACGTATTTATTTAATAAAATTGAACCGATATCTCTAAGCAGCATAGTTTAAAGTACAACCTTACTGCTTCTGTAATGTAGTATACTAATTTAAGCGTGTTCAGGCACAGACCTGAACACATTTAAATTCCTCCAGAGGAAACTATGAAAAGTGATGGCCCCTGCCTTTCTGTGTGGAGTTTGCATGTTTTCCTCATGCTTATGTGTGTATTTTATCTGCATACTCCAGCTTCTGCCCAGTATCCAAAACCATAATATGGTAAGTTTACCCGGTGGTCCCGAGTTGTCCATAGGGACATGTGTGCGGATGCTTTTCTGAATGTAGCTGACTGCAGCGGACTGGCGACCTGTCCTGGGTACACTCCTGAGAGAGATGGAGAAGAAACAGGAGTCAGCTGGTAAAGATGTTGGACTTAAAACTTTACAACATAATAAAAGAAACTCTAACCTACTCCAGAATGGACATTGTGTGCCAAAGACCAAAAGGACCTTTTGGACTTGTTGCTGAGAATAAGTTCAAAAATGAGGCTCAGTGATGACTTGGTCATTTACATTTTTATGATTGAAGCATTATTGCAGAAACATCTACTGTATGTAGAAAAATACATTTTAAAGCAACAGACATTGCCCCTTTTCACCAAGATATTTCAAAATCACATTCTGCAAATGTCACAAACAAAACAGGCCAGTCCAGTAACCCTAGCCTGTCTTCATAACAAACTAAAAGTATGAACTACAGATTTTTGAAGTGTTTTGTTTTTTAATTATCATATACCAGGAAACAGAAATGTCAGGAGTTTGAATAGAAAAAAAAAACAGAAAGAAAGGAAAATTTCACGTGGATAAACTCAAATGCCATGTTTAGCATCATAAAGAAGCAGTAGTGTATCAATACAATAAGTTGCTGCTGAGTTTTAGGTGATTTTCATCCTTGCAGAAAGTCACTTGTTTAACTTAACCTGACCTTAAACTGTTATCTGTATAACAGTGTGTTTCTCTTTGGTAATGCAATATTACCATTATAGGCTGAAAATGTTCTGAAAACTATTTCCTTGAACTGTACCTGTACTGATCACACTTTTTTTTAAAGGACAAGATAAATTTCATCCTTTAGCCACATTATCCCCATTCACACAGACCATTCACTCTCCCGCTGCACCGCATTTATTCCATCTCAATGTGCTGTGTCAATGGCATAGAGGCAGAACAACAAAACATTTCATTCTGCTGCTTTTCCATCTTGGGAGGCAGTAATAGGATGTGAGAAGGGCGAAATGAGTGCTGTGTGAATCAGCATCGTGGAAAAGCATGTTTCATTCAGCCCCCACTGATTAAAGTAACCAGTGGCCAGAAACTTATTACTGATCCTGGATTGCAAAGTAGAGGAAAGGGACTGTTTTCAGACTGCAGTAAATGTACACAGTGGGAAGGGAATACTGCGCTTGCATGGGATCACTGTGAATGCACAGCTGCAAAGTGGAGGCAGAATCAAGAGGGGAGATTCAGTTACCACTTTCAGTCTTTCTGAAAGAGCTAACTCACTCTTACCAGTGTGATTTGTGAACACATTGCTTTTCGGCAGATGACTTTCAAATTGCTTATCAATTATTTTAACAAAACCGCTGACTTAAAAGGAAGAGTTTGGTGGCTTAAAATTCAAAATTCAGAGACTTCAGAGTCACATATTTGTAATTTACTGTCTAATACAGGAAAAGTGCACTCATGACGTGATGATTTAAGCTTATCACACATTTGTGTCTGTAATCATAGTATTTACTATTTTCTGGAACATAACAAAAAAAATAAAAAGCTAAAAAAATTGCTTTTCTGTTCCAAGTGTCAGAAAGCTTCTTTTCATGTTTCCTTATTTTCAATTTAAGACCAAAAATAAGAGGTGAGCCCAATTATAGAATCCCACAGTGATGCTTGTGTTCCAGTCAGCTCACATTTTTACGGTGAGTTGTGTGCTTCTAATTGACCTCATCTCTCTTGCTACCATTTTTAAACTCATGTGCTAATTAATGATTTGAGTCATGGACTGGCAATGTTAATTATCACGTGTGCTTGTTATGGTTGAATGAATTTTTTGTGAATGTTATCTTTTTTAGAAATTGCATTTGGTACTGCTGACCTCAATGTGGATGAGTGCAAATACCGTGAATCAAGCATCCAACACAATCAACAAGAGTAGGACTGAAAGGGAAGGTTTGCAAGATGGTTCTGAGATCAGTTATAATGCATGATTTACAGATGGTGACGCTAACAAAAAAGAGACAAAGCAAAGCTGGAGGAGGGAGAGGTAAAGATGTCAAGATTTGTATTCGGTTCTGACCAGTACATGAGAGGTTTTGTGCGGTTTGAAGACAAAGTAAGAGAAGCAAGAGGGATATTGTTGAATATTTGCAGAGAAGGGCTGTTGAACAAAGGATGTGAATGTCTGAGGCAGGAAGAAAAAGGAGGAGAACCACAGGAAATGTCCATGTGGTTAAAAACAGTGTGCTTGTGGCTGGTGTGACATAAGGTGATGCAAAGGATGGGGGGATGGAGCCAGATGATCTGCTGTGGTGAAGAGAAGGAAGACAGATGGCCTCAGTATGAAAACTTTGAGGCTTCATTATTATTATTATTATTATTATTATTATTATTATTATTATTATTATTATTATTATTATTATTATTATTATTATTATTACCACCTCATTGACATGTTCCAAACATCCCATGAACTAAAAACCTATTTATACAACCTAGTTCACTTTGCCTTGACAATAATTATTAGTTTGTCATAGACTAAGGCGATTTAATCTTTTCATATAGTGTAGCTTTTATCCAACACTACCGGTGCTAAAACTGGGACAAACAAGTGACCATGTGACAAGCTTACCAAAAAAAAAAAAAAAAAAAACAATATTAAAAAGTGAAGCATCTGGAATAACTATCAAGAGCATCACAGTGTTCCGTCTGCTCAGCGTGCAGGTTTTTAGCTCAGATCTGCTGCTGAAGCTTTACAGTAGGTCATGCTCACCAAAACACACATTGAGTATAGTACACACACATATATTTACAAAGGTTTACAAAGTTTGACGTTTCTGTGACATGCTGGTGGCTGTCATTGCATAAAGCTGCTTGTGTGCAGAATGAATACCCTTTGTTAAGCCGTTTTGCTTTATTTCCCTACAGAACGAATAATTTCCCAGAATTTACAGATTGTTCACCGGGATTAGAGGAAATGTAGTTTGGATTTAGAAAAGCTTTTGATTCTTGTAGTTTCAACGTAAATACAAACCCACTTGCTTATTATGTCACATGTGAGAAAAACACTTACAAGTACTCTGATTACTTCTCAGCAGTATCTCACTCCAGTCAGTTACACTCTAAAGTGGTAATGATATATTTGAGCTTAAAAAAAAAAGTAAATATTACTATATGTTGCATTACATGAAACAGACCTAACACTCATAATTCACAAACATAATATGCTCAAAAAGGCTGAACAGACAGAAGGAAGGGAGTGGGAGGTATGGTTCACAGACTTCATTTTTCAACCTCCTGTTAATCATGGTGGGTTGAGGTGTGGCATATTGAAATACATGGCCAGGGTAAGATATTTAGAAATACAAGTTCAGGGTTAGACCAAAAACCAACGGTTAGATTAAAATATTCAAAAACATAGGGCATAGTTGGAGGGTTGGTGTTATGTGGTCTGAATTATAAACAAGCAAAATTTCTCAGTTGAAGATTTCCCATGCCTTTCTAAAGCTTCTGCTCTTTTGGCCAAGTTTACTTATTGCTTGAGAATGGTCTGTTATTTGTTGCAAAACAGTCCATAACTTATACTGTCAGATCTTCTAAGGATAAGTTGAAATGCTGCGTGGTATATTTGTAATTGTAATATTGAAGAGTTATTAAAACTGCAGTAAAATGTACTGAGATGTTCAAAAAGTAACTGAATGTAATGTATTTTTATTGTTCTGAGGTGACATCTTACACTCCTTCATTGTCCCAGAAACACCAGTGGACACTTGGACACAGTGGCTTTAGCTCATTTGGAAAAACTTATGCAATTGTTTGTTGTGGAATTAAATAAGACTCTTTTATTGTTTTGTTTGTGCAAACATTGTGCATGATTTAAAGGGGATTGGGGATTTCATTGTGATACATACAGAGTGAATTGAGATGATAGCTCTCCATATATCAGATGAATGCTCAGCCTTTTGAAATGATGACTTGGCTGACTGTAAATCAAACACTCACCCTCTGTGGCTGCCAAATGGTTCATCACATCTCACTGACTCATTGTGTGCTCGCTGAATTTTGCTGAAGTTGATTTACTTGACTTACTAGTTGATTTACTCCTGGCTTTATTCCCACCCTGTTATGGCCATCAAGCACAAATGTATTTGCCTTAATGCTATCCTGATTCTGGTGTTTATAAATTGTATTTAGCTGAATATCTATGAACTCCTTATGCCCGCCCCCACCACCCACTCTCCTCTCCCCCCATAGCTACCAATAAGAGTCTTCTGCCCAGTGATCAAAACAGACACCTAAGGCTTATTTTATTTGTATAATTATTGTCTCTTTGCCATTAAAAGATAGAAGAGCATCAAAAAGCTATTTCTTAAAAAAAAAAATGAGGTGATGAAGTATACACATAAGTGAGAGATGACGATCTAAGTAAGTATACACATCTCACATCCATCCATCATTTTTACCTTCTTATTCCTTCAAAAGTGAGAATCACCAATCAACCCAACAAGTTTTGGACTGTAGAAGGAAGCTGGAGAGAACCACACAAACGCAGGGAGAACATTTAACAGAATTTGAACCAGGAATCCTCTTTTTGTGCAGCAAAGTGCCAGACACCAAACCACTGATCTGCCCATAAGTAAAACAGTAAAGGACCATTGAAAGCTTTAAATTCAGTTACATTTTTTTCTCAATTAAGGGTATATTCGAGAGAGTTCATGATGGGGTTTGCTTTCTCAGGGAGGGCTGGAGGGAGAGAGGGGAGGGGATGGGGAATGCTAGCTCTTTGTGTGAGGTTTACATTTTGCTTCATAATAATGTGACATAATCCAGAACTGTCTTACCCTGCCTTTAAAAAAGGGGGACATTAATCTCACTTTGTAAACAGAATAAAAGAGATAAGTGCACAGAGTACATTGTCGCCAACACCTTTAAAGATCATCTCACATAAAATAACATATAAGACCTAATGTACACATGTGGACATCACACATTTTGTTGTCTCTGTCATAATATTTAATTTCTTATCTGGGGCCCAAAGCAACAAGAAAAAACGTTGCACCAGGTTTTAAGAGGATAATGAATTTACATTAAAGAAAAAAAATGGTTTGATTAGGCATTTGAGTCACACAAATTTATTCCAATTAATTGACATTGCTTCACCCCACCAGTTTGAAGCAATGGCATTTGTTGTGTGGGATAACATTACCTGAGCACAAAGAAACATTTACATCATGTGAACGGACCCCACAATCATTGGCCTTCTGAATTCCCTTCTGAAAAAATGTTTTCTGATAAAAATAATGGAAGCCGCTTTCATGAAAGCTCAAATGCTACACAATCAAAGACTGCAAGTCTTTATTGCTTCAGTTTATTGTTGTATAAAAATACAATTGTTTTACATTCAATAAATTCAGCCAGCTTGAACAAAAGACAGAACCAGGTAAAATCATCAAGGATCACCCAAACAATGTGTCCTTTGTAATTTTCATAATGGATCTATTTATTTTTCTCCTCATGCATTTTTATCTATTCCGTCCTAAATAATTGCTAATTTCATTCACTTTCATTTATTGCAGAAAATAAATGAAAACGTAAACTGACAGGTAGTGTCTCAGAATGTTTTGTATAATTTTATTTGGTGCTTATAAACAAACAAAACAAAACAGTACATCGATTAGTCCGTATCTACCAGATGTGTATAATCTCATTTTGGACGTGTAATATAGAATCGAGTTAGTGTCTTTGTCTCGCGGTAAAAGAAGGCCTGAATTTATATTACCTTCTTCAGTATGAACAAAGGGCTGGGATCCAAAGTGCTGTCTCTTTCTCTTTGGCTCTTTGTTTCCATTGCTCATAGCGTTACTGAGAATGTTTTACCTCATCTTGTGGATTTGATTGGCAGACTTTGACATGAGTGGGCTGCATTCAGCAAGCCGCTGATCTTTTTTAAGGTTTTTTCTGTCCTACACCATTCTTGTCACATCTGTCATCTGCAAACTCCCACAGGAGAAGCTTTGTTTAGAACAGATATTAGAACTTTTTGAAGGAGTTACCAATATTGCTCAGGGGATGCTCGCTTGCACTGTAACAATGCTTGTAAGTTTATTTTGAGCCATCAAGAGCAGCAAAAGCGTTCAGCCTGAACCTGCTGTAGCAGTTCCCATACAAGAATGAAAAGCCACCAACGCTCACTGTGGGCTTCATGTTGACATATTCAATTTACATACAATTTAGGCATTTTTCTCAGAATCAATGACAGCTAAAGGAAAAAAGAAAAAAAAGGAAGGAGGAAAAGTTTAAGGGAGTTTCAAAACAGTTTTCTGGCATGATCCCTGTCTTTGAGTTTAGTTTTTATTAATAATATTTAATCTTAAGACAATGTAAAGAAAAGCATTTAACGTCTGATATTTTCCTTGAAATGGTAATGGGAACTTCTTTGAGAAAATGAGGAACAAATCTTTGAAAGTGGAGTCACGTTTGTAGAGACATTGTATTTTAAGAGGATAACAGTTTACAAATACTCATAGCTAAATGTAGTTGGCAGGTTTTAGCCATCCATCTACAGTAATACAGTCATTTCAGTAGCAACACTTGCAAAACCGCATTTTAAAATGAAATTACAGTCTCAGTGTTTTAGTACTCATAATTATTTAAACTCCCCATTTTACAGCTTGATAAAATCATCCAATATTGTACTAAGGGGGCATTTTACGAAGTTAGGACATTATATAAATAATGCATCTTAAATGTAAGTCAAGCACACATTATTTCCAGGAGTCACAAATTCAAAGTGAAAAAAAGTAAAATATTCTCTGATAAAAGTTTGGACAAATTTTTCAGCTTTCATCTCTTTGGCATCTACACAGCAGCATTAAAGATTTATCTTGGCACTTGAGGTGTGCTAGCACTGTATAGACTTGGTATTAACATCTGTGCTAAGTGATACAACAAGTGGACAGCTTTTTGCCCGTCTGTTTACACCTGACATTAACATGCATCTCCACAAGCATCTTAAGTAACACTTGTGGTTTCTGGCCAGTTATGCAAATAAGCAAGTACATGATTTCTGTTGGCAAAAACCTCCTTTGCCTGGACAGAATGAGGGTCCTTTTAAAGTCTTTAACAAACAAAAAACAAAAAAAAAACAAAATCCTGTCCCTTCCAGAATTGTTGTGTAAGTTTTTGGCTTTTTAAAATCATTTTACAAAGATTTCACTTCTTGTTAGCATTGCTGCCATTAATGGTTGCATTTGTCCTCAACAATTTTAGAGATTTCTTTATGAATAACTAATTATAGTTATGTAACTATACAAATATCTTTCTTGTATTATTTTTTCAGTCGTAAGGTAAATCAGGCAACATGTCACCTGGGTACTCCATTCTTTCTCACCCATGTTGTTGTGATTGTCTGTTGTTGGCTTCCAGGTGTTATTCTGCACTTTGACACCGTCTTTGCACATATTAGTACATTCATCCTCCAACACATAAAACATGTTATGCAGGCAATCCTTCGGTGTGGCCCAGAATGCATTGCATTTGCTCTGATAATGGAACATGGCCACATGTGGCCCAGATCACTTCGAAATGTGGGTAGAGGGATCAGATCTCAGTGAATCCTCAAATACTTTCTGCATGTGTTAACACCTGTACTTAAGGCTATCTACTCGCGATCACATCACTCAGGACAGATGTTAATGCTGGGCTTGAACAGGACCTTCCTGTTTTTTAAAGCCTGTTTTAACACAAGAGACAGAAAGTTAAAGGGTTAGCAACCATAAACTTAGCTTTAAGGTTTTTCACTTCTTGTTTTGGGGAATTTTGTATTTTTTTTCTACGGGTTGTCTTGTGTGACTGATCTTTGGTCGAAGAACTGGCAACTGAGCAGCTGAGCAAGAGTAAGAAATGCTTCACCATTATTCAGTTTGTGGAAGCATGTGCTTTTCTATTGTTTATTTGATATTCCATTTCCAGTATTTTTCAGTTTACTGCATAGATGATTTCTGTGTAATTCTCAGCATCTAACAAAAAAACCAGTGGTCATGTGATCACTGTGACCAGGTTTAGCTCTAATTGTGCATTGAATTATAGGATGGAATGTCAGAGATACACCGGTCAGTTGTGGAATGGACATTTTCAGAGAGGTAGCAAACCATCCAGATGTTTCTTCAGACTGAACAACTGCTCACGTCATATATATTGTTTACTACATTTTACCAAAATTAGTATCCACTATTATTGCAGTTTATGGCTTATAGATGTACCATTTGACATAACTGCAATTACTGACTGAAAATACAATTCCAAATAAATAAATAAAAACTTTATTTTGAACTGGTCTACTGACTCTAGACCAAAACTCTAAACAAAACAGAATGCTTTTACTAAAACTGATTTTTACAAACTAATGTTTTATTATTAGTTAACTTTGTTAGTCAGCTTACCCAACACAAGCTCACTAACAGCAATGACGTTTCAAAGGCACTGAACCAGACAGCTCTTGTAAATGTTATGTGATGATCATGAGGACTGTCCACGTTCACAATTGTGTCTTTTAATATGCTGTCGCACCATTGCCATTTTCTAATACAACTGCCAGCTTTAAATTTGTGATTAGTTGTTCTTTTTTACCAGGTCATTTCTTAGACCAGGTCATTCGAAATGCAGGAAAAATTGCTTTAAATAACTTTTTTTTTTTGGTTGTTGTTCAGAGGCAGAGGCCCGAGACTTTAAAATAGCTTTCCACATACTCATAATATAAATGTTGTAACTTATCAACATCAGGCTCTTTCTTTCAGTAGCAGCTCATTTCCTAATCACCAGATTTGTGTTTCAAGAAGAGCACCAATAGTGTAAAAAACAGCTGAAAAACTGTCATGTCTGCAGGATCAATAAGAGATTGCTGTCAGCTGAATTCTGAGCTGTTTGTTGTTATTGTCAGACATCAAGTTCATGTTAAAATATGCCTCTGATTCTACATTCACCCTGTCTGTCTCATCAAACATTAGATGCACCAGGATTTCAGTATTTTATTGGTAAATCTGAAGAATATTTGGCACTACAGCTCCACTGAGTCATCGTGCTTTTACCGGTCTGTTCCGCTTATCAGCCCAAAAACCTATGTGTGTTTCCTGAAAGCATGCCCATCTCCCTGGGTGATTACATTGACCCCAGGCCATTGATTACTCACTATCAGGACTAGAATGTCATTGGAACACAGGCGGTGACCAATTTTTGCATCCCGGCTCTCATTCCCTCTCTGTTCAGCCAGCTCATTTATCCCCACTTCTTTTTCTGTTCTGTGGAAAATAGGCTGTTGTTGTAGTTTCGCTAGGCAGAATTGGATACATGTCTTTACTTTTTCAGTACATATTCACTGACGGAGGGGAAAATGACGAGGGAGAAGGCTATTGCCTCGTTACTCTTCACCGTTTAATTTCCCTCTCTGTTATGTTCACTTACAGCTGTCATAGCAGCTGTCGAATGGTTGAGCAATGTGGAGCTCCACTGTATATTGCCAGGCAAATCACCCTGGTCCTTTCGTTTGGTAGCAAATCACTCCGGTCCTTTCGTTTCTTTTCCATTCTTCTCTCTGTGCAGGTCAGTTGAGGGCAAAAGACTAGTGGCAATAAGAATAGAGGAAAACACTCTTAACCTGAATTCCAACTGTAATCTCCTCTCTGCTCTCTCCTCTGAGGCAAAACAAATAAATCTCATCTTGAGATATGGAGGCAGACAGCTGGAGGCTCATGTCTTTGCTCGGCTCTGTCATCGGCCTGCTTAAGCCAGCGGCAATTCAAACTTAACATTTCGTAGAGAATGAGACAGACCCATGGGAAAATACTAGGAATTTTTTAGTTACATTAATTGCTCAGGGCATTGTTAGGGCTGCTACACACTGTAATTGTTGCTGGCAATCAATGTTTTGCCCCTTGAGGGTAAAAAAAACAGACCAAAAAAAAAAAAAAAAAAGCCTCAGATGCTCATATTTATCTTAGGAATAAAAGCAAAATAAATTTGTTCATTTAAGTAAATGCAAAATGTTGAATGCTAATCATACTGAGCTTTCTTTACCGTTTTCAACCTCATGCAAATCCACTTTCCCCTTTCTCACGTCTGCAGTCAAGGTACCATAGCGAACATTATGTTGATCCACCTCTTTGCCATCACCAACTCCCTGGATGCTTCACAGTTCACCTTGCATCTTTACAGACATTTCTAACATGTCATTGCACTGTCGTTTCTCACACCATGACAGCTCGAGTCCACATGCCAGGACTTTCTCTGTGGATACTTAGCCTCCACAGGTCAGGCAATGAAATATTGAGCTGCCACACTGGAGACATTATGAGGCATGAGTCTCAAACTCATGTGTAACACTGTTGACAGCTGGTTAGGACTGTGGACAGTGTTTTGTGAATTTCCAGGAAACACAACTGTGTGGATGCCATGATAATGTCCAAGTTGAAAAGAGATCATGTTAAAGCTGCTTATACTTTTGTTTGTAGCCAGAGGTTTGTTGATATGTTTGTGATCTGTCTTTGTGCATCTGAGATTATATCTCCTAAAAATGATGCCACTTGTATTAAGATTGGAGTTATCCCATCCATTTTCTAAACAAGTTTGTTCCTACACAGGGCCATGGAGCTCTGCATGAGTCTGTCCCAGCTCATTAAAGCCATACGCAGGGGTACACCCTGGACAGGTCGCAGGTCCATCACAGGGCCACATATACAGACAAACAACCACACACACCCACACTTCTGAGCTATGTAGAATTCTCAATCAACCTAACATACATGTTTTTGGACTGTGGAGTGCCTGGAGGGAACCCACGGAAGCAGGAGGAGAGCATGCAAACTCCACAAAGAAAGACTCCTGCCAGGCCCGGGATTCAAACTAGGAACCTCCTTGATGTGAGGCAAAAAGCGTTAACCACTAAGCCACCATGCTGCATAAGAGTGGAGGTTTTTGTTTCATAATTTGGAGAGGTTTTTAAATCCTTTGTCAGAATGAGATCCACAGCTCTTATCGGCAGAAACGTATTTAGATCTTGAGATGATAACAGAGGACGCTTCAAAGACAAAGAGAACACCAGGTCCTAAATGTCACAGGTTTTGATAAGACACATCCTAAACAGAGTCAAATCATTGGCACTCAATCTGAAACCCTCGATGTGAAGGTTTGATAAATGTAATGACATACTCAACTGTTTGTTTTGTTTTGTTTTCTCTCTTTTTAAAAAAAGAATAGTTTGAATAATGAGACTAAAATGACAGCTCATGTAATTTGTTTAAACAAACCACTTTAATTGCCATCTCATTGTCATAAGTGATCAAATCTGTACTTTCTAAAAAATGCTGAAAAAGTCAATAATATCTATTGGATACTTTTTTTGTTAAATATTTTACACATCATTGTTTATCGCATTTTTTAGTCTCATAAAGCACAAAACTGAATCAATACCTCGCATATTTTTCACTGCTGTCAGTAATATCTAATGCCCAATATTCTCAGGATAGTAATTCAAGCCAAATTTCTTTCAAGATGAAAGTCTTACACTATTTTCTCACCAATGGCGGTGCTTAAATTTAATTTGTTGGCACTGGGCTGTTATTCAGTATCCCAGCCTTTTAATGAAGTAGTGGTTTTGATGCAAAAAGCTTTTTTCAAACTAAAAGCATCCAGCTCTAAAACCATTACGTCACTGATCAGCTCATAAATGAATGATTCGTACTCCCTAGCGAAAATGTCATAAAACATTGAAGTAGCAAAATGATGACTTGTAGTCTTCAATTACAAGTAGAGCTTTTTTTCTTTTTCACCAACAGAGAAAACAAGGTTTTTAGCAGCTTCAGTCAATGCAGGAAGAGGTGGATCTCCTTATAGGTTATTTTGACACATTGATCTATTTTGTTGTTGAAAAAAAAAAAAGAGACAAGGTTAATAAAATGAATTCACTGTTAAGTGATCAGCCAAATTGCAAGGCCGCTAGTCCCACTACACCAACCTGCAGCTTTCTGTGCATTAAACCAAGGTTTTCATTTGGCTCTGTGCCCAGGAGTTACTTTGGCCCTAACCCTACCATAATAGCACTCTATGTCGCCCCCATTTGTTATGACAGCAGGTGAAACAAGACAGTTTTGTTTAACTTAGTAGTTCATCCTGGCACTCAGTTTATCACAGTTGTTTTTCTCTCCTTTAAAAGCTGTTCAAACTGTTTACTGTCTTGATCAAATTCATTTTCAAATGGCTGTAAAAAATGTTCCAATTGGCCCCGTATCCTGCAATTTAATTTTTTCCCCCTGCATGTTGTATAATCTTTCAGCTAAATAAACTACAATAGATTCAGTTTAGTCTATTGCCAGGCAAAAGTTGTGATTGTTTTGTTTTGAAAAGGTTTGCTGTGGCTAATTAGCAGGGGGAAAAAAACAGATATAAAATCAAATTTAAAAAAAAATTAAAGAAAAAAAACAATGTCTGATGATTTATGCTTTGTGGGATCTCTTGAAGGAGGTGTACAGTTTTTGGTTTTTGTGTTTAAGCAGGGAATCTCACTGGCACACAGCTGCTCTTAATAACAATCATTAGCACCATCCAAATCACATGTGCACTGGCTCTTGACTTGCAGCTTTGCCATCATCCATTCATTTCCTATCATTCTAAAGAAAAGAAGAATCATTGCTCTCCATCACTTAAGAGAGATATCAGCATATGAGGGAGCTGCTGTCACACTTAAAAGAATCCATTGATGTTTGTGGACACAAATATTTGGTATTAGGTCGTCTTTTGTACTATTTATTTTTCATGTGTAGCTTGACTCTATGAATAGTCTTCCACCACTTTGATAAAGAAAAGGTTATCACAAAGATTCTCACTCTCCAGAGTATTAACCCTTACAGGTT
The DNA here is from genome assembly GCA_028564865.1 of Zenarchopterus dispar. Taxonomy (NCBI): domain Eukaryota; kingdom Metazoa; phylum Chordata; class Actinopteri; order Beloniformes; family Zenarchopteridae; genus Zenarchopterus; species Zenarchopterus dispar. The sequence goes on along the minus strand of JAOWBL010000044.1, from coordinate 4,710 downwards.
TTCATTTTAACAAGCCGAGTGATGCCATAAATTTTACTTTAACTGCAGATGTAGTTAAATGTAGGATGAATCCTACTGACTTTGTTAGCTCCTTAAATGTTTCTCTAAATTAAATACATGCAAAATCTATATACAGTAGATGTTCACATTTCTTACATACCCGTAACAAATATTGTACAATACAGCTACTCTCCTCCCTCCCAGAGCTGTGTGGTATGATATGCCAAACAATTGTGGCCCACACACACCTGACCAAGTGAGAGAGGTGCATGAGAGCAAATAATCTATTAATGTGCCTTCAAAAAGCCTCTGCTCTAAACTCTTTTTTTTTTTTTTTGCATCAGTATTACAATTCTCACTGTGTGAGTAATTTAAGACAAGGAGAAATCCATATTTGTTTTACTATTTCACCTCTTAAATTACGGCGCAGCAGACAAGATGTCAGTGGTGAACAGATATACAACACACAAGTTGGATTGTACATCTGACCATCTGTTTATGAGGATTACTTTAAATATTTAAAAGATTTGCAAAGCTGGTGGAGTGTAGAAAACTATGGCATTTGATACACAGTGGGTTCTAACACTGGGGCCCACAAAACACAGCCACGTGGTCAGAAACAACAGTATTGAGATGTATTTTCCCAGACATCTTGATGGACTAATTAACTTTTGTAGGGGCTGCAACTGCTGTCAGAAAATGTAATCAATGGCTGCATCGGAAGTCTGCTACTCCCCCACAGTTTTCTTTAATAATTCAGCAGCGAGTGTAGCCTCTCCAAGCATTCACTGTGAGGGAGCGTGTGACCTACGGCACAGCAGCAGGTGGTTTACTCAAAGAAGTGACAATGTGCAAAATTGAAAGAGTCCCCTTGATTCCATTTGTTTGAAGTTTTGAGAATATTGTGAATAATTAGAATTATTTTGCTTTAATTTAAGAAAAAAACCCACGATTGAACTTTTCATCATAGGATTGCATCTTTTTCTGTTAAACCTGCTCTGCATGATATTTTTTTTGTCTTTTGAAATAAAGATTAAATTTTAACTTGCTGAAACTTAATAATGAAATACTTCTTTAGACAACATATTTGCAAAACTGGATGTGAACCAGTCAAGAGTCAAATAGTTGAGCTATTTTATTTTTGTGAGCATGCTAAGTAAAACAGAGTTGTTGGTGGTATTAAAAACCAGACAGTAAGAGCACATGGAGCTGGAAATATTGAAGTAACTCTTATTTTAAATCGCCAACACATGCACAGGAATTCAAGCACGGACATCAAAGAAGTGCAGTTTTTAGCCTTTCACACAGCAAACATTTTGACTTGCGGCAGAGCAGAAAAAGCACAGGTGGAACGAATAATGTTAATGATCACTCAGTTCCTTTTAAGTGTCCCAGTAGGATCCAGCAACAAAAATACCTGCACTGTGGAGCTCTGAATGAACATTGATGGAAGGCAGCTTTAATAATGTTTCCAATCTCACCTGTGTTTGACAAGCGAAAGTACCTTTCTTGTGGAAAGCCCACTGGATAACAGTGCACCTCTGACAATCATTAGAGAAGGAAATATATTCAGGAGAGAAGGCTAAGGGACTGCATTATAACACAGGTTTGATGCCTTGACAAAACAACTTTAGGTTAAAATGTGGCTTGTCAGTATCACACAGTTTGGCCACCTAATCATGATCTGGAGCAGTTTATGATTGAGAGATTGAGAGACCAGTTCGTTTCTGTGGAAAATGTAAAAGCATTGAGATGCCATATTTGACCATTGAATGAGTCCTTTTCTTCCTTCTTCATCTATTTAGGTTTTACTGAGAAGCATCTTTATGAGAGCTTCCACAGCAGAGACTGATTTGAAGTCTATCAAGCTTATTACTGTTGACTTTAAACTATTCTCATTTCAGACTAATTCTTTTTCTTTATTGAAATAATCATTGAACTGTGAAAGATTGTTTTCTCACACAGTGTATAAATTAGTCAGTGTGCAGCATATTATATTGCAACTTTTCATCAAATAATCCACATCCACTGCATAAAATATTTCAGCTTTATTTAACATTGCTGCAGAACTAAAACTGTTTTTTTGTTGTTGTTTCTTACTTATTCATTGTAAAACACTTTAAAAAGAACATGGTAGCATCTGATACAATGTTTTTTAATCTTGCTTCAAGAATAAACAAAAGCATCACAATAATTCAGAATGTGAAATATTAGGATGTACTACTTTTTAATTTTTTTTCAAGCTAGAAAATACCCTAGAAATTCCTATTAAGCTCCATTGTGTAGCAGAAACCTAGAGAAAATCTAATATTAGCTAAAATGAATCTGTTTTGGATGACAGGATGCCAAATGTGTAATACCATTTGCTCAATGACTTTTGGATCTCTGTTTTAGATTACGATGTCTGGTGAAGCAACTGGAGAGAGGAGAGGCCTCCTTGAATGACCTCAAGAAAAACCTTGAGTATGCAGCATCTGTGCTGGAATCCGTTTACATTGAGGAGACAAGGTAAGCCAAACAATATCCTCCTACAGTGGTACGAGTTTGGACATGGTTCATTTATTGAGACCAACAGCACAGCAGACATGATAACCAGGCATTGCAAAATTGATGGCTGTAAAAAAAAAAAAAAAAAGTATGCAAATGTACTCAAACCATTTTTTTGTGAAAACTGATTGTAACCCTAATCATCTACGCTAACCCTAAGCTGACGTAGTTAAAATATCAAATACTACATTAACTTGGCAACCTCTAGCAAACTGTCCAGAATAGGATGGGAACACTACTGGTCTCCTTAATAAAGCTTGCAAGCCAGCCTGTTTAGTAAATGCAAAAACAGGCATAAAAATTTAATGACCAGCAAGATGGAAAACTTCAGCAGCAAAGTTTAGAATTCACAAGCAAAACAATTACTACAATAAAAATGGTATGATAAAATTTGATACGAGTGCTTGGACTTCATTCAAACTGAGCAAAACCACAGCACTTCAGGCATTTTCACTGCTGTAGTTTTAATCTAAAAAAAGTCATAATTAAGATAAATCACAAACATTTTGTCACCTCTGCTGTCTTCAACAACTTCATCTGGCTTGTTAGATGTAAATCAGTCTAGGTTCAAAAAGGGCCACTCCACTGAAATAGCTCTGCTGTCTGTGACAGAAGCCCTAAGAGCAGCAGGAGCAGCAGTTCAGTCCTCTGTGCTTATCCGTCTTGATCTATCTGTTGCCTTCAGTACAGTTAACCACAACATACTGCTATCTATCCTCTCAAACTTGGGCATCTCAGGCCTAGCACATTCTTTATCTTACCAGGCATTCCTTTAAAGTATCATGACACGGATAAACATCTTCAATACATCATCTTTCCACAGGGGTCCCCCAAGGCTCAGTACTTGGGCTCCTTCTCTTTGCCATATACACCATATACACCTCTCTGGGCCAGATTTATTAATTCACATGGCTTTTCATATCACTCCTATGCAGATGACACACAACTCTACCTGTCATTCTCCCCAGATGACCCCACAATGTTTGAATGAACCTTTGCATGAATCTCAGCTTACCTCTCTGAGCTGTATGCATGGATGAAGGATTACCAGCTCCAACTTAATCCTTCTAAGACTGAAATCCTGGTTATCCCTGCTGATTATTCATTCAGACTCAGTATCAACTTAAATATTGCTTCCACTACTGTTGCTTCCACAAAGGTTACAGAGAACCTGGGTGTCATGTTTGATGACACTTATCCTTCTCTGGCCACATTGCCTCTGTATCCTGACCATGCTGCTTTGCTCTCTACAACATACAGAAAATAAGACCTTATCTCTCTCAATATGCAACTCAGATCCTGGTAAAGGCCATGGTTATATCCAGATTTGATTACTGCAGTGCCATCCTAGCCAGCTTTCCAACTTGTGCGATGAAACCACTAAACTAGGACCAGAATTTGGTGGCACATCTGATCTTTAATCAACCCAGACGGTTACACACCACTACCTGTGGCTGGTCGGATAAAACACAAGTCTCAGACACTTGCCTACAAGGTGATCAAGGTCCACACCTACTTATATGAACTTGATCATAAAGCCTTACACCCCTCCTTGAGCACTGCACTCTTCACAAGAACACTGACTGGCCTTGTCCTTTCCTCACACAAAGATCACAGTCGAGATGTTTCTCCCATGTCGAGATGTTTCTCCCATGTCGAGATGTTTCTCCCATGTCGAGATGTTTCTCCCATGTCGAGATGTTTCTCCCATGTCGTCCCTCAGTGGTGGAACAAGTTAGCTGTGGCCACATAAGCAGAGTCATCCCTCTCTACATTTAAGATGTTGAAAACTGTCCTCTTCCAAGAACACTTCTGTCATAAACTACGCTCTGCATTTAACACCCTGAAATGCACTTAAACCGTTGTCTTACCGGCACTTCATTGCACTTAATAGAATGCTAACTTATCAACACCTGCTTTGTGTTGTGTTACTGTCCCTTGATTGTTATTCTCGGTTCTAAGTCACTTTGGATAAAGGCTTCTGCTAGATGTAATAAAGTGGAGAGTAATGGATAAGTTTTTAAAAATAATAGTAATAAATGTTTCATTGCTTATGTACATTACTTATGTACTTATGTAGATTTTCTTTCTCTCTTTTGATTTTTCTGCTGATTCACTCGTATTTATTTAATTCTTTTTTTACTTCACATTATTCCATGTTTC
>JAOWBL010000043.1:0-18602 GCA_028564865.1 Zenarchopterus dispar | reverse complement strand
TGTGTGTGTGTGTGTGTGTGTGTGTGTGTGTGTGTGTGTGTGTGTGTGTGTGTTTGTGTGTGTGTGTGTGTGTGTTGATTAGTTACTGGGAAGCTTTTCGGGAGCAAAACAAGGAGGGAATGGAAGAAAAGAGGAGGAACAAAGTTGAAAAATAGGATGAAAATAAGGAATGATGGGGGATTATGGGAGACAGGAGCAAAGAAAGAAAGCATCAAAAAACAAAGACATCAAATGTAAGATGGTTTTAAAAGGTAATCTATTTTCTATCCCTTATCCAGGTCAAGTTACCGTGGAGTGGTAGCCCATACATCCCTCTCCACGGCAGGGTTTTCCAGCTCATCCCAGGGGGATCATAAGGCACTCAAAAGCCTGATGGGATGTATAATCCACTGTGTTCGGGATCTAGTCTGTGGTGTCCCCTCAAGGTCTCCTACCTTGGCATGTTTGGGAAACCTTTCAAAAAAAAAAAAAAAGGCTTTCTGGTGTACTGATCAAATGAGTGAATTTTTTTTTTTTTTTTTTTTAACTAATCAAAAACTGTAGCTGAGAACTAGAAGTTGGATCAGCCTGTAAATTGGAAGCTTTGCCTTCCACATCAACTCCCTCTTCACCGCCAGGGTCTAGTACCACATCCACCTTATTACCGACACAGAGTCGTCTCATCCTCCGTTCCACCCTCATCCAGGAGCAAAGCTTCGAGATACTTATACTTGTTTACCTGGGGCAAAAGCACACACTCAAGCAGGATGCCAAAATCCGCAGTTTCAGACACATGATGTGTGACTTTCGGGCAGAGAACCATGGACTCAAACTTGGAAGTGCTGACTCTCATCGTACTTCACTGTGAACCACCCCAGTACATGCTCAAAATCAAGGTTTTGAAAAGTGCAAGACAGAGGCAATATGGAGGACGCTCCCCTTTTTCTGGATGTGATTAAAAAGTCACGTCCATGAAAATCGCTGACTTTTGACCTGAAACAACCTTGACGGAGAACCGTGCCGACTGGAAATGTGTTGATTTGGAGCCAAGGATTCAGACCTTCAGTTTCATATTTTCCATTAAATTTTCACACCGCTGTTGTCAGATCTGAGGGAAAATCACTGACACGTTTAAGATTGGTGTTTCTCACTGAAAATTGTAATGTGTTTTGATATTTCTCCTTCTGCAGTGCACAACTAATGAAATGATTCAAGCAATCTGAAGGAGTTTCAGTGCAAAAAATGGGCTGAAGTTTCAAATGGAAAACCCGTGATTTCTGATTCCAGAGACAATACAGCACAAAGAACTGTTTTTCTCTGAGAATACTTTCAGTCGGCGGAGGTGCTCAGATCCATTTTTTTTTCTTGTGATGGATCAATTAATTGTGTAAATTGGACCCACGTGAGACTGAAAGAGGAATTGCCCGCAGCATTGACGTGATCTGCATTACGCAGGAGAATAATAACAAAGATATAAGCAAATGATTGTGAGAAGAAGGGCGAGAATGAGAATAAAAATGTGGATGATGACATTCTGTGGCTGCTGATTCTGTAAAGAAAAAAAAGTGTGAGAAAAGGACATGAAGCCAGATGTGGTGGATTTCAGACTTTAGCAGCACAAAATTCATATATTTGACACCCATCACACCAACACAGAGTAACGATGACTGTGACAGGCACATTAGAGGAACACATATAAAAGTGGCTCATGGTTGATTTAAATTAAATCAAATTTAATATTATTTGTGCTCCTCAGACTCTAATAAAAACATTGGATATGGGCAAAAAAAAAAAAAAACCCAGCTGATTTGGGCCAATAGCTCACAGAACTTGGGTCAATCCCTGCAAAACGAAGCTACGTTCACAAACACCACTTAAAAGTTTACTGTGGAAAAATTGAAGCCGTAAGTGAACCTTGTCTAGAGGCAGAACAACGTCTCCATGCTTCGTGGCATCTTTAAGAAGTAATGACAACATTGTAAAGTAGACCATCCCTACTCTTTTCAAAATGTGTTTTGGCATTGAAATGCATAGATGGATGGAACAAATGAAATGAAATTGATGAGAACAAACATGAAATATCTTGGGTTCATGCCTTCTGCATTGGAGTAATAACAAATCAGGGGGTCACTAAACCGGCGGCCCTTGATGGAGGAGACGTTAGGAAGGAAATAAGTAAAGGTAATGATTTTCAGTCTAGGCACTAGTGCAGTAGTGGAGCATGTTGGTTCCTGTGTATTTATGCAACAGTAGTGGGCCAAAAAAAGATGCATGATGAAATAAAAAATCTTTATGGCGAAATGTGGTTAGAAAGCTGTCTTTGTGTCAGATCTATGAGCTCTCTCACAATATACTCCATATTCTGTCAAACTGTTGCCATTGTGCTGAATCTTCAGCTGAAGACAAATTAGCATTTAAATGAGGCAAGTTATTTTCCTTTTACGCCCGCTCTAAATTACTAATGCAATAGCTTTGATTGAGATGAGAGGAGGCAGACTGGTGGCTTTTTTAGTGTTATTGACCCAGAAAAGGTTGAGTGCACACGCTTGCTCTTTTTTCAGCAGCACCCTTGTATCAAACTCACGGAGCTAAATTCATTCACAGAAGAGAGATGCAGCTCTGTAGCCTACAACCAGAAACACCAAGGTTGGGCACCAAACAGCTTGACTGATGCAAGCTGTCTTGCCTAAAGGGCTGCTCCAGTGATTCTGAACCTTATCTCAACAGTAAGCTTCTCAGAGATACGTTAATGCACCTTACACTTGGCAGGACTCACTGTATCTTGTAGGAAAGCTCTGTTCATTGTCTCAAACGGCACGGGTAGACGTTGGGCGAGCAGTGAGAAAGAATTCTTCTCTTCAAAGTTTAACTCAAAGCTTTTTGGATACCTGTGGAATATGTAGTCTGTATTGAGCATCCACAATAAAATTCGATCCTACATACTGAAAACGTGAACTAGGCAGTTCTTCGAATTCACTATTTCATGCATCTGGTCAAAATATTTATTAGCTGTCTATGCTGAAAGTTGCAAGATAAACTTTTTTTTTTCTATTGAACACACAGATGTCCAGCTATGACATGGCACACAGAGAAAAGCCGTACGAGAAAACATTAAACAAGCACATGTGATGGACGCAGGTTAAAAAGTACATCATTTTAATGTGATTCATTTTCTTTTACTTCAAGTGTACCCATGGGGTAGTTCTTGGAGTAGTTCCTTATGAAAAGGGATTCCCCCTAGACAGCTGACACATCAAAAATCAGGCATACAGAAGAAAACATGGCATAAATAGATACTGCTGTAATCTGGTTTGCAGGGAGTACTGAGATGACCTTTCAGTTTTCTGCAACAAATGAAAGAAAAAGTGTATTAAAAAAAAAGAATTTTTGAAATCTCTACTGTACCTGCTTAAAACAGATGTGGTTTTGGTCTACCTAATAGTCAAAAATGAGCGCTGGTCACCAGAAATCTAAATTAAAAGCTTCTCTTGAAAACTGACTGACATTATGTCATTTAGAATTGATGTTTTAGATGCATTACTGAATTACATTACTGAAAACTATCATATAATGAAGATGTTAAAGGAAAGTTTAAGGGAAGCTTCCTGTTGCAGGGCAGCTTTAATCCTTCAATACTTGATATATAAAAAAAATACTGAGAAAATCCCCCCAAACCCCTATAATTAATATTTTTTGTATCTATGAATACACTGAGGATTTTTTCCCTTATTTTATTTTATTACATTTTTATTTAGAATTATAATGCTATTTATTCATTCATTCATTTTAATGATTGTTGTCTTGGTTATGGGGAAGATGCAGAGGTCTCAGAAGTGTGACACATCAGATAGTAAGGGGTTAAGTCCTTTTACCTCAGTAATATAGCCAAATATTATTCATTCCCCGACTACAACTCTTGACTCAGGTAATATTCTTTGGGGATGTGTATTGCAAAAAATAAATAAATAAATAAATAAAAAATCTGTTTATTCAAACCAAGCTAGAGAAACTACTCACTGCAGAGCAAAAGTGGCCTCATTAATACCCCAAGGCTGATGAGTGGCAGTGTGTGGACAGGGACACATTCTTTCTATTTGGGAGGTCATTTAGACAAAAAGGGTGCTAAGTAACCTTCTATCTGCCCCTGAGCGGAAGGCTATCTTCTTCTTTCTCATGATTTCTCTGCTCTGCTCCCCGACTGAGAAACTCCATAAAGAGTGATGAATGCTGATGGAGACACACGGAGAGGTGATTAGGGATCATGGCAGAGTATTGAGGAAGGACACCGACAGACAGACAGACAGAAATTCAGAGCTGATTGTAGGCTCAGAGTTCTTACAGGCAGGAATGAGTTAGTCTGTGTTTTGTACATGGAACAGTTGCACCACTGAGTGGTGAGGAGTTGCACTACAAGCACTAAGATTCAGTATAAATGTAGTAGGGCATAATACAATTTAAACCAGAAAAAGGAGAAATCAGAGACGATCTTTGCATGAAATGTTTGCAGTCTTCAGTAGAAATGGTAGAACATGTCAACAGTGTGTCCTCTCAATGCAGCAGATACAGTTCAAATGGTGTGTCTTTAGTTATAATTATGGTTTAGGATCTCAAAGTAGTCTTGTGGTCATAATTTGACATGAAAAATGTGCTACCCTGCCCTGCGATGGACTGGCGACCTGTCGAGGGGGTCCCGCTGCCTTTCACCTGTAATGAGCTGCAATAGGCTTGAGCAGACCCCTGTAATCCTACATAGGAGGAAGCGGGTATAGAAAATTGATGAATAAAAAAAAAAATGAAAAGGTAGAATGTGGTGGTCAATTTCAGTTAAGATAGTAAAAGACACATTTCAGAAAAAATAACTTTTTTTTTTGAAGAGCTTGAAAGGCACTGACTGGGCTGGTGTAAAATTCAAGCGTTTCAGAGTTCATAAAGTCCGAAAGTAAAAAAAAAAAAACTCTGTGTCACCTTTAGTCTCAAAGTGAGACTGTGGAAGATTTACAAGAACCTGCCACAGGAATGCTGTCTGCTCTTTGCCTTGCAAAAGGACAAGAAATTCAGCAATTTAGCTAATATATATAATTCAGGTTTCCTGAGGGAAAAGAACAAGTACATCACCGGTATGTGGTGGGCTAAAGCCTGTTAATCATTCCTGGCAAGCAAATGGGTATGGAAATCATCAGAGAGAAAGTTTTGCCCTTCTCTTGCTCATTTATTTTAAACACTGCCATTTTTTTCATTTTATTTTTCTCTTCTGTAATACTTCTGAGGTTTCACCCAAAGGCTAATGAACATACATATTCACGATCCATATTTCACTGGGGAACATGTAATACAGATCTCCTTTGTTAATGCAGTATTTTTATCAGTCATTGGAAGACTTATTGATGAAGTCCTCAAAACACAACAGCACTGATAAAATCTGAAATTTCATGATCAATGTGGTGTCAGTATCGTGATTTCTAATGTTTTATTTCTCTTTCTCGGCCAATGGAAAACAGGCGCACCTGTTTTCCATTTACCCTCATCAAGTGCCTGTATTTAAGCTCAGCTCTGTTTGCATAGCACTGGGTGGTTGTCAGTTCAGTTAGTTTGTGTGGAGCAATAACATAAAGCCATAAGACTTAAAAAATAAATAAATAAATAAATATCTTAACTCAACTCGTGCCTCTTTGGAACAGATTCATTCCGGTTTGCATTTGGGGCCTCAAAGACACTTCCAGCATGACATATAGGATCTAGTGCAACAGATATGAGGTATTTAAAGTAAACATTTTGAGTTTTACCCTATCATTTATTAAAATAAAATACTCCATTATAATTGCAAGCTAAGTGTTTAACAGCCTACTTAAATGAGCAAATATTATCAAATAAATTTGCTGGTTTAATTCAAAGAAAATTCCCAGTTATGGTTGTTTCACCACTTCATTCTTGCATTGTTAATATTTATTAGTTAAAGGGTTCGGCTTAGGTTTTAAGCATGCTTTACTGTTAGAAGACCCACTTAACCCACTTCAGTTTCAAAGGAAAGAGTTGTGGGGAAATTATTGCTATAGAAATAAAAAAAATAAATAAGCAAATTTCTTTTCCCTTTTTGATCTTTTTCTTTGTAAAAGATCAGGCCATCAAGAAGGTTTATTAAATGTACTATAATAACTTGTGTCTGAAAATGTAGTGCATTAGAAAAGTCTATATAAAAAATATTTTACTTAAAATTGCACTTTAATAGAAATTTTCAGTACAAAGTATTCTTCTGCTGAAATTTATATTTTGGATTTTACTTTGATACTTTGATTTCCTCCATTTATTTTCTCAGAAAACATTTCTTAAAAATGGTTTCAAGGCTTAAACACACACATACATACATATATATATATATATATATATATATATATATATATATATATATATATATAATGTGTAAAATGTTGTACACAGTGTTCAGTAGAACCAGTGTAACCCAGCAAGCAACAGATGCCATTACTGTAAACAGGAAGCTGAGTCACTTCAAAGAGAACTGAGCTCACGCAGATTAGACTGAATAATTTTCAACTGCAGATTTGTAAACTTATTGATGTTCACCTGGTAGTCCTTCAAAGATGATGGTGCTGTGATGTAAATCCCACTCACAATATCATAATGGCAGAGTCATGGAGATTTATAGGCTTTTTGGACAAGTTATAGAGCCACTCTGACACAGAGGACGCTTCAGATTGCAGGCCAACTGCAGGAAGTCTAGAGGTGAGCCAGTGATACAAGTTACAGAGTGAAACAGCAAAGAGGTTCAAGGACTACAATTAGACTGATGTCAGTGTCGCTGACCTGAACTCAGAGGAAAATGGGGAGGGCAGCATTTTCTGCAGGTTATCACAAAAAACAAAGTTTTAATGTCACTTGGGTGGTTAAATTTCAGACTGTTGCAGTGTTGGCTAAAATAAACAAATAGGTGTTTGATAGAGCTGAGAATATTTATTTATCAAAGATAGAACAAGGGGGAAAAAAAAGAAAAAAAAATATCACTGGTGCATTTTTGTATCAGCTAATTTGTTTTCCTGCCCCGAGGTTATGTGATGTACTTGACTTGAGATAAATTGGTATTAGGTGTTGAATCACTTTACCCCCAGGCAACCCTCCATGAGTCTCTGCACATTATTCCCACTCGGATTGCTTGATACATGACCTCTGTCTGTATTCTACAGTCAGTATAAACCTGAAAAATGTCATGTTTTGTCTTGTCAACTTTGTTTGCTATTTTGCATCGATGTGACCATTCCAGGCCAAAAAAAGTTGTGACACAGTAAAGTTTTTGCCAGTATGTGATGCTGTCACTACTTCTCGCTGCACTTAAGCCTTGGTGTTTCCAAAAGACGAAGTGTTATTTTGGGCCGATTCTTCCTGCACACATTTTGAGGTGTGCAACAGAGCGAGGTCATCTCAGTCAAATTTTAATTTCAAAAGTGGGAAGAGTCAGGACTACAGGCAAGCAAGACCGATGCCCACACCCACTTCTTCCTCAGCTATGCCTTTCAGTGCTTGCAGAACGTAGATTTATTGTTGAAAAATGCATGAACATCCATGGATAAGATAAGCCCTTGAAGGCTGCTGATATTTCTCAAAAATGTACTTTTCTGCATTGCTGCTGCTGTTAAAAAATAAATAACCTTGGACAAGGACACTGATGCACACCGATAAAATCACTGACTCTGGCTGGATGGACCATTTTCTCTGTCTGTTTGTTTCCATTTTTGTCATAAAAGATCTGAAATACTGACTTGTCTTATCACAATACATGTTACTGCTTGATAATGATTCAGACCACAGAACACTACCTCTGGACAATGTTGACATACAGTCATGTAAAAAAGAAAGCAGTACTTCTGTCACTTCTAAAATTTTACTTAATGGGACATTTTTAAAAGTATAGCTTATACTAGGTCTTATATTATGTCAGCAGAATTTAAGATGAACAACTACACGACATATTACTCAAGTCCACTTTCCTTTTTTTTTTCAAAAAATTGCAGAAGCATGTGAAACCCTATGTACACTTTTATTTATTTCATGGGAACTAAGAAGTAAGTAGCACCCTGTTGTTAATCAAATACATAAATTTAATTGGTTATGGTTAACTGTGAAGACGCTGATAAAAGCAGAAGTTCCTGGAGCTGATGTCTCCAGGTCACCGTGAACTGTATCGCTGTATGTTTCTTTAAGTTCTTTGAAATCTCTTTTTCACTGTTGTATTCACCCAAAAACAAATTCTTCACAAGCTGTTATAACCTCACACAGAAAATGGAGTCACTCTCTTCTGATGTACTCAAGTTTATTTTAAGCAATTTATGTAGCTGGACCAAGGGCAGTATTTTTGTCATGCAGGAGTGTTTTTTTAACTGCATTACCTGGGAGGTCTGTCAGAAAGTTCTGACATTAATGATCACACTACTTGTGTCTGATTATCTCACTTTTTGTGTGAACTCTGTGGTCCCCACTAAAATGCTTACATTTTATGCAAATTATAAACCTTGGGTGTCATAAAATTAAAAGACCATGATGACACTGACAAAAAGGAACCTCCAGAGAAAAATCAAAAGCCAAATAATGGCGGATGAGTACAATTACAGTCAAAAGACAGAGGGCGCGCTGACACCTGCTAATCCCAGAGAGGCACAAGAGGTGCATTGAATCACTTATCACAGCATTTTATAGACCCCTGCAAGTTTGCCTGCCAGTCCTCTATGGGAGTGCTAGATGTACTGACTTTGTGGCAGGTACTGCATAACATGCTCACCTTGACAAATCAAATACACTGATTTTACTATTACTTTTAAATCTGCTTTTAAAAATCATTTTACGTACTATCTTGGCAGTACGGAAAGTAACAAATGATGCTGCCCCAGTGTGTCTTCAAAATGATGTTGATGGATAACATGAGCCAGTTCTTGTTCACTTCCATCTTGTCCAAGATTGTAGGAAGCAAAAATAATCTCAAGACACTTTTATAATTTGAGAGTCAATCCAGTCTGGGATTAAATATAAGTACTTGGCTTTTGCTCAACTATGGACCGAAAAGTGACTTTTGCACTAAGAACCTGAGCAGTAAAACATAGCAAAGACTCTTTTTCCTCGTACTTTACTGTGGTTGGAAGTGAATGAAATTTTGCATTAAACCGTGTTGGTTTAGATATGCTTCTGAGGCCTAGACATCCATCAGTAACAACAGATGGTAAACTCTAATACTATGTTTACAATCTATTTATTGCAGTTTTGTTATGAAAAGCAAACACTAATGTTGGAGATGAGAGCCATCGACTTGCATCCCATTTTAAACTGTTACCATCAGCACTATTGCCTTCCTCTGTTCATTAAAAACAGTTCCAAACTATCATTTATTCCACAAGCCATCAAATATGACTAACATTTTGCTTTAAGACTGAATGTGAGTGCATGTATGCTCCAGTTTGTTTGTTCTTTTATGTTATGTGTGAGTGTGGAAATGTCATCTAATTTCTGCTGCAAAACCAATGTCAAATAAATAAATGACTTTATTAATTTATCTTCTACAAACTAAGTGGTCAGGGGGTGCACTTTTTTCCTTCCACTCGGCCTTATGCATTTAGGTTTTGTTCAAAAAATAATACTGTATAATAGATTATAGTTCATTGTTTATTTCAGGTTGAGGTTGAGTTTTAGACCTGTACAGTAGACCATTATTTACTATATCTTGATAGCAGCTGTATTTTCATTTTCTTATGACTATAAGGCTTCTTTTGTGACTAGTACCATTTTAGGTAACACTTATTTTTACACCTCAGTGGTCAATTTTTGTCACCAAATCCTGTTTCTGATCATGTGTTGATGTACGTGTTTTGCGATAACATCTGTTTAATCCATCTCTTTGCAAATGTAAAATTATATCTCTATACCAGCTAGAATGCATCATAGGCCTGAAATGCAAGAATACAGTAGATGCATATTGAATTTAATGCACTTTTATGTTACAAAATATAAAACATCTTTGACTAAAAGTGTCTGTTATGAAGTGGAAATACAATTAAATTATGCAATTAAATTTTTTCACTGCATTTTGCTGGAGAAAATCGGATGAAGTGAAACATTCATTTGATTACATTTACAAAGGCCATAAACTGTTTGGACCTGAACTCCAACACTAATCATGTTCTCTGAGGAGATCAGGGACCAGCCGTGATCGTATAATGGTTAGTACTCTGCGTTGTGGCCGCAGCAACCCCGGTTCGAATCCGGGTCACAGCACTATATATTTGAGTCTATAAAAGATGCACAAAGGAAAACGTCTTCGGTGTACTGATAACGCTTATTTTGAATATAAAAAGTGAAACGACCATAGATGGATTTGTTTAAGCCAGGGCTCTTTCACCCCCTCATCCTTAAGCTTCCTCCAGTTTTGGCAATAAAATCACTTATCAAACATTTTCTGAATTATCCACTGTGATATGTGCTTTCTTTATTTTCTTCCAGTGAGCATAAACCGCCAGCCGTGATCGTATAGAGGTTAGTACTCTGCGTTGTGGCCGCAGCAACCCCGATTCGAATCCGGGTCACGGCAGTTATCTTTTGAAGACAAATTTACCTCAAAGAAATCGTATATATCATGTTCACTATACTGAACTGAATACAAGTACGTGTTAGCCGAGACACATTCGATATTCATGAAAGCACTATAATTTGGCTGTTTAGTTAAAATGTTTTTACTTTTTCTTTTTTATATTTTCAATCAGTGTTGCCATAAAGTCTCGCGTTACTTTCCCTCCAAATCCCGTGCAGGCAAGCAACCAGGAAGCGAATGGCGGAAACCAATAGATCCACCTCACGCTTTGAGCTTACACTTTTCTGACAATTTTTTTTTGTCCTGACAGGAAGGACCTGCCGAGCAGGCAGCAGAGTCTTTCTATTTAAACCAGCCGGAGGTTGAAAAGGCATAATGCCGTGGCTGTGAACTCGCCGGCAGGACGTGTAAAGTGGATGGACGGATGGACAGCCAACGATCCAGCTCAAAGTCCAGCCAGAGACTGCAAATTTAACACTGGTAAACGTCTGCAGTGAGCTTTCATTTTATGTTTTAGAGGAAGTTCATTATGGTATCTGAAAGTTGACAACATAGAGAGATCGCAAATGAAACTAATCGCCAATGTAAACTTGATGTGGACGATGAAGAAAACATTAAGAGATGCAACCATATGGACAACTTCAGAGTGGTCTCCTGGCTTTCATCATCTGTCAAACTGTGGTTGACTACTATCAGACTGGATGCGGTTGATCCTATTATAATCTGAACATCCAGTTCTGTGGTTGATCAATTTTAACTCAGACAGTAATTGGTGAAAGTGTTCACATTAATCCTGTCCATCAGCAGTGCTTTTGGTCTTATTTTTACCTGTCTTTTGTAAAATGGCAAAACTGGTGGAGCAGGTTGTAGCAAATGAGCTTGATCGGCCACTTCTACTGCTACTATGGCTTCTTATAAGTATCATTTATATAACGCTTTTCTAAACTTATGTTACAGTTTTTCACACAGCAGATAAGTGCAAAACTCAAGAGTAAAATAAGATCAATAAGGGCTTTCTTAAAATTTGAAGGTATTGTAAGAAAAGAGTTCACTGTCTGTGCTGACCTGATTTCATCTGGCAGCTCGATCAGCAGTTTAAGGTCTTTGACTCACAATCCTTTTTGAAAGAAAATGAAGAATAATTCAAACAATAAGGCAGATAGATGCTACAATTGAATCCTCCATGTGTGACGGCTCTCTTACAGACATATGGCCCTGCTGATCAGCTAGCTGAGGGAGACGGTGACGCATCACGAGCATCATGTTTCTGAAAACATCTTTCACCACCCTGATTGTGGGGGTGTTTGTGGTGTATGTGCTCCACACCTGCTGGGTGATGTACGGGATAGTGTACACCAAACCTTGCGATAACCCCAAAGGGTACAACTGCATCACACCCTTCCTGGCAGGGAACCCGAAACTACAGGTCAGTGATGTTCATGGATGGATGAGCTCAGAGATTAGTATTGATTTGAAGTTTTCTGTTCAGCTCTTTCAGGAAGCTGCTTTAGTATGTTGAGGAGTGTGGGAGGAAAGCCATTTTAAATAACTGTTTCAGTATACTGAAATTATATGTGACGTCTCTTTCTTTTAGTTGAGTGTCTACACCTCACTACAGTCAAATGCAAATGGAGGCCATACTCTTATCCACAAAGAGGAGAACTTTGATGTCAACAGCAAGTTTGAGAGGTCTGAAAGATTCACAAATTATCATTTAAATTTCCCATTTGACAATGAGACATATACATCTGGAAAATTTTAACTAAAACTAAAAATTTATTGATGGACAACCTTTTTTTCCAGACATTAAGAAAGTCTAAATCACATTTTGGAATACAAAGAATGGTTTTGCTTGCTCCATATTGATTCTTCTCTCTTTTTCTGCAGGACAGTCAATGTCTCCCTCCCTAAGAAGACCTGTAATAATGGTACTCTATATGCACTAATATTTGTCCATCAAGCCGGTATCAGCCCATGGCAGGACTCACGACAGGTCCACTTGGTGGCTCACCTCACCACCTACATGGTTCCAAAACCACCTGAAATTTCTCTAATATCCGGAGAGGATCAAACAGAGGTACTGAATCAGAGCATGAAACTGATTTTTGTTGTTGTTGTTGTTGTTGTTTTAAATTCAGTAATCTGTCTATACATTTTTTAAAATCCTTGAACTCCAGAAATGTCTATACAGTAGCTGCACTGATCAATACACAGTGTGTTGCTCATTCATTACCTTTATATTGTCCCAAGAAAAACAAAAACATTGTGCAGTTTGTTAAACAGTACAAACATGCAGTAAATCATCGATAAACCAGTATTTAACCATGGAGATAAAGCTAATGGTGGGTTTGAATGGCCCTTTTATGCCATCCACCAAATTCAATGCTCTAGTGTGACAGAGGTCTGCAACAACAAATAAATGGTACTTTCTTTTGCCCATGCTGCACATCTTCACCAAGTTTTATACAAATTCAGCCGCACTGAATTTGTATAATCTAATTAACCACATCTACAATTGCATTCCTCAACTCTTACCTTGGTAGAAAAGTTAAATTCTTTATCTGGTGAGACAGATTTCTAATCTTATCATTATACACTGTTGCCCGTCAAGTTGGACTAGAGTGAGAAATGTTTTCTGAAAGCAAAATTATTCAAACTTTATGGGAATGAGGCTTTACTGATCGTGCTCTGAGTTCTCCCCGTCTGTGTGATCACACAGGATCAAAAACAAGAAGCCCAGAAGAAGAAATGGCGTGATGGGAACCGGGCAACAGGAACTGGAGCTAAAGATGGTGCCACTTCTTCTTCATCCGATCGCCCAGTTTCACACTGGCGCTCCCGCCTCACACTCAACATTGTCAATGACCATTTCCTGTTTGACAGAGAGTACCTTCCAAGTGATGTTCACAGATACCTCAGAGTGTAAGATGGAGACTGCACAAACACATTACAACACCGTCTTCTATAATCTGGACAATCTACCATTAGGCATGAAGAATACACACACACACTCGCACACAGAGGCTTTTAATAAAGCAGCCATGCCTTTGTGCTAGTTACACTTGGAGATCAGACTGGAGAAATTTAATAACACTTGTATGACATTAAATTTGAAAGGCATTGTAAAATGTTTAATTTGCATTTCAGATTCCAGAGTGGGAAAAAGATGGTGTATCTACCTCTGCTTTTTGTTGATGAGCTCAGCAACCGGGTCAAAGATCTTTTGGCAAGTTTTAACCTTTAAAAAATTATTATGTAATACATTGCAGTTAACTATCAATAAACACCTGTAAAAATATACTGTAAATGTGGTATTCCTTCTATTATTTGATATTGATCCTAAACTGACATAAGGGATTAGTGAATTTGGGCTGGTTGACATTATTATAATCTTAATCTACATGAGACCACAATATCAATAGTGGATGTTTTGTTGTACGTGTGTGAGTGTAGGAGATCAACAGTACTTCCACGGAGCTGCCTCTGACCATCTCCTATGACCCCATCTCTCTGGGGAGACTTCGATTCTGGATCCACATGCAAGATGCTGTTTACTCTTTGCAGCAGTTTGGTATGTTAATATCTCTCTTGTTTGCACGCAGGCAAACACACACATTCTCTTAATGCGTGTTTGTGCATGAATACTTGTTTTTCAGGCTTCACAGAGAAGGATGCTGATGAGATTAAAGGAATTTTTGTGGACACAAACCTGTACTTTCTGGCTCTGACCTTCTTTGTCGCTGCCTTCCATGTGAGTCTCCGCAGAGGTCTCAAGCAAAGAGCTAAAGTTGTCGCATTATTTTTTATCTGTCAGAAATAGAACCCTGAAAATATCTCATTGATTTACTATGGAGCCCAAAAGCCAGCATTATCCAGACTCAGAGTTGTTTCTTGTTTTTTTGTTTTTTTGTTGTTTTTTTTTTGTTTGCTTGAAGAAATAAGATAACTGTCATTGTAGTTTTCCATTTCCAATTAGGCCTTTTTGGTCTTTTTCTGCCAGTACTACGGCCAAATAGTCAAAAGAAAAACTTTTTGCTTTTTCACAGACCTTGTGGAAAAATTTTCTCAAGCACTTTATTTTGCAATTATGTTTTAAAAAAAAACTAAGTAGCACATAAGAATTCTTCTCTGCTGGTTTAATGTTGTGATACAAACTTTTTTTTTTTCTCAAAAGTCTCGCAAAAGTAAGGGTTTGTCTTGTCTCTCAATCTTCTCAGCTCCTCTTTGACTTCCTGGCTTTCAAAAATGACATCAGCTTCTGGAAGCAGAAGAAAAGCATGGTGGGAATGTCCAGCAAGGCAGGTGGGTGACTTCACAGCACTTCTTTATGCTTTCATCCAAACACTGACAACGAACAGCTGCGAATTTTGTTGCTAGTTAAATAAACTGTGCATTATATACTATGTACTTGGCAGCTTGTAATAAACCTTTGAAAGTGAAAAAAGTATAAAACAAGTGAATCAACAAAGAACGCCATCTGTATAGTTACATATGATCTGACTGAACTAATTAGCAGCCAGATGTTACATCCTGCATCCATCTGCTCACCTCATTCTTCAAATAAGATGCTTTTGTTGTAGAGCAATATTTTATCTATTGTAGTATAATAACAAATATGTATTAGTGATTCTGAGTAATATTTTTTTTTCTTGCTGCTTTGGTGCTATGGATCTGTATGGCATCAGAGGAAAATGTATTTAGTTTTTATTGATTTTAGGGTGTGAGCAACATTAGACTGGAGTTGTGTACAATGACATGATCTTCAAATGCATCCAATTTCTTAAATAACTGAAAGGCTGAGAGCTTGGTAAATAAGGTCATATCTAGAGATTTTGCCTTTAATTATTGGTCATCTTTATTAGTAACTTTATTTGTTAAAAGACGCTGGTTTTTCTGTGTGTGTGTGCTCCTCTTTTCAGTGCTTTGGCGATGTTTCAGCACCATAGTGATTTTCCTCTATTTGTTTGATGAGCAGACAAGTCTCCTTGTACTCATTCCTGCTGGGATCGGCTCCATCATCGAAGTAAAAAAATATATAGACACAAACAAACAGAACAATATAGAAGAACATAAATAATCACATTTAGGACTAAATTAGTGCCCCTCACACCCTTAAGAAAAAATGATTGTGTTTATTTTTGACAGGTGTGGAAAGTAAAAAAGGCCTTTAAGATTCAGGTTTTCTGGAAGAGAGGCAAACCAACATTTCTGGTAGGAGTTAATTTTTTTTCCCAGTATCTGCCTTATGTGCATGCTTCCCTGTATGTATGTTCAAAATCCAGCTTGCGATATAAAATTGGATTGACTGTTTTGAATCGATGAATTTGTTCCATTTCTCTGAATACTGAGCAGATAATCAAATTATAACCTTGTTACATGAACAAACTTCTTTTTTTCATGTAGTGAGATTGACAAAATAATGCATTGTTGGTTAAACCAAACCTTAAGCTCAAAGTGTTGCATTTGGTAGTTCTTAAAAGGTTACAAACCCTTTTCACACAGTGGTAGCGCCATAGCTGCACAAAATATGTCTTCACTAGCTGAGGTGACTGAGTGCTGCATCAGCATGTGATGGTACACAGTAAGCCAGCGTTTTAAAATAAGATGAGTAACAGCAGATTCATTGATAAGAGCGGTATGTTCTGGAATACCAGATCAGCCTTACAAACCAATTCAACTCTGTGCCAACCTCCACTGTTGGCTCAAAGATGTATTTGGTGCATTTATCTCAGATTGCATAAATGGAAAAAAAATGTGTATGTTTATGTCTATTTTTGTTTTGTATAACAGTTTGGAAAATTAGATGAATCAGAGAGGAGGACAGAAGAATATGATACTTTGGTAAGATACAGCAGACGTGAATGGAAAAGTCCATTACAATAATGTGAGCCATAAAGCTAATGCTTACATTCCTTATGTGCTTTTCTGCAGGCCATGAAGTACCTGTCGTACCTCCTTTACCCTTTGTGTATTGGAGGGGCTGTGTATGCTCTGGTATTTCTTAGATATAAAAGGTAAGAGATGAAGTCTTTTAGATTAGAAAAAAGTTTCCTTTTTTTCTTTTCTTTTTTTTTTCTTTTGCATTAAGTTTATATTTATTAGGAGTCTCAACTGTGCTTTCCTTTCAGCTGGTACTCTTGGTTGATCAACAGCTTGGTGAATGGTAAGCTACTTTATACCCTGATCACACAGAACAGGATAAAATAAATAAGTAACCTCTTTGCTTTTAAATCAATGGATCAGGGATGGTTTCCACTGATGAAAAATGTCCCTTGTTTGCTTAATACCAAGTCAGATACTGCAATCTATCAATTTTCTCTTTTTAATTTCAGGTGTATATGCATTTGGTTTTCTCTTCATGCTCCCCCAGCTATTTGTCAACTACAAGGTCAGTTGTCTAAAAAAGAGAAAGAGGTGTATCCCTAAGACTAATAAATGTTCATACATTCCTTTCACTGTAGCAATAAATCTTTGGATTTTTTTTTTCTTTGTCTTTTTCATCTTGTAAATGTCCCATTAACATTTTCTGCTCTGTTCTTGATACAACAGCTGAAATCTGTAGCCCACTTGCCCTGGAAGGCTTTCATGTATAAGGTAAAGAGATTAATTATTAAATTTATTAACATCAAATGGTAAATTGTGTTAAGATTAATAAAAGTGTACATGGTTAACATTTTATTATGAAAAGTATTTACTTAAAGCCCATTCCTTTAACACAAGACATTTTATATTAAGATAGTTTATGAATTAATGGTTTGATATTGATTAATTTCTTTGTCAAATTTTCTTTATGATGTCCTTTATTGTCTGCGTTTTATTAGAATAACCATTTACTTTTGTTTTTCACCAGGCATTCAATACCTTCATCGACGACGTGTTTGCTTTCATCATCACCATGCCAACATCTCACAGACTAGCCTGCTTCAGAGACGATGTGGTGTTTCTCATTTACCTTTATCAGAGATGGTACATGCATGCCAACAATTCACATATTCTTATTTTTTATTTTTTTCTGTGTAAGAATGTAGAGAAATTTTACATTTAAAAATTCTCTCTCCCTCTCTTCCCCTTCGTTAGGCTCTACCCAGTGGATAAAACCAGAGTAAATGAATATGGAGTTTCATATGATGAGAAACCCAAAAAGAAAACTCACAAGGACTAGAAAAAAAAAAGGAGGCGTGAGTAGGATTTGCTGACATCTAGCTGTAATACTGAAGATTGTAACCATCTAAACACATGACAGTCTCACTTAAACTGACTGCTAAAACATCAGTGGGCCTTTTTATAAGTCCTTTATAACTGCAGATGGCCCTTTATTAGATTATTACTATGATCATTTGATGTGTCTATTCTGTGCATACTGTACAACCATGTCAATGCAATGTCATCCGGCTTATTGAAGAATGTACTGGAAGTAAACAGAAATTGCTTACTTTTAAGGTAACAAAACCATCCTTTTTTCATGCTCTTCTTTGTAAATGAATATCATATTCATACAAAATTCTCCCCATATAACATCCTAAATGTTGCAACACTGTAACTTTCACTAACAATTGAATTTACTGTAATGATTTTGAGAAAGCATTCTTTATTTTACCCAGTTGGCTGCAAAAAAGACTAGGTGCACTAACATTCTTGGGATTTATAACTTCTTTATTCTTTCATTGTCTTTAATTCTAGGGTTTTTAAAGCGCAACATCTGCTTACTTGTGTGAAGTGTGAAAAGGTATTTTGTGTTTTGAAGTGTGAGCAATGGTACACACAGTGATCTCTATTACTAGTAATAGAGATCACTGGGTACACAAGGATCAATAAGCTTATTTTTACCTTTTTACAAATGTAATACCCTAGCAATTTAAAAGTGTCTGATATTCCTGTGATTGAGAACATGATGGCTCAGACTTTGTTTAGCTCTGTTATGACTGACACCAGGGACTGTTGTGAGTTTGTAACCATGATCATATCACTACACTGACTGTGATTTCCAGTGTAAGCTGTTACCAGAGCAACTTGGGTTACCATATTTCATTTTTGTCAAAGG
>JAOWBL010000042.1:0-18609 GCA_028564865.1 Zenarchopterus dispar | reverse complement strand
GCTTTATGGAGGGCTTTTTTATAGATTAGCAGACTATTTCTCCAGGCCAGATGAAGGTGTTCTGAGTTAGTGGAATGTCATTTCCTCTCTAGTTTACGCGTTACCTGTTTTAAAACACATGTTTGAGAATTAAACCAGGGAGTCAAACCTCTCTGATTCTTTACTTTCTCAGAGGAGCTACAGTATCCAGAGTCGTACGTAGTGATGTTGTAAAACTGTTAACAAGACAGTCAACTTCAGTACAAGTAAAGTTTACGTCGCAGTCCTGTATTGTGTTGGCACATGGCATTGATGTAGATAGAGAATGTAAAATAATTTCTTTAAATTTAGTTACAGCACAGTACGATAAACATCTACTAGAGTATTTTTTTTTCATGCACTCTTGTTGTCATGTATAATGTAAACAAAGCACTGTTAAAGTGACACTCACGGTAAATTTAAATATCCAATCGATGAAATACTGCATAAGACTAGGAAAATTTTGAGCAAGGTAAGTGTCTGTCTGCAATTCATAACTCTTGATTGTAACTGCGATCAATTTTTATCGAAACTGGCATAAAAATAATAGCTGCACCGTAGTATTGTGGGTGGGGTGTGCGTCTATTAGAGCGGGAGCGTTAAATAGGAGAAATGTGGTAATTAAATGTAATGGAGTAAATGCAACACCTTTGATTAAAACAAAGCAAGCAAATATGCATGATGGAAAAAAACAAAAAAAAAAACTTCAAATCGTGGCAATATGTTTTGTGAATGAATGCTGGAGAAAAGCAGACAGGGAAAAAGGAAAAGAAAAGCTTTTAACGGAGAATGGAATTTATAAAAAGAAGCAAAAACTGTACATGAAAAAGTGAGGATAAAAGAATGGGAGGGAGAGGGAGACGTTGGCAGCCACTAATCCCAACAGAAAAAACAAACAAACAAATAAACGTAAAAAAACATTCTGATTAGACTTATCCTTCCCACAGAGGATTAAAAGCTTTGATAAAACCTTAAACCCATACCAAAATCAATTTTGTAAGGGTGTAACATTCACAAGCGCCCCCACCATCATCTTCAAATCCAGGCTCTGGATGACAAATGTTTGAAAGCGATCATTTCACCTCTGTAAAAAGATCAAGTTATTTTTTCTTTCATTTTCTTTTTTTTCATATTTTATTTCAGCCTATTGTCAGGCCTTCCTGATTTTCAAAGCTTGTTTTACTGAGCCTGATTATGACAAGAACTGACTAAAGATATATATATATATATATACATATACATATATATATAAATATATATATATATGTGTGTGTGTGTGTGTGTGTGTGTCTATGTATATGTGTGTGTGTATGTATGTATACACACTCAAAGCTTATGCTGTTGATTGGGAAAGAGTAGATCAACAGAGGAAGACAAACAAACAAAAATCACTGGAAAAAGGGAAACACACTTTCAAGGTAAATCAGAAACTCAAGATACAAAACAGAAATCCAACAGGAAATGAGCACAAGAAAAGCAAAAGAGGAGTCAGAAACTAACCCAAAATCAAAATCCTAGGGCCATGCACTGAGCTCCTCAAATTCTCTTGATGCTCCTCAAACTTGGTTTTAGCAAAAATAGGTTTTCTGTTAAATAAACAAAAGTTCTACATTGTTTTTCAGTTATCTATCTACTGATATTACCATTTACTTATTCCTGAAATTCCTGTTCTATGCCCATTTGCACTTCACGGAAACCTATTCCAGGAGTGAGTGAAGTTAAAAAGATTTTTTTTAAGTTCTGCATATTTATCTTGTCTGATCTCGTCTGCTTTCAGTAAATGACCCTAAGGTGACCTTGGTTGGAAGTTTCGACTGGCCTTGCGATGAGAAAAACCCCAGGCGATCCACCTGAATGCCGCAACAACTGCACCAGTGTACATGTTTACTCTCCTTTCACAGCAAA
This sequence comes from Zenarchopterus dispar, assembly GCA_028564865.1. Lineage (NCBI taxonomy): Eukaryota > Metazoa > Chordata > Actinopteri > Beloniformes > Zenarchopteridae > Zenarchopterus > Zenarchopterus dispar. Next base: position 16,686 of record JAOWBL010000042.1, on the reverse strand, counting down.
TCAGTAGAGAAAAACTCATTTTTATCCTTCCTTAGTGTTGGGAGTTTGAGTGTAGTCTTAACTGTGCACAAGTCCTGAGAGACCAGGCAACGGAAGCTACTCGCTGCAAAGACATAACACACAACCATCCAGCTGCCCACTTGTACAAATTTGCACATGTAAATGCTGTCCCATGTGCACACACATGCGTGCAGATAATTGCACAAGCTGCAAGGATGCAGTGGGAATGAACAAACGCATTTCTAACTAAACTGGATTAAGGATGTCATCTAATATAGAGCAAGCGTGAGCACGTTCCAATAAAACTTTGCTGTAAAGAAATATCGGTGTTGAAAAATGAGCTGCACACTTACTAGACAATTCCGATTCATCATGGATGGTAGAGCAAGAGGAGGGGGAGCGGATTGGAGAGAGGTCTCTCCGGGGAAAATGATTCTCCATATGAGCGCCCATCCAATCATGATCAGCACTCACGCCTCGTACATGCAGACAGCCCAAAATGATGTATATTGGAACACTCTGTCTCTGTTTTTCCGACTCTATCAGATCCCCCCCCTCCTTTAGCTGTTTGTAAATTTGCAGTGCAAGCACTCTCTGCTTGCCCATTTCCTCTCATTTAATCTCCATCTGTTGATATGGAACCATTTGATGCAGTCTGTCCCTTGGGTGGCCAGAACCTCAGGGGCAGTTTGGGGCAAAGATACCCACTGGCATACTCATTTTATTACCAAAGGCACTCATGTGGTAGAGAATTTCTAAATGTCCTTCAGTATGGAAATGGGCTCGTATCAAATGATAAGAATTAAGATAATGATAGTTGGGGGAATCGTGGACAATTTCACAACAACATGAGACATACATTTTGGGAAAATGTCATCATTTCCCTGTGTTTTATTCACATTTGGGTGGAAATTATTTTCTAATTAACCCTCATGTGGTATTTGAATCTGTTGAAATGAATCATTCTTAATTATTGACTCATTGGTCTTGGCACATTTTCTTTTGAGAAAAAAAAAAAAAACTAACACCCCTCCCTCCACAATAATACATGCTTGTTGTTCTGGTCAGCCTGTACCGAGTAATAGAAGTGTAGGAAGTGTTGCTGGGAAATGTGTAACCATGGTGAAGATGACAGAAAAAAACAGGTTTGCTGTGTCTTTCTTCCACCTGGCCCTGCTTGTAAATGTGTGCATGTGTCTTCTTTCAGACTGACAGGCTGTTTTGTACATCAGACCTAAAATGCTCCACCATCCTTCAACCAAATGTCTCACATTTATGTTCATCCCAGGCCACCTCAAAATCATGGGTCTATCACACATGCACTTTGAATCTAAAAGGAAACTTATTATTTTTTTCAAAACTAGAAATATTTTTGTGTGTGTAGATTTTGGTGCACAGGACCTTTCTGCACCTGCATTTCTTGTACATGCTTTTTCTTTCTCAAAAAAATAAAAAATAAAAATAAAATAAGGAAAAGAAAAAGGTCCAATTTTGTAGAGCTCTGACAACTAAGTTGAGGCACAATGAGTACCATCAAATCCTTAATGAGAACTTTTTCTGTCTTTGAAAACCTTTAGCAATGTCTGAAATCTTTATCATTTTTAAAATAGCTTATTATTGACATCTTGTCAGTCTCCATTTCACCCAACCTGCTTTTTTGTTAAGAAAAGTGTAAAATGAATAATTATACATTTAATCTACCACTCCTGCCACCCACTCCATTTTGACCAGATGTATAACTAAAAATCAAATTACGGGTGCAATTCAACTTCCTCTAGCTCAACTGTGATAAAATAAAGAGGATCATCACTGGCCTAAAGTCACTTACCACAAACACACAGAATTTCTTACTAACCATTGATAACTATGTCCTTTCCCCCTCTAAGCACATCTGAAATCTTAGGGTCACCTTTGACAGCAACTCACCTATGAACAATATATTAACCACCAGAACATTTTTGGCATCTAAAGAACATAGCCTGTCTCTATCCCTCAATTTTTTCCTTGATGCTGAAACTCTGATCCATGCCTTTATCACATCCAAATTGGACTACTGCAACATTAATTTTTAGGATGCATCTTCCAAAGTTCTTAACAAAAATTCAGTCCATCCAAAATTCTGTTGCACATCTGCTCACCTCCTCCTGGGACACCATAACACCTCTTTTCTTTAAAAACTGTTGGCTCCCTGTACCTCAACAAATATGTTACACATTAGTTCTTTTCACTCATTAAATCCTCCAACCTTCTTTCCATCCATCCATCAGGAACTCAGAGGTTATGTAACTGTTTCAACTGTCCAAATTTAAATCAATAAAGCCACCTTTTTAGAACTGCTTACCTGTGTGTGTGTGTGTACATACACACACACATAGGTATATATATATTATAAGCTTATTTTTTCATTGTTTTGTTGCACTTTCTAAAGTGTCTTTGATGGTTTAGAAAAGTACTCTATAAATAAATCATGTAATTATTAGTATTGATAGAAAAGATTGATAGAAAGTTACAGAGTTAACTGTGCTTCAAAAGCCTGAGCTTGTTGTTGAGTTCTGTCTAATATGCGTTAGGAAGTGCATCAGGCAAAGGACTAAGTGTGTCAATGCACGGCTGTCAGGCTGTTAAAAGATAAAAACTTTTTATGGTTGTAGGTGAGTTTGTATGTATGTGTAGCTGTGTAGGTACATGTAAAGAGATGTTAAGGAGCTTGTCCAATCATGCTGATGATGCGCCACAATGCAATATAGTTGCGATTCTCAGACAGAAGGGTGTACACTGTCCAGTACATCATTTCCATTACCGGTGCATACATTAACCTTGAATGTGCAGGCACGCAAGTGAAATTATCCAAGCACATACGTATTCACATCAAACTAAAATCCATTTACTTCTTCACAAATATCTGTCCTGTATAACACGCTCAGCAGCCACTTTATTGTACAGTTACACTTTTAGTTATGCCCAGTGGCCAGCTGGATGTGTGTGTTATCTAGAAATATTCAGGTCTGCTACATATTCTCAACAAGTTGGAATAGTAAAGTCTAAAACACATTTTGGAATTAAGGATAAAAAATGAGAAAAGTATTTTGAGGGCATTTTTGTTCCATTCTTGTTGCAACTTCATCTTAGATGTGCCACTGTATACAGTGTCATTGTTCTTTTTTTTTTTTTAACTTCTAAATTAAGTACACATTCTCTGTTGAAGACAGGCCAGACTTAAAAGCAGCCCAGTATAATAGCCATGGCAATACTGTTTTTTAAAAAATCCCCAATTATAAATGTATGTAGTATGAATTCTCTTGTTGAAAAATGCATGGATGGTAAAGGAAAAGATGGAAAAAAAATCTTGCTTTGTCTTTTAGTTTTTTCATGACACTGTAGAGAAATGGGAAATGTGCAAATACCAAATTCAAAATTTTCTTTTTTATGAGCATTGTTTTTAAATAATCCAGTCATTCTCTAACACATTTGTAACTAAATTGGAAATCATCTGCTTCTCAATAGTGAGAGCTTAATTCAAATTCCCTCTTTTCCTACCTCTGTTTCTTTTATGGCAATGAAAACAGTTTTGGTCCCTGATTTTTAGATCTCTCACCAAGTCCTGTTATTATGATCTAATATTAATACATCTTATATTATGCTCACACAAGACATGGCTGTCCCCAGGAGACACTGTTGCCCTAATTGAAGCTAATTCTCCCAATTTTGGATATTTTTATAAGTCTGGGCCTGTTGGAAGAGGCAGTGGTCTATCTGTCCTCCATAAAATTTCTCTTATGTGCCATCCTGTTAGTTTTACCCTTGAGTTTTCACACCTTTATCCACTGGAATGCCTAAATATAGCAGAGTACTTATTCTTCTCAGTGTTAATATCCATGTGTGTTGTCCTTTACCTTCTAAAGTTCTAATTTCTTTGAACTTTTAGACACTTTGAACCTCGTTCAATCTATTAAAGAATTTTCACACTCTAAAGGGTCCACCTTCTCATCTAATTTTGCTCTAAATTCCCTTAAACTACTGGATCTGCCTGTCGCCGCCCATAATGCTGTTGCTTTTAAAGTCCTTCTTCATCAGTCTGTTCCTCCTGTGCGCACTATGAGATACGCTTGCATTGTCAATGATGACTATGCATTTAGGTTTTGTGATGTCTTGATCTGCAGATCCTCAAATCTCACTGTTTGAATCAGAGGGTTTGTTAAAACCAGTTTTGCTGTTCCTTTCTCAACCAAACTGCCCCATTGATAAACATTCAAAAACAAAAAACATCAATAGGCATGAAATACCACATATTGCCTTTAAACATAAGAAGTTAATATATCAGAATGCAGTTCAAGATGCATGATGTCTACAGAGAAGCACAATCTTAGAGTACTTTTTAAAGTAATTAATACTACTATCAAAGTCCACCCTGACATTTCTGAGAATATTAAGTTGAATAAAAATATTTTCAATAGCAACTTAGATACACTGGAAAATATTAGATCCAAAATCAAGATTAATCCCTTCACGAGAAGTGTAACAAACTGTTTCCTACATGTTATCCTCTTATTCCTGCATTTTAGATATTGCTCACTAGTCTGCTAAAGAAAGTACTTTTTTAGAGTCAGCTCTTAGTAAATCAAATCTATTATAAATCTAATTGGTATCCCTTATCTTTAAGTACCTATAGACCAATCGCCAGTGTTTTTAATCCAGCCATGTCTGAAAAGTTGATATAATGTATGAATGATGAGTCATTTCTGTGAAGTAGCTTGTGAGAAGTAGAGAACAGAACACATAAAGAAATTACCAGTACTATTGAAGTTAAAAGAAAAAACAAGCCGAGGAATATATGTGTGTGTGTGTGTGTGTGTATAAAGATTTCCCTCACCCACCCCCATCTCCTGCCTGTGTGGGGTGGGTGGCTGTTTATCATCTCAGGCTCAGCTCCTCTACTAGAGCTGGAGGGTTCTGCGCAGTAACTTCGCTGTTCCCAGGACTGCACACTTCTGGACAGAGATGTCTGATGTTTCTCCAGGTATCTGCTGGAGCCACTTCTCCAGTGTGAGGTCCATTGTCCCCAGTGCTCCAGTGGACATGACTGTTGCCTTCACTTTCCAGGCTTCCTTCAGCTCCTCTTTGAGCCGCTGGTATTTCTCCAGTTTCTTGTTTCTTTTTTATGGCTTTGTTGATCACAACAGATTTCTTCTGCTGCTTGTCTACACACACACATACGTATACCATGATTTACAGATATCATATCACTTTTATGCAGATGATACAGCTGTATATGTTCATAATATCAACAGAACTAATCACCCTTGTTAATCTCACGTCCAGTCATTTCACCATGAAATCCTTGATGGGTTAACATTTCTAAAGGTTCATTCTGTTTGGTTCCTGTTTTTCAAGCCTGTTTGTTCTGATATTGGTATCACACAAGTTTTCTAGGGATCAATCAATTAATGATTCAGACCTCCAGTTTTTATTTTTATTTTTATTTATTTATTTTTTAGCTTCAGACCATCTATAAAATAAGAACTTGTCCATTATCTACTTTTGGTCTTGATGGCTTTAAATGGCAACACAAAGCTTTTACCATAGAGAACAAAAAAAAAGAAAAAAAAAAGAAAAATAGAAAAAAGTTAAAGCAAATAGCCTTAGACAAGTATTTAAGTTATTTATTTATCTTTATGACTTTGACAGTTGATTAAAATAGGGGCATTGTTAACATTTTGAAACAATGGGGACTTAGCCTGGCCCAGAAATCCTTGAATTTTCATAAACTCTTGATGAAAACATCCTTTTTTTGAAATATTTAAGGGTAAAATGAATACACTGTATGATGTGTTGTGGCACTTATTTCATAGACTATATCTCATAGACTCAGATCTCAGCTAACACAATTCAGTCATTATTATTTAATTCCTTTCAACAGAGCAAAAGAATAAGAAGAAATTAGATCATTTATGTTGATGGAAAATGTCATGTTACATTGTTCTGCAGCTGCAGGCATTGTTATATATTTTTTAAAATGCACCAACACATGTCCAGAATTTCTGCCCTCATTTTGTGAACAAAAAGGCAAATAAAATTTCATTAAAGGTCTTTCTTTTTCAGACCGAATATAAATATTTTATCACATCTGCAAGAGTTCCGTAAAGGTCCCACTGAATTTAAAACCTGGTTAACCGGAACCAGCCTGTGCCAGAAAGATGTCCCATGAGGGGATCCACCTCCACCAAGCGGCCACCCGTTTCACCATGCCATTAATGTTTCACTCTGGATGGTTTACCTAACCTTGGACAGTTTCAAGAAGGCTTCACTCAGTGGCTGAGACTCAAATGAGGAGCTATTCTAACCATACTGGCATCACAACCACCAAAGCCACTAATTACCTAACTATATATTATGGACCCAATGCAGAGTCAGTTAGCATCCAGCTAAATTAGTTGCAGTTGAACACAACATTTTGAGTTCAACCTGGGACTAAGCCTGGTTTTATACATCAGTTGATATGCCAACAAGCATCCATGAAATCCTTAAACTCCAAGAGCCATAGAAAAGAAAGAGCAGCAGAAAAGAGGGCGTGGTCAGCTCAAATGACTGATGCATGTAATGAGCTTGAAAAGGGTTACTTACCATTCTGAAACATTCATTTCCAATCTTTGGGCAACTGGCTGCTCCTCAACCCCTGATTTCTTTTCAGAAAGGCTCAAACGTGTAAGCCATGGATAACACATGTAGCAATTCACTGAATGACTTTAGTCAATGTTACCTTGGACACCTAGTGTCACTGTACAGCAACCAATCAGCATGCAGCTCATTCACTCACAACAACCTATCAGTGCATAGACTACTTAATTATTGTTGAGGACAAGGAAACAGCTTTTTCCTGATTAGACAGCCGTTCACAGGGATTTTATGCGGCATGTAAAATGCACGTGGGCAGTCTTTGGTCAAAACAACACTACTTTCTCTTTTTAGAAACCTCAAACAACTAATTAAAAGAGTGAAAGAATGCACTTCATGGATCCTTTAAAATAAGCATTATTTGGTGTGTTACTTCTTCACACCGTGACACAAGTGGCTGTGTCACTGACAGACTTGTTCAGACCTAGATGACAACCATTACTGAGAAACAGGTGTGCTGAGGCAGGGCAACATCTAAAACCTGCAGGACAGGCCCACGAGGACTGAAATTGACTGTATTAGGGTAACAACTCTTCTAAACTCAGATTATGTTTAATTTGCAGGCTTTCTGACTTCTTAAACTCTTGGGTATCAGATATTTCTTGTTAAATCTTCTGATTTTATGCAGTAGTGACAATTTATCTATTTCTGTCTCTTACATAAACTGTGACATTCTCTCTTTTTTCATTTCTCAAAGTGGTGCTGTGAATTTTGAGCAAATATATGGCATTATCATGTTCTGATTTCTAGGGATTTGATTTCATGCAGGATCTGAATAAATTTGTTTTTGAATATTTCTTATTTCTTATATTTAGAGAGCTATGACAATAGAAAGTATTCAAAGTTGTAGCTCTAGACACCTTGGCCTAATACTGCTTGCCAAAAACATACATTAATAACTAATTGGGCACACTTTTTATGTATTTATTTATTTTATTTTATTTTTACAGTGGTTAGCACTGTTGGCTCACTGCAGGATTCAAAGTCCAGCTGGGGTCTTTCTGACTTTCCATGCAACATTTACATATTCTTTGAATGTGTTTCTCAGGGTACTCCAGCCTCCTCCCACAGTCATTAAATTCATGTTAAATCGTCCGTAGGGGTGAATGCGCATGGTTGTTTTTTCTCATTTGCCTCTGTGTAGCACAGTGATGGAGTAGTGACCTGAACAAGATGTACCTCACCTCCTTTCTGATGACAGCTGGAAAAGACTCAACTATTACAGAAAATGGAAGAATGATTGGTTTCAACAACTGACACAAAAAAAAGCTCTTTCCTCCAAAGGTTTAAAAGTATTGTGAAATAGCTCAGCAGGAAAAAAAAATCACATCAGTAGCAATGCTGAAGGTACCAAAAAAATGACGGTGACTGCTCATGATGGCAGCTGGTATGCATCTGGGGATGGGGAATGTTGAAGGTGAGGGGTGATGGGTCTTTGAGTTAAACTGTCCTATTGGGAATTTGGAAGTTCAGCTGGGGCTTAAAAATCAGGTTTGATTTAAAAAAAAAAAAAAAAAAAATCTAAAGGACTGACATGCTGTTTCTACTAGGACTGACAAAAACACTGATAAAATGTTGCCTTGGAAGAAAGAAAAGGACATATTTTAAAGTGTTAACACAGTGTGTAATGGTGATGAAATAATCATACTGCAATGTGAGTACTTTCCAAGGGGCTCCTTGAATGCTCTATCCTAAAACAAGTTACTGATTTATGCTTTTACATCAAATTTAGACCTAGTCGAGGACCCTGTGCCATAACCTTCATTGTACCCTGGTGTGCAGCTTCTTCGAAAAGAAACTATGTAGCATGCCAGAAGGGTCACCAAGTTGAGTAGGAGACATCATGTGAAGGCTGCAGTCCTCATGCAGCTGGCCCACGATTGTCCCAACCTCTGACCTTTTGGCCCTTCACTCCAGATAATAAAGCAGTTGTGCCAAGGCTAAAGCCTGTATAGACATGCTTTTGTTTTTGTTGGAATTTGGTCTGGAATTGATAAGGGAAAAGACATTGGATCAATAAGCATAATCAATAATAACATTGGTATTGATAAATCCTTATCAATTCACCTACCAACTCATAAAAGAAAAGCATCATTTGCTCCATTGCTATATCGAAGGTACATGAGAGCCAATGAAAGAAAGTACAGCAATGCAAGAAAGCCTGCAATGCTGCCTATCATTTGGTGGTATAAATATAGAGTGACACAAACAACAGCAAAGTATAAATGCCAACTACATCTATGTAGGCTAAATGCACAGTTTCTACACAGAATCATAAATTAAGCTTAAGATTCATTCGTTTTACTTTTCCTACTGTTTTGAATATACTTTGGCATAAGTTGTGGGCGTCAAGGGACAGAAGAGAAGACACAGGAAATTGAGTTCAGTTTTAGGTTACCCCTTTATAGCATTTGCATGTACTAGGGTTTTTTCAAGAGAGAAACCTGTATTTAAATCTCACATCATGGTTACCATTTAAGGTGAAGAAGCTGAACCAGAAGCATCCCTCAGAAAGAAGTATTGCATCGTGAATCGATCGCTCAGTCAAGATCATCTGTTGTCAAGGACATACACTATGAGCTTACTAATGTTTTCATTTCAGCATAGGTGTGCGTGTGTGTAAGGGTGAGCAGAGGAGCAGAGCAGAATCCAAGTCATAGTTATAACGTATTATTGATCGAGAATCATTCTCCAAGGGATGGGGCCATGAAGGTCTCCACAAATAAGCAAACAGAGAAAACACAACAAATGAGCTGTAGGCAGGTCTTCAGTGAGGGTGTCTAACCAGTGGTGAATTGCTGCTGAATCAGATAAGCTGCTCTCCAGTTTTCCCCAAAGCTATCACACAAAAGTGTGTGTGTGTGTGTGTGTGTGTGTGTGTGTGTGTCCTAAAGCTGTTATGCACTTACAGGTGAACCTAAAATGAAAACATATTTCTTTTTTGAAGTCTGTCACCAAAACTGTATTAGTCAGAATTGGTTTGCTGTGTCACAGAGTTTAAAGAAGTGTTAAGAAGGGTTTATATATGAAAAGAAAAAAAAATATTGCTTTATGAGAGGAAACAGAGCATGCCTGTTTTCTTCCAAAACAACATGGAAGATAAATTGCTTTTGCAAATCACTTAATATCTGGAGGAAGCTGATGGCCATTTAATAACCTCACTTTGTCTTGCTGGTAAATAAGGGCAATAGAAGTGTCTCTTCCTGATAATTGTTCTGTCCAGACTCTCTGCCCAGTTTTACAGCAGTAGAATCTGAATCAGAATAATGTGCATGGCACTAAAACATTAAAAGCTTCTTGTTTTTCTCAGTACTTTCATTGGCAATGATGAACTTTTCTTGACATTTTGTTAAATACCACACTGCTCATAATGGTAAATATAATACATATACAGAATGACTCAGAGAATATTTTTAACCATAGAGATTTTATTCTCATGGAATGCAATGTTTGTGATGTTCAAGGTTTCTCCTGTCATGTAAAATTCAAGTAACGTATTGTTTTTAGTCACTGTAATTATTTCTGTTTCTGTTTTACTACCCACATATAGAGTTTATAGTGATAATGTTACATTTATGACATTTTCCATCCAGTGAGCATTTCCATTTGATGCGATAAACAACAGCTCCCTAAAATAAGTCTTAAATGTGCAAACAACAGATAATCACATTACTGTTAGTTTTTCAGCATAAATAATGATTTAAATGAAGACAAAGTAGTGATTTTCTTTGTAAATGCAACCATTGCCAATCCAGGCTACAATGCCATAGTAAAAGAAAAGGCAATGATACAGAAATCATCCAACATGAGGGGAGACAAGGTTTTGGATCTCTATGGATAATGTGATGTGCTACAGCCACATTTTAGAGTCAGTGCTTTTGAAGTAACTGCTTTATTGTAAACATCTAAGAAAGACAAGAAAATAAGCCATTCAGATTTTGAACCCCTGAGGAGTTCTATAAGGTAGCATATTAATGCAAACTGGATTAAGTCGAAGGGCACATGCACTTTACAATACACCCCTCATTACTGGTGGTGTTTAAGGGATGTAATAGCGCTATAACATGATTGGGGATTAATGTGTCTCTGGCTCTCTGCACTTTAATTAATTAGAGATAATAGGGCAGATGGCCAGCATAGCTACAATATGTGTGGCAGAGACAGGTGTCAATTAGCTAGGAAACTACAGACAGTTAAGGTCGGAGCCAAAGTGAAGATGTGGACAGATTTCATCACTGGCATTCCATAAAACTCAAAAAACTATTATTAAAGTAAAGTAACAAATAGTGCTGTAGATACACTACCAACAAGCTAATTTAACAATAACATCTAAGTATATGCTATAAAAGAAACTAGGTTAAAAACAACCCAATTTAGGTTAATTTTCTAAAACCAGGGCTGAGTAGAATATGGAACGAACCAGTAATGAGTTGTTTTGATTCAGCAGGGCTGGGTTAGGGCCTTGATCTAGCTGTTTGGGTTGGGTGTTCCAACCCCTCAAAATTGTAAAAATTAACCAACAGTAAAAGTATAAAACAGTACTTTACTGCAATGGACTTTTTAGGTGTGAGCAGGACCTGAGATATGAAACTTGTAGAGCTGATTATAAATCCTGAACTGGTATCCCTCCACTCTATTGAATACCCCGTCTACACAGTCGTGGTAGTAAAAATCCACCTTATGACAGCTTCTTTATTCAGTGTGGCTTTGTCAACTAATTATTTCTTATTGTATCCTGTGGAAGAGGTTCAGGGAGGGCTGATCAGGTTTTTGTTTACTTAAAAATGGAAGACAGTGTAAAGACTGATGAAGCTGCATTTAAATCTCATTATTACCCTGATAAGCTGTGGCAAAATCTTTGAGCCAATGCTTGGACCTACAAGACTCAACAGTAAGAACCCAGTTTTTAAGGTACAATAATATAACTTTTTTCTTTCTTAATGTGTATGAGTGTACAAAAGAGAGAACATTTAAAATAGCCATATATGTTAGGTGACAAATAGCAACCTTTTTTTTTTTTTTTGCTTGAAGTAACTAAAAGCTACAGAGTGTTTTACAAGCCACACATAAAAGATAAGCCACCATTTTCAATAATACATTTTATTTATAGTGTCTTTCAAGGTACCAAAGGCACTCCACAACAAAGATACAGCAACAACAACAACACAGAACACTGTAACTTAATAAAATAATAAAACAATAAACTAAAGAGAATGAACTACAAAGAATAAGAAATTTCAAAAGGATGTGTCTTCAGTAGGCATTTGAAAATTTGAACAGAGTCAATATTCCCTATGTGATGTGAGAAAGAATTCCAGAGATGAGAGGCAAAGCAAATACGGTATCTAAATTTCAAGAAATACAGATGTTAGCTGCTCAGCCCTAAATTAATATGGTTAAAACTAGCTGATCTTTGGTGCAGTCTCAAAATATAAGCCTCCAAAAAATGTGCATAAAAATACTGATTGAACTTCAAACTACATCAACTTTTGACATCCATGTCTTTTTTATACAGAACAGCTTTACACAGTTTTTAATATAGCACAAAATCCTTAACGGTTACATAGGTTAATGTTACAAACATCAGTGTTCAGAAGGAAATAAATATGACGAGAAACAATAGTTTTTGAGCAACTTATTGAACATACCCGGTTTTAAAACAAACAAAAAATAGACAAAATACATTGTCTTTGGACTATGAACAATAATAGAACTGAAGAAAAGATTGTTAGTACAGAATGTATAAACACTCCTGAAAATAATCTGTATTTTCTTATAATGGCTGCAGCCAAACCAAGAGCTTAAAACTTATTAGTTTTGGGATGTTAGGTATCACATGATTCTATTTAATTTTGTTTCTTTAAGTCCAAATTTGAAAAACAAAAACCCATTCTCAATCCAAAGTAGACAATGGTATAGTAATGCAAAGATACAAAAAGAGAAATACATTTGTTAAAAAAGAGAGAAGATGGAGCCAAAATCAAAAGAGAGAAAAAAAAAACCATCACTGACAGACCATAGACATAACAGCAATTGAATTTCATAAAACAAGCAACAACAATGTTGCACAAAATCACCATAGGCCTTTATTTGTGTGTAAAATGATTCCTCAGAAGCAGTGGCCTGTACCTTTTGCTCTGAGAGTGCTGGGATGGCTCCAGCTGACCCTGTGACCCTAAATAGGAATGAAAGGACCTGGATAATAGATGGATGAATTGATGATTTCTCAGGGAGAAAGTTCACATGCTCATCTCACCACCAAGCCATCAACTCAGTGTTCTGCTGGCAGCAACAAAATCGGGTAGCCAGACTGAATAAAGAAAATTAGATAAAGAGCCCAAAGTGTTCTATTCTTGTTTTGGATGCCCTAAAATTCCAAAAGACATAAGTGTCTTTCTACTTTTCAAAGAATACAGAATTAATTATTCAATGCTATAACTTCAAACTGATACTGTATGTGGCATTGTTGATAGAGGACTGATTTTCGACTGCTTAGTTCTGCTTTAGTCATAAATAATGAAAAATGTTGCTGAATAGAAAGCTCAAAGCTCATTATGTAATGTTTGACAGGATGTGCCAACAAATCAAATCAGTCTCTAGTGTGGCACATTTGTTTATCAACTCTTGACAACGGAAACAGCATGTAACTGCTTGGGATTTGCGTCTGTTTGTTTGTGCATGGATGTATAAGATGAACTTCTTACACCAATTAGAGTTAAATATCTTGATATGTAGTGACTGAAATTTGACAAAAGATGGATCTGTAGACTTTAAGGATAAATTACTAATTTAGTTCAAATCAGTTATGCTGTGTGCCAATTCGCAACAAAAGGATCTCAAGGCAGTTTACGTAGAAATTAGTCTATGTGCAGTCAAAGTAAATGAATGCCAATTCTGTCCATTTTTTAAATGAATGCATAATGCAATGCAATCCTTTTTGAATAATGCAATTTTTTAAAACAAAAGGTATGAATTCTTCCTTTCTTTCCTCTCAATCCCCCATTTTCATCATGCACAATGTGACAACTGAGAACCAATTCCTTGTTTACAGGAGGAATCAAGCTCATGAAGGGCAGCCATCTGTTTTAACCAAGTGGGGGTGAGGGGTGAAAAAACGGGGGGGGGGGGGCACAAGCAAACACAAATAAACCAGTATTTGGACATTTACCATATGATAAAAAAAAAAAGAAATACGCAGATAAAATTAAAAGGTCTATAATACAAGCATGTGCATGAAGATTAAAAGCTGAAATAGACATAAGAAGAGAGCAGAGTGTGGAAAGATCTCAGTGAATGATTAATGTTCCTCAGCAGTCTAAGACTATAGTAACATATCTAAGAGCTTGATTCATTGTCACCCAAGTTGGTTCTAATTTTAAACTTTATAGTGGAAAGAAAGTTTCAAGCTTAATCTCAAAAGGTAGTGAAGGTGTATGACCTACTACTACTATTATGTCAAAATGCCTGTAAAAGTCAATCCTAGTCAGTTTTAACTTCTTGAGCGAACTAATTATTTAGTCTTCAGTGCTGTATAATAATTGCTTGAAATAAAATAATACTGAAATATACACATTTTACTGTATGTATGGCTCTCTTTTAGCAGTGAACTCAAGAAGTGACAGGGTTGGTTAGCAGTAAAGTTTGAGGAGGTGGAGATGAAATTCAACATTTTCAAGTCTGAGATTACAGGCCAGCAGACTGTTCATTTCAGGCTTGTAATACGTTACTGCCTCAAGCTGACGAGTTCAAAGATTCCAGTCTTGCTCATGACTGGGGAAGAACACAGTGAGAGTATCAGGTGCATTGGGTCAGTATTTACAACAAAGTGACTGTTGCATTTGTTATGATGAAGAGAAAGCTGAACCAAAAAGTAAAGCTCCAAATTTTCCAGTTCCTACACTGATCTATCGCCATGAGCTTTGTGTGGTCACAAAAAAAAAAAAAAAAAAAAAAGCCAATAGAAGCTGCCATAATTTAACACTTAGCGATAGTGTGAGAAGATCTGTTTACCGGACGGTACTCAGAGAAGAATCATTTCTACTTCACAGGGAGAAAAACCAGTTGAGGTGATTTGGACATGTGGACATTGTGCTTGTGAAGCAGCTTCCATGAGTGGGCCATCAGAAGGAGTGCTCTGACAGACCCAGAACATGCTGGAGATATTACATCTCTAGGTTGACTCTGGAATGCCTCAGTGATCCTCTGGTAAAAGTACAAGAGGTGATTGCGGAGAGGAATGACTGGGGATCTCTGCTTAGATATATTTTCATTTTTTAAATCCCCAAGCAAAGTGCTACAAAGTGATTTTCTTGGTTATGAGATGCTAGTTACTTAATTCAAGTAATTGCTCTCAAACACAGATGATTTTTTTTTCTATTGCAATGTATCTTCTCTTAGAAATACTCATACACTGCCACTGTAAAAATGATGAGTTCTCACAACTATGAAAAAGCTCATAATATATTTTATTTATAGGTGACTTTCAAGGTACCCATGGTCACTCCACAAGAAAGATACAGAAACATTAAAACACGACAATGTAGCTTATTTGCACTATAAAACAATAAACTAAAGACAATGAACTACAAAGAATAAGCAATGTCAGTAAGCTGTCTCAACAGTTTATCATTTGAAAATCTGAACAGAGACGATATAGAATATGTGATGTGGAAGAGAATTCCAGAGATGAGGAGCAGAGCAACTACAGAACCTGAAGCCCAAGGTGACTATATGAGCAGACGGTACTGTGAGATGGATGGAGGACGATGACCTAAGATTCCAAGATGGTGTCTTGATGTGTAAGAGTTCAGACAGCTAGTAGGGAGCAAGGTCATGGATGGTCTTGAAAGAAGCAGAATCTTATATTCATTGTGAAATTTGATGGGAAGTCAGTGAAACTGCTGTATGACAGGAGTAATATGATTTATGGGGGGTGTTTTTGTGATAATACGAGCAGCTGAATATTTGGATTAGTTCAAGATTGTTGATGTATTTCAGAGGAAAACTAGAGAGGAGGGAGTTTCAATACTCAAGCCGAGAAGTAACTGGAGCATGAACCAAAGTGGTAACACTGATGAAAGCAACAGACAAAAATGGTTGCTCATTTGAAGGTGAAAAAAAAAAAAACAGAGGGGACTATGTTATTGATATCTCATATAAAAGAGGCAGTCATGTCAAGGATGACACACAAGTTCTTGGCCTATGGCAGAAACAGTCATATTATTGATTGTGATTAAAATGCTGTCACATTTTGTAAGACTAGATTTAGAACCAATACTAGAACCTCTGTTCTTTGAACGCTAATTTTAAGAATATTATGGTATTGCCAGATATTAATATCTGTGAGGCTGTCAGTGAAGGAGTAGAGATTGGTGAAGGATGAAAGGGATGAGGAGAGTTTGGTGGACACATAGAGGGAGTGTAATCAGCATAACTGCAGAAATTGATGTTGAATTTACAGAAATACAGAACATTGAGGAACACCTGTGGGTACTGGAAAAGAGTGTTATCGGAACATTTTGAACTATGAATTGAGAAAAGCCACAAAAGTATTATCTAAACTAGTTGAGGGATGTGCCACTTTTTTTGAGAGAAGATAGTTTATCAAGGAAAATCCTGTGTGAGATGGTGTCAAAGGCAGCATAATAATCTAGCAAAAAACACTGCTGAATCGTGAAATATGGCAGCTTCATGAGTGTCAGAGATATTTCACTTTGAGACACGTATGCATTCTTTTCAATTTTGATAGCAGTTGAACAATACATGTTTTATAGATGCTATACATCCATTATACTTCACAGTAAAATCCAGCTGTTAAGAAGTTGTAATTTTACAAAGGATGGCATTTTGTGACAGTATCTTAGCTTTGAACCGATGTGAACAGTAATTAAATTTGAAGATGTACACTTATAGTTCCTGTTGTACTTTTTGACAAATGTTAGCACCTGTGGTGTGATGGATGAAGAAACTAGCAAATGATGTGATTTATGACATGCCCCCCCCCCCCCCCCCCTC
>JAOWBL010000041.1:0-18609 GCA_028564865.1 Zenarchopterus dispar | reverse complement strand
TACCAGGAAACTATGATTTGCTTAGGATGATCTCATACACAGAAACATGCAGAACATCCTGGAGGACTAAGAGTCACGGCTTAGGAGCCTCCTGCAGCTACGCTCACACAAAAGCGTAGTTCTTTCTTTGTGAAGGAGAGCAGACAGCGTCCTCCTCCAGTCTGTGTTGCTCTTCCTCTCAAACAATCAAATCTTTTACAAGTTCTTCCTCCATCTCCTCTCACAATTTTTTTTCTTTCTCAAAATGTAAAGGATGACTGTGTCATGACAGAGACCAGAAACACACAAGCAGTGTGCCCGGCCGCCCCTCCACAACTGAGTTAACAGTGAATTACAGTGCATTTGTTTCAGCTCATTATTACAAATAGTATCTGATGTCCCAGACATAATCGGACTGTTTTCTTTCCGCAGGTCACTCTTGCACCAGGGGGCATAATAAGAGCCACAACAACATCTGCTGTTCTGCAAATGCATTTTAAGCCTCATGCGAAGATTTGCATCTGAAGAGTCATTCATGTGGACATGGAGTCAGTTTGTTCAATTATCTGAACATTACAGAGGCATCCTGAAACAGTCAGCACCTGCAGCCTGACAGCAATTAAGAAATAACAGTAAAAGACACCCAGAAGTTAGTTAAAAAGCTTATCACCTCCAGAAGCCTGTTATTGTGTCAGAGTGACAAAGACTCACTGTGAGACTCTCCTCCTGTTTTCTGATTGGTTGAATTCCTGGAGGCTTGCTGATGGGCGGAGTTAAGGGTTCATGAACAGACACAGCTCTTGTTTCTGCTCAGACAGACACTTCTCTAACACATTACCATGCTATCAGGTCTGTGTTTAGACAATTTCCTGTAAATGAGCTCAGCACATCAAATATTTCACACATGCTGGAAGCCAGAGTCAGATTCAGAAGAGGAAACTGGACAAACGAAACACCACAACAAAGACTACAGCTGCATGTCCCTGTCCAGCAAAGTGTAGACTTGTCACCTGCTTTTCTGCAACATTACAGATTATAATCATTTAACTTCTATAAATCTGGTTTCCAGTCACTGTTCACAGGTGTGGATGTGGAAAATATGGTAAAATGACTGAGTCAAAAAATGTCTTCAGTCAAGAAATAGAAATGCTAATTATGCTATCTCTAATCAGTTAATCAGTTCAATATTTTATTTTATTTTATTTTATTTTTTGTGTGTGTGATGGATCAAATTCATTTTTCAAGACAGATCCTAGAACTTGAGCTGGTCACTGTACTACAGTGTTTGGACTAAAAGGCACACACACAGCAGTTGCAAACACTTGTGGTTGGGTTTCATGAACGTCTGGCACTAAAACAGGACCAACTTTTTGCTTTAGTCTACAAATCTATTAGCATACTTGTTAAAAAAAAACTGATTGGTGCTATCTTTTTGTAAACTACCACTTAAAAAAAACCCCACTGAAACTCTTGGTTTGGTGAACACACAGTTTAGAAAGAGCAACTCTTCCAGTCCTAATCCCCGTTTAGTTCATCTCTAGAAAGGAATTTATTCCTGAATTGCATGTCAGAGTAGAACTTTAAATAGAAAACAATAAAAAAAGACTCATTCTGCACTAAAGAATGTGCACAAATTTAGTATCCAATGAAAAACACGATGGTTGGTGCCGTTTGAAGCTGATCAACCACTGCTGAAGCCTTTTATTTTCTATTTGGAGAGGCTGACTTTTTACATTTGCATTGTTGTTTTTGCGCCACGTTGCATTTGTGTTTTATAAATAAACAGCAGTTTTTACAAGCACAGTTATGTCTTGGTTCTGTCTTGCAGTGCAAGGACACATCAGAAGAATGAGTATGTATGGCTCATATGTGCAAGTCTGCAGCTGGTCACTTTTGAAAAAAAATAAAAAATCTTAACAGCTCATTCTGCTGTAACACAGTAGATGATTTGGTGAATGTTGGTCCTGTTTATTTGATACACAGCACATATAAACCCCAAATTCAGAAGGCTGTAAAGTGAACAAAATGCCCTTCTGAAGGTCTGTGTTTCATAAGAAACCAGCTCGGTGTTGGGGAGGAGGTGGAGAGATGAGTGTTATGTGGGTGGGTGATTATGTGGCAGAGAGCTGCTGCGATAACACCAAAAACACCACCTGTCAGTTACAAGTGCTGTTTCTGTTTATGAGTTTAGAGACATAGCTTTTTGACTCCTGACCCTGGAAACATGACCCAGGATGTCCAGCAGAGAGGATTTCAAACCAGCTGCAAATTCGTACATTTGGGATTATGGATTATCCATCTGCTGGAGATGCTGCGGGGACATTCCTCAACAGACCTGCAGCAGGGTGACCCTGGTGACCTCCACTCATCCCATGATTTTGTCTTTGTTAGTGGCTCTTAGTTCTTCATCTGCTCACTGTTCATCCTCAGCTTGGCTACCAGAATGAAAACGAAGCTTGAGTCAGAATGAAATGAAAGACAAAAGAGAACAAACCTGAACCATTTACAAACAAACAAAAAAACCCCAACCTCTTCATGCAGCTGTTTAGTGCTACGTGAAGGGAAGAGGAAAGAGGCATCATGATGACAGGAGTCTCCTTATGAGACTGAACCAGTGCTGTTAACATCAGCTGTTACAAACAGGTCTGAATCATCTTCTTCTCTGTCTGACGTTGACTAAAAATCTCAGAAAAACGTTTATATGTTCAAATCTAGAGCTGTCCAAAACTAAAACCAGTATCCATACATACCAGTGCAGGACAGTAGAACTGCTGGACTTGTAACCAGTGTCTCGGACCCTGTGAGTAAGTTGGGGACCAACTGGATTTGCTCTTATACGTAGTTTTGTGAAGACTACTCTACTGAGCAACAACATTTCTGGTTAGGTTTATTCCTAAGCACAGGAACAACATACAACAGAAAAGCTTCTGCTGGGATTCAAACCAGGATCCTTCTGGATGTGAGGCCACGGTACTAACCTCTGTTAGCAGCAAATCAAACAAATTTAATGTTGTTGCAAGTCTTTAGTCTTGTCATGACACTGTTTGTATCAGCAACCTATTAGAGGCGTTGTTGTCTTTTAATTCTGTTGTAGTTGAGTAAACAGTAAACACTCATGTCTACGATTTAAAACTCTGGCTTTACAGCCTTTAGTCTTGAAAGAAGTATTGAATTAATTAAGAATTCATAAAGTTTGTGCAGTGACTTAGCCCAATAGATCAGAACCACATCTTCAAAGACGTAGGTATCGACCCATACTTCCTCCTGATCCAAGTGCGGCACCAACGGTTGCTTATCAAACTGCCTTTGCAACCAGAGCAAGAAACAAGGTGATGTAATCAGAGAAACAGAACCAAATCAACAGTGTGTGTTGTGTAGAAGAGGATGAAGGAGCGAGGGAGACGGCAATGTAACAAAAATAGAATCCAACAATTGCTGTGAGCAGAATTTGGGAATAACATGTGTTCTCAAACATTGAACTAACATCTTTAACATCAGGAACCATGTTTAGCACAGCTGGCTACAGCTGGCATCAGACAAACATAATCACCTTCAGGTTACTTCTTGGTTTTTTATCCTTACCAGATCACTCCTAACATTTGTAAATAAGATCCCCCACGATCCTAAGAGGCTGTCACAGAAGACTTTGGTGACCAGCATGTCTCGCCATTTTATCTGTAAAGTCCAGGATTCAGGACCGCTGAATATCAGCTGGGATTGGACACTTCCAGTCTCACTCTTGTTGGCCGGGGAGTTGCAGGACCAAAAGATCTCATTTTTTTGTCTCTGTCACTTGATCCTCCACCAGGGTGATAAACGAGGAGACACCAGCCACCAGTGGGTTAAAACTAAGTCCCCTTTAGCCACCAGTGGAGCTGACTGATAAATGAAACTTTTGCCATAGCCTGCTGACAAATCAGCTAACACATCAACCTGTCAAAGGAATGATTTGAGTGCCGTCTTCTGTTCAGTTCTCAAAGAAAAAGTCTGAATCTTTAACTGTTGATGCCAAAGCTGATTCAAACTGCTGTTAAGCCTCAGGTGCAGCCATATACACCATTTAAAACCACCCAGAGACTCCCTCTACAAGAATAAACTGATTTGATTTGCTCCCAGAGACTTTTGGGTTAAACTAATGAGCTCCTACAGGTGGTAGCTAGACGTACAGCAAAGCAAATTTAAATTTGCTTTGCCATACGTCCAAATTTCTAGGCTAATGACTGCTTGTGCTACTCGAGAATATGATCTGGGAATCTGATTTTCACCTTTCTTTGTTTCTATTAACTCTTGGCCGTTTATAGCAGATTCAGAGTGTGACGTTGGATGATCGAGAGGACACTGAATTATAAATAAATTGGAATCTAGTCATTTATTTGGTAAATTGGTCTGAGCTCAGTGTACAACTGAATACTTTGTTTAGATAATGACTACCAGCAGTATTAGAGGACATTAAAGAATTTTCCTGCATTCTGTCTTAGTTTTTGCTCAGTAAATAATGACGTGGTGTTGTCATGGGCTTTTGTTCATCTGAAGTCAGAGCTGCTTCATTTGACAGCCGTTCAAAGATGAATCTTTAAAACCTTTTAACTGCAAAAGGGCATACCGTCTTTCTACTGTAAATGAACCGCAACATCAGTCAAAGTCAGTCGACCACTGCCGAAGTTCTCCATGAAAACCTGACGGAGGATCCATCCAACCAGGTGGACTAATGAAGTGAAACAAGACTTTGAATCCTTCAGCCACTCGCCACTGTTGTCTGTGATAAATGAAAGAGGCCAAAGCTGTTTGCGTTTGACTTCTCAGTGAATCTAACTGGGTGCCTTCAGCCTCAGTGGCCTCATTAGAGAGAACTTTTTAGATTCTCTCCCAAAGCAGCTATGACACTTTCTGAGCTAGTTTAATAAGACATGGCTGGTCGCGTTTAAATGACATGACTGAGTCCTGGGAGTGTTTTCATTTCCCAGAATCTTTAAAAATGACTGTGGTCACCACTGATTGGCGTTCAGAAATAAAGAGTTTTTCACCAACTTTTTGAAGGTGCACGTTAAAGTGGCCAGTATGTGCTTTTCAGTGAGTTCTGATCTGTCTGCAGTGTTGATATGATGAATTATCACCTTAGACCTGAGTGGAAACGAAAAAAAAAAAACCAACCATTCACTTTCATACTCTGAATCTGGCTCCAACATGGATGGAAAGATTTGAGATGCCAAAATGCTGAAGTCATCCATCCATCCATCCATTTTCTATACCTCCTGAATCTATCTACTAGGTCACGGGGGTCTGCTGGAGCTAATCCCAGCCCATTTCAGACAAGAGGCAGTGGTATACCCTGGACAGGTCGCCAGTCCATCGCAGGGCCACATACATAGACAAACAACCATGCACACACACACTCACACCTATGGGCAATTTAGAGTTGTCAATCAACCTAATGTACATGTTTTTGGAGTGTGGGAGAAAACCAAAGTACCCATGCAACCACAGGGAGAACGTGCAAACTCCACACAGAAAGACTCCTGGCAGGCCAGGAGTCAAACCAGGAACCTTCTTGCTGTGAGGTAACAGTGCTAACCACTAAGCCACTGTGCTGTGCCAAACTCATTTACAGAAAATATTAAGTGTACCAAAAAGAATCATGTGCATCTGTGAGCCATAAACTCCACGAAATGGCAAGCCTCCAGAAATTTGACAAATCAGAAATCACTTCAGCCAAGTCTGCTTGGTTGCTGCTGACAGCACACAATTTATAGAATTCAAAACGCTGGAATTTTGGACGCAAATATCTTCTCTAAAATCTTAACACAATGGCACAAATTATTCAACTTCTTTTGTGTTGCGAGCTGAGTACAAGCTGCAAGCATATTTTCAGTGACTGACAAGGGGGTGAGGAGTATTATCAGACATTTAGATCAAATATAACAGCGTTTAACCTGATATCCATGTTGAAATCCAGGCTGCTCCCTGGAAGGAAGGAGGGAAGGGATTACAGGGTCGAGATCTGGAGCATGAAGGTTTAAAGTGTCGCTCACGTGTGTTCTGTGATCTGATTTATTCTGATTTACCATGTGACCTTGTGTGTGTCTGTCCGTAAGTCTGGCCATAATAAGGCTCCAACAAAATGTCCAATATCTGACCTTTTAATCAGAGGATCAGCGTGTGTGTGTGTGTGTGTGTGTAATGAGGCTTTAGGAACCTAGACTGTGTGACTCACTCTGAACATTAGACTGGCTCTAATGGACCAGTTCAGACACGCATGAAGGAATAACATCCCTCTCTCTGACTGCTGGTCTCTTTCACACGTTCATGTTCCTCTCCGTCGCTTTAACACGTTTGACAAGTTCACCATGTTGACCTTACAGCTCTGAAATATTTCAAGATGTCATATCTACAAAAGGCACCGGAACAGCACCTATCAAAGAAGAAAAGTTTCCAGGACAACCAAATAAAGTCAATAAAATAAAAAAAATTCTCCTTTCTGTTCCTCTGGGGAAAAATGTGCATGAAATATTTTAACGTCAGTATTAATCTTTTCAAACAGTAATCTTTGACAGAGCCTGTTTTTGCTGTCTCATGTTCTCTTCTGACAAACTGTCCGTGTCGATAATGCAAGCAGTGAACACCAGCTTTAATATTTCTGGGCTACAAAGACAATAAATCTGTATATTTCTCACAGGCTTTGACTGAAATTAAATGTTTAAATGTTCCATCCATCCATTTTCTATACCAGCTGAATCCATCTACAGGGTCATGGGGATATTTAAATGTTTCAGATTAAATATTAAGCAGCTTGTTGCATAACTCTGAAAATAGCTCAGTTTTTTATTTTGAAAGTGTTGATCTAAATGTGCAGCATAACATACAATCTAGGGGGGGGAGGTTGAGTTCCAAGTACAGAAGAACATAACCTCAGGTCTGTGCAGGAGTTTCTGGAAGAGAAATGTCCATGTGAGAGTTGACCCTCAGGTTCCAGAGGAACAGTTCAGGTTTTGTCCTGAACATGGAACATTGGACCAGCTGTATACTTTTAGGGTTCTGGGTGAGGCATGCTAGTTTCCCCAGCCAGTGATTCGTAGACCTGGGGAAGTCATTCAGCTATGTTCTTTACTGTATTTTGTTGGGGTTACTCCAAGAGTGTGGGTTACTGGCTCTGTTGCTATGCACCGGTTGGTCCCAAATGGAGTTTGATTTGCACTGCCGTTAGTCAGTCACATTTGTTCTGGCTGCCGGGCTGCCATTTGTCCCCAGGTGCAGCAGCCAAGGGACGGACAGGGTATAATGATCTCAGGATCCCATCTTTGCTTTATGGAGATGATGTGGCGATGTGGTGCCATTAAGCAATGCTTTCTGCTCTCACTGGAGAAGTGTGGTGAGGATTAGAACCAGCACCTTCAAATCTGAGCGCATGGTTCTCAGTCAGCAAAGGGTGGAATAACCTCTCTCGGTCTGGAGAGAGGTGCCCCTCAAGTGGAGGAGTTTTAGTGTATCAGGGTCTTATTCATTAGTGGGGAAAAATGGAGTAAGAGATCCCAAATGGATAGGAGTTGGGTCTGTGAGCCTGCTCTGCTGTGGTCAAGACTGTCCAGTTAAAACCACAGACTGTAAAAAAAAACAATGGATGAAGCAGTAGGTCAAGTGAAAAACCCTTAAGACAGTGTAGAGTCAAGTAGGTACTATTGGATATGATCTCTTAGTTCGTGATGAGCCTCAGCCCAGACGTTAGATGGTTGATTCTGAGTCAAAACAAGGCTTGATGTTCTACAAGGTTGATCTATGTTCCTACCATCAGCTACGATCACAAAATGTGGCTGTTCAAGAGATGAATCCCTGTTCCTTCTTGAGAGAAGACAGCTGAAGTGGTTTGGGCATTTGGCTAGGAGGCCTCCTGAAAATGTCCTTGAGGAAGTTCTACGAAGATGTCTAACTCAGAGGATGCCCCAATATAGACCCAGGACACACGTGTATTTGTGTATTTTATTCTTTCATCAGTGGTGGCCTACTCCCCATAGACCTCAATCCTACCCCTGCTGACACTGTAGCCAAGCAGAGTCCCACACTTCACTGATCAAAATAATCAAAATGGAGTTTAAAGGTATCTCACAAAACTGTCACAAAAGGAGAGACCAACAGATGAACAGGTACTTCCAACACTGGCTTCAGTTTGAACTCTTTTATTCAGCATTTTTAGATCTCCCCGTTCTGGCTAACTATCCTACTATCACCTGGAAAAGACTGAAACATAACCCCCTACCACAATAAATAACTATAAAGTGACAAGTACCAGGATTCTGTGGTGCAATGATGTTATGTTGCTGTCTGTGGTTTCAGCGAGACAGACATGATGCCGGTAAACTCAACTTCAGTGTGTTAAAACTTGTCATTAAAGTGTGATGTGACCTGCCTGAGCAGGTGTCATTTAAATACATTAACATGGAACTTACTAAAACCTTCCATTAGCATTTAGCTAACCTAAACATGTTGGTCACAAGCCACTTCATATGGTATACACATGCTGGAGAAGAAGTGTTATTGTTATAAATATATTATATATACATATAGTATAACTGCTCCCAGGTGGAGGTTTTCAGCCACGGTGCTGACCGACGATTTCACTTGTATTTTTGATTCTGTATAAATATAAATATATAAAAATATATAAAAAACAATATATCTATATAAAAAAAAAAAAAACGTTTTCACTAAAGGTGGTGCCTAAGTACAACCATGACAAAATTCTAGACCAATTATCTCCAGAATGTGAATGCGGTAAGGCATCTGGGATGAACCTACTAAAATATGTGAAACTGTTGTCGTTTCAGACTGAAACCACTTTTTTCGAATCAAATGATACTAATCAGAGTCAGTAAATTGGTTTCTCTAATGAGAGTGCTGCTGGTCATTCAGGGAAATCAGTCGTCATTAATGAGACCTGAAGGAGTTCAGATGTCCTTCATGTCTGTGCCGCTCGTTGATTGACAGGTGATTCTGTCTGACAGTTGGATTCACTCAAATGCTGACTGCTGGGGTTTCTTGTGAAAGAAATAACAGGGTTTTTTTGTCTTTGTGTGTTTACTTTGTTGCAAAACATGTGTCTGGTTCATCAGTGTGACTTTGTTATTTGGCCCAAACAGGCAGGAGCTGGAAAAGCGATAACTACTGCTGCTGTTATCTGTTCACTCGTCATGGCTGCTGGTTTCATAAGTGGAGGTGCAGCACCGGGTTAAACCCTGCAGGGCTGTAAACTGGGAACACTTTTCCTCCTGGTGAGGCTTTCTGCAACTACAAGCTCAGATTGATGCTTGTCTCTGTCTGTGGTCTGGCTCCTGTGGTCATCAGACGGGGAGGGCTGTGGGTTCAGTGACCACAGCCACTAACAACATAATGACTAACACATGCCCAGCAGTGATGGAGGGAGATGGAGGAAGCCAGGCTGGGAGAAGCTGAGCACCAATGACAGTATAAATTTAACAAAAATACATTTTTATCTAAGATATTCCATGTTTTGATTCTTGTGGCCACTTTTTTGTATCAGTCATGACCACTTTTATAATCAGAAATTTGACTTTGTTATTAAAGTTTGTTTCTCTTCTTGGAGCTAGTTCGGGCAGGCATTTAGACTCACTCTCACCTCTACATGGTTTATTACAATTAATTCATCTCACTTCTGGGTCTATCTAAGGAGCAGAAGGTACATGTCTTCTGAGTTCGGTCATCCACTAGGCTGCTCTCCAACCCCCACCTCCTCCCAGCCTCCACCTGTCTGCTCAGAGTTGGTGGACAGTTCTGAAGTTATTTTCATACCTTTAAATGTCTCTAAGTATGTTCTAACAGGGAGGATTTGTTCAAACCTAGACACCAAACCTGAAGTTCTTTATCATTATGATTAAATATCTACTTAATTTTCTTTGGAGATGAAAGTCATCTTATGGTAACTTTCAGTTTGGGCAAATGTTACCTGGACTTCCACTTTTAGAAGAGCATTAATACAGATTATGCCACTCTGTTGTTGCAAAATAAAATACAGTAGTCAACAAATGACCTGCGATAGACTGGCAACCTGTCCAGGGTGTACCCCTGCTTATGTAAGGAGCTGGGATAGGCTCCAGCAGACCCCCAATCCTGTACAGGAATCAATGGATACAGAAAATGGATCTACATCTGAAGTGGATCAAAAACACATGTTATGCAAGATTTTGAGCAATATCTGTTGTTGTCTTCGGACAACTTTGAGGAAATGTCTTGATCCTCTTCAAATGTTGACTACTTTATATTTTTAAGGATGTGCTGTGAAACTGAAATGTGAAAAATCTTATTGTTTACCAGCATGTTTGGGACAATTCTGACCATGCAGGCAGCGTTGACCTTGTGTATTTGTTCATGCTCAGACATATTGGAAGTTAGGGTTGTGGACAGATGACTTTCCAGTTTAACATCGTGTATTTATGGTGACTCAGAAGGATGTCAAAATGTCTGAAAGCCAAAGTGAAAACCTTTAGTTCTTCATCTTTCATTTAGTTGCTATGAGAGTACAGATGTTTCATATTCTGAAGAAACATCTCAAACGCGTAGCAGGTGCAGCATAAACTCTCCTCTTTATTTTGCATCTACTGACAGAAGCGTAACCAGTATTTCGTAGTCAACTGGTGCAGATTTAAGATGTGACCTGAAGGTGATGATCAGTTCTTTTTTCAAATGCACTTCCTGTACGTTCACAAAATCAAAATTGCCTTAGTTTGCCTTTAGGGATCCTATTTACACTAACACTTAATTAGGAATGAGATTTTTGAGTTTTTTCAGAGGTTTAAAAATAGCAGATTATTCTGACGTCAGCCACTTGTCCTCTGGCTAACTATTACGCAACGAACACTGGCTTTGTTCTAAATCAAAACTGCTCTCACTCATGTTTTACTAAAAACATTTATACCAATTACTTTCTAATAACAGACCTCTTGTTGATTTTTCTCGGGAATATTCCTTAAACTAAAGGCCCATTTATACTCCACTTTCATACGTTCGTACATCCATCTGTTGTAGGTGCTGTTTCCATCACTATTCCTCGTACTTCCGAACATTATTTGTCTTCATGTGGCTGTTGTTTAGCACACATCCACCAGGTGGCAGTGATGAGTCATTCCCGTATCAACAATCAGCTGCTGTGGAGGAAAGTTTGTGGTTAATTTAATTTAATTTAAGCAAAACTTAACCTACTGACTCATGGTACCTTCTCCAACATCTATAATTTTGTAGTTGGCTTTTCGGTCCACTTCAAGAGAACCAAATGCAGGAAGCAGACCTCAGCATCATAGGTAAATACAACCTAAGCAAGTGTGCATGTAGCATGACAGCCAAGAGAAATGTCACACTGTCTGACAGGGTAAATGCTCTGATAGAAATATAGTCAGAGAAAAAACATCCCAGCTGCTGGTAAAGAGTCAAAGAATGTTGAAGTTTATATCAACAATAGATAATTGTCGATGCAGCGCCACCACAGGTGAGGAGGGGGATACGTTGTTCAGAAAGTTTGGTTCATGTGACAAAGTGAAGTTTCAAAGTCCTCCAGCTGAACCAAGTCTACGGGACTACTAGGTGTGAAAATGACCTTTATATCACAATTTTATTATTTTTAAGCGTTAGTGTTGCTGTTTGCGGCTCTTGATTGGAGTTTTTGGGGTTGTTAAGGTTTGAATGGTATTTCAAGTTGGCCCCAGAAATGAGCAGAAGGAGAGCAGATTAAGATGAGTGGTTATTTGTAAAGAGTCTTTTCTGGAACAAAAAAAAAGAGAGAGAAAAAAAGAGAGGGAGAGAGAGAGAGAGAAAGAGAGAGAGAGAGAAAGGAATTGACATCTTTGGCTTGAATCCAGAAACCAGGGTTTGTTCTGAAATGAGAAAGAAAGAAGGCAATGCGATGGTTTGGAGTGGACGTCTCCGGTGGGTGCTAAAGAGGTCCTCGGTGGGGATGGTGGTGACAGTGACGCTCAGTGGGCCCTCAAGTTCCCAGCACAGTTTCCTGAAGAGACGTAAAAGCACAAAAAGCTTCAGGTTCCTGAGAACTGAACAAAACATGAAGAACTTGAATTAACAAATGAAGTAAATTGACCGGAGTTGATAAACAACAATCCAGCAACAAGGAGGCAGAAGACTGGAGCTTAAAAACCCTCAGACCAGGAGTGCAGTCAGCAATAACCAGCACCCCACCCACTACCATGGAAGAGAAAGTACTTACCAAAATAAAAGACCGACCAAATCAAACCTGCTTCCATTCAGCTGCCATGGAGAGTTTTGAAACATCATAAAAAACAGAAATCATCACCGGACTCGTGTCCATCAGCTGCTTTGGAGTCAGTAAACCAGTGAGAGAAGTGTGGTGAGTAGGTGTCGCCCCAGGCCCTTTTCCTGCCTGTAATAAATTAGTAACTCAAATGAGATGGCGACTTTTTGCTCATTTGCTTTCGAATTCCATTTTCTATTGAACTTCAGATTAGACATAAAAACTTTTCATATGTCCACCATGCTCCTGGACCACCATCTTCTGACTCTACAGACATTCAGAATTATGATGCTGCAGTCATCTGACAAGTGCTGCACTGAAGCAGGAATCTGATGAATCATTTGTATCAGCTGAACAGATTTGTATCATGTTTAAATTCGCCTGTAAGCAACACGGTAGGATCAGAGGAGGTACAAAACTACAACTTGTACATTTAAACTAAAGCGACTGAGCCGGCAATCACAGAAGCAGAGCCGAAGTTATAGTTCAGTTCCGCTTTAAATCAGCTTTACACTTAAAAAAAGATTTTCTTCATTATAGTGGAGCTTTTTCACATTAATGAAGTTCTCAGTAATGTTTGCTTTATTTTCTGTCAAGCATAAACAGGTTTGAAAGTGTCTGGATCGATGAGACTGGGGCATGCCTCCACAGGTAACAGGGTGAACTGGTGTGAAGGTGGGTGGTGCTATGTCCAGGTCTGTGACACTCCCCGACACACATGAGGATTTGCTGACTAACTCAAAGCCCATGCACGCCCTGCCCAGCAACGCTGTGCCTGTGTGTCTGAACACACCTGTCAGGGCCCGACGCTGCTGCCGGCTCCGGCTCTGTCGAGGAGATAAATGATCCCACGCTGGCACGTCAGGTATGAAGTAAATATGCGAGGGTTTGGAGACTGAAACTGGGAAAAAATCTGAACTTGTTCGTCTTAACCTTCCACCTCTACCAGGAGTTCGAAAACCTCTTGACAGAATTTTAATCCACAGAAAGAGATGAAACATGTAAGAACCTGTGGAAAAATGTGCACTTGTGGAAATCAACGGTTTCACATTCACTGCGTTAAAAGCTGACACCAGGTGTCCCGACAAACCTGATCTCAAAGTTGCACCGCGCCAGCTGTCAATCAGTGGAGTCAGTGAGAGCAGCCCGACCTGAAACAGCAGAGCGGTTTTAAAGCATCCCAGAAGCACCCGTTAACTGTCCTGCTCGAGTTACTCACAAGTGTATTTTGGCGATCAGCCGTTTCAGTTTTCACAAGGCAGATCGAGCTGGCAGGAAGTCTGAAACAAGACTGGAACAGAGAGTCCGGTTAACAGCCAAAATAGAATAAAGCATGATGAGCAACCTCTAACCCTTACATCATAACCAGCGCTGGAAAGTCAGGAAAGCAAGACTTCGATGAGATTCTAGCTGTGAATGAGGACAGTTTAAGGGTGTGTTGCACACTCTTGGGGTGTTTTCACACTAGATGTGGGCTGAGTGGCCAACAGTGGCCAGGTGAAGACATCGTCTGAGTGTGCTTCGTTTGAGTCGGTGTGAACGCCTCTCTGAAGAGACTGGGAACATCGAACACCAGTGTGGTTCATTTGTGGTGTGAAAGCTCTGCGACCGCAGCTCCTCGGTGTTGTGTCGACTTGCTTTTCATCTCTTTGCTTCGGGCTGGTCGTCATGAGAGTGTGATGCTCTGCCATGACAGATACTGACCAAAAACAGCACTGACCGCTGTCACTCGGCTTCTGATGAGGTGTTTTGGCGAGAGTTACGACAACATTTGTGAACATGAACCAATGAAGCAACGTACTCTGTTGTGCGGCGAGGCTGCACCAACATGCACACAAACATGTGAAAACATCCTTAGTTTTGTTCACCTGCATCTTTCTGATCCCAGCTGGTTTTCTTGGTGGGAGCTGTGTCTTCAGATTCATTAAAGAGTGTGTCTCAGGGTGTACTGGCAACCATTTCAGTGGCTCCTCTCACTGTAAAACGTCTTCATGAGATCTAAGCACAAATAGATGCATGAAAAGGCAACTGTTGGTTTTCTGGTCTCACTTTTTCATGTTATTTGAGAGTGTGCTTTAATTTGCAAAACAGTTTTGATGTGGAACCTCTGACATGATTGTGCATCCAATTATAAGCACAATTTGAGGATAAACAAAGAGCCTTATTAAAACTAAAGAAAACAGTAGCATCACTTGGAAGACTTTCAAACCCCTGTAGCACAAACTGCATCACTGAGAGCCAGATCACCATCAGAACCAGGAGCAAACATTACTAACTCCAATTTTCCTCCATATGCAGCATCTTTCTGTCTTGCTGTTTTCCTCATAGTCTATGTATCTGTGCACATTTGTTTCATAAAACCTTCAATAACAGCGGAAAGTCTCCTCTTTTAAAGCCAGGACCACACACACACACACACAAACACTCATCAGAGTCAGTAGTAATGGCTTCCTCAGGTAACAACCTTATCAATAACCTCGAGGATGCAGGAGAAAGCGGATCAAAGGCTGAACAATCAAAACTATGATTCAAACGTCAAACAGATGCTGGAGCTGGTCATGACCCGCACCAGGGACGCTTAAAAAAAGATTCAGACCGACTAATACTAGAAACTGTATGACTGACTTTTAAAGCCACCTTGATGTAAAGAAAAATAATAAATGAATAAAAAACAAAAGAATTTACTGAGAAAAAAGTGATCACATGAGAAGAAAATGCAGTTTTATATGAATAGTCCATCCATCCATCCATTTTCTTGACCTGCTGTTCCATTTCTGGGTCATGGGGATGAATAGTTGTAACCAAAAAAAAATAAAAAAATAGAAGTCATACTTGTGTGAGAAAGAAGTTATTATGAGATAACAGTTGTAATTTGATCAGGAAAAAAAGTTATAGCATTGGTTTCCATGGGAAGCGCTGTGGTTAGGCTGTGGCATGGTTTAGTTCCATTGTCATGACAACCTCATGTCTGAATGATTGAAAAGTGGATTGTTTCCAAGAGCTACCTGTTTGTCTTGATTCTTGAGATTATGAATTTACCTGAAAGTTCAGGTGAGAATCACACAGTGAGCTGCGTCTTGTCCTGTTTGCCTTTTACAAAGTTTGGCCTTTATGAGAGAATAAAAGGGGCTCTCCGGATTCTAAAATCTCCAGCACCATCAGGAGAGCAGGGCGGAGGGTCATTTCTGGTGGGACCACTCTCACTTACTAAAGTGGTGCAGCCGTCAGGACCCCACTGATAATGCCGATGATGTCGTAGTAGTACAAGAATAAAGTCATCATTTTAGAAGAAAAAAAATCATAATATTAAGATTAAGATGCTGAATTTTGAGGATAACTTTTTAATTTTAAGACTTAAGTCAGTCCTGGTTCCCAACAGTGATTCTCAAAACATTTTTGTTTACTCTTAATATCAAAAACCTGACTGAAGAGTCAACGCCACTTCACCATGCCCGCCGCTGTGAATCATGGTTACTCCAGTCTAGCCAATCAAAGCGGTCCTACCACAGTTCAGGCCAATAATGGTTTTTTACCCTTCTGGGAAATGTCATGTGACAGTAACGATGAGTGATTCTCTTTGGTTGTTGCAGATGGTTATAGCTGTGGAAAACAAGCATGGAACACAAACTCTGACAGCGAGGCTCCAGAAAATGTACGCAGCTGGAGCTTTCAGAAGCTGGTTTTATTCGGCTCAAAGCCGGAAAAGCAAAAACAAGAGCTCCGTTGGGCTTTCTTGAAGAAGCTTCTTCAGTTTTAGTTTTCTCTTCTTGTCTTCTTGTATATTTGTTAAACAAATGAAGAACAAAGAAAAATAATCTGATTTTTTGTTTAGATGAAGTTGCCCATAAAACTAAAAGATGTCAGGACTTTCAACACGCAATGAAGTGTCAGGTCAGTCGGCAGAGGCTGCTTTAGCACTGACACATTAGTTGAAATGTGTTATTATACTCTTGCTTGAGAGCAGGGATGAGTGGACTTCGGGCCATCACCATGGCAACCGGAGTCAACAGCGCCTCCAATGCAGAGGGCTCCCACTGAGACAATACGGGTTAAAAAGTAAAAATATATATAAAATAGAAATAAAAATATCTTTTTAATAAATCATAATAGGAAAAGGCAAATAAATAAATAGGATATCTGTAACCTTACTGTGGAAAAAAAGAAGCCTTAAAGGTATCTGAGATGGACCTATGGACGAGAAGGTCCAGGCAGGGGACCCTCCTGCCTGGACGAAACAAAAGCTGTGACACTTCAATACTTGACATCTTCAGTGTTTGCGTTCGTGTTTTTTTTTTTTTTTCATAACATTGGTTTGAAATGAAAAAATTAGTGTATGTACTAAAGAAATGATGACGTTGATGAGAAACAACATGAAATATCGTGGGTTCTGCAAGCAAAAGTCCAAGTAAATGCCACAATCACTGCCAGTATTTCAGATAAAATATGTTAAATCAGATCATATTATCCCATCCACCAGACACAGCTGAAGCTCAAATCCAAAACTTGACCTCATATTTAAAATAAAAGTCACATTCACAATAAGAGGACAAACTGGAAATATCACGCTGATCTTATTTTCCTCCAAACAGACCCTGGCTGCAGCTCTGTTGTTATTGGATATATTTCCTTATGAAAAATAAATGTGGGTCAAGATTTTTATGCATTTGTGGTCCAGACTGAGATTTAACTGTGAGTCAGATCACTTCAAACTGTTCAGCTTCAAAGGCCTCTGTCTGACGTCGGCTTCAAATATTAATAAGTGCAGCCAGCCAGCTCGCCGTGTAATCGATACCTCTGACTCACAAACACACTGATGCACAGCGGCGTGCAAACAGCAGCCACCAGGCCGTGGAGCAGCAGCAGCCCACTCAGCGGCGTCTGTCGCCTTCCACAGATAACGCCAGGACTGCTCTCAGTCAGCCTCGCTTTTCTCACTGAAGCTCGTTTTAGGAAAACAAGCGGCAGCTTCAACACACACTCCAACCACCGCTCTGAAGTGCACTCACCTTTTCTCTCTAAAACATTATATTGTGATTCAAATCTGGATGGCCAACAGAGCTGGTAAAAATGTTGGGTTGGATGACTCCTTCACTCGGCATTTTACCTTTATGACTTTGCTCTGTGTTTGGGCTCCGAGGAAGCAATTCCTGCTCCTGCAGGCTACAGGAGATATGAAAAAAGCCCAGTGTTCCTAATTAAGTTTGTATAAGTGGAGAAGCTTCAGACCGAAACCCAGGGCAGTAGTAATGAAAAAGCGCAACAGGGTTTTAAAACAGACAGTTAGGCAGGCAAAGAAAAGCAAGACCATGACTGGTCCCAAATCCCACACTTGTACTCGTACACTTGCTGTTTGAAGTGTGTTCATGCAGACGGTTCTGTCCAAGAACACTGCGAGTACCTGCATGGTGGACCCAAAACAGTCACAAAACCCAGCTTTTTCATTGTAATCCCGAATGTACTCAGTGGAAACTCTTCAAATGATCCATTTGAAAACACAAGGCCTGACGTTTCCAGCAGAAAAGATCTCGGAGAAGTATCTTCAACACAGAAGTCACCACTGTTTAGACTGCATTGACGGAGGTGCTTTTCGTTTCTAAAACTGTTCATATTTCTGGTCTTTAGTGAAAGTGGAGGTTTCAGCACCCTTATGCCTAACCAGCGATGGAAACTAATCAGTCTTGTGCCTTTTATTTATCTGTTCTCAAACTCCTCTAAGCTTGTTATGTTTTTATTTCTATATTTTATGGTCTGAACCAATGGAGCGACCAGCAGCAGAACTCTCACCCAAACTCATGACGGCTTCACGTTGATAGTTTTGTTTCAGCACAGTCTCACACAGGAATAAATGGAGTGAAGTCATTAAATACTGGAGATGTTAAATATTAAATGAAAAGAGTGATTTCGGTCCTTTAGAAATGAGAAACACAAGTCAGAAGAGCTTTTTATGATGAATATAGATGTCTGACGAGTTGTAGAGACGTTAAGATCAGGGAGGAGCAAGAATCTGGGAGTTCAAACCCTTTCTGACCTGAGTGCTGATGGAGAATGTGAGATCACTGAGTAAATAAAATGGACAACCAGAGTACACCCAGACAGGCAGGAACATCTCTGCACCTGGGTGTTGAACGGTTGGTTGTGAGTTTCTGTCCATCCTGTGTTCTGATAGAGTTCACCTGTTACCTGCCTGTGACATCATCAGTTTCTGAACTCAGGAGGTTTCGTCCATGCTCTGTCGGCTACTCTCCAAACTTTTAGACAATTTTCAAAATGCTGCAGCGAGAGTACTGGCGGGGGCTAGAAAGAGAGACCATATCTCCCCCATATTAGCTTCTCTTCATTGGCTCCCTGTTAATTCAAGAATTGAA
>JAOWBL010000039.1:0-18616 GCA_028564865.1 Zenarchopterus dispar | reverse complement strand
ATAGGACAAATAATCAAATTCAACAACAAAAAAGGAATAAACACCCAGACTTTGTGTAGGTATTGTACTATTAATATTTATGGATTTAAATGTATGAATTAATCAATTCAACATGTATTGTTTCGACCGTAAATCACTTGAATCCTTCTGAGCCTTATTAGAGCATTCTGTTAATTAACAAGATTTATCCAATTAATATGCAAGCTGCAGGCTAATATAGAGTGTGAACGCCAATTAACAATGTAACAGGTACTATAATTTCAGTTCTTGCATTCCTAATGTGAGAAAAGTTTGAGGGTGAAGGTCATTCTTCAGAAGTAGGTGTTAGGATGCCATTACAGTGCCTATATATTATATTACATGAATTCATTGTATTTAAAAATGAAAGAAAAAGTGGGATGGAAACATACAAAATGAAGAGATGTTACATGAACACAAAGGGAACTAAAAGGCAACACATACACACAAGAAGATGGAAAATGGCCAAAAGGGGACCAAAATTAACCAAATTGTCACAGAAGACACACAAAGTAAACAAAGTTCAGTCGATCAAGCAATCATTTGTGCAACGTTTACCAAATATGAACAAATAAGACCAAAGTGAGGAGAATGAGACCAAAATAATATATAAAATAACCCAAATGAGAAAGATAAGACACAATGACAGCAAGAAACATTAATTTCCCTAAACACATAATAGGCTAAAAATGTGATATAGAGCAAACTATAAAACGATGGGGGGAAAAAACCACACCAAAATCAACTTTGAATATAATTTAATTACAGTCATTTACAAGAATAAGAAAAAGTATTATTTTAGAGCTGGTCAAATGTTTTAGCCATTAAAAACCTGAGCTTTAAACTTCACTGTTGTCTGTTTCACGCCCTGCACAGGCCCACCATCAAACATGGTGGTCACCTCCACCCTCACTTTCGCCCTGACGATTACATCGGTGAAGCCCAAGGGTGAAGAGAAGTCTGGCCTCATTGGACAGCAACTGTAAGATCATTGAAGGGGACCAAGAGCATGTGATAAGTGCCTAATATGTGCCAGAACAAAGTATGAAGAGTTTTCTGCCAGAGCTTGTCACATCACACCACTTTAAATCTGATTTTGTGACTTTACAGCTTAATTGAAGTGATTTCAGGTGTTTGATCACACATGTGACAGACAGAAAAGTGTCTCTACACTGATACGCACCACCCTGTCGAAAACTGCTCCCCACAGCCACTTCCACAGGGTAGTTTACACTCAGAAGAGAGGGTAAGTGTGCCACCTAGTGTTCACTTGTGTAATAACAGCCTGACCGCCTTTTAGGAGGAAAGTATATCTGAGTCATAAATGAGTCACTTGAAACAATACATAATTGAATTATCTTTCATGGCTACTTTCAGTGATCTTAATAAGTCGTTTTGCATGTGGAAACACACACAATGAGGGTCTTACTTATTCACAAAACAACCTACATTCCGTACATACCCGACCTGGTTTGAGTTTTCCCATGGCACGCCATGAGATAATTACTTTGTCATGTGCATTGATAGGAACTAAAATATCTTGCACATGCCACTTAGAATGATGAATCGCATTGCCAAAGTCAGCAGGGGGTTAAGAAATTTCTGCACTCCACATTCTTGGCAGCTGAAAGCATTATCCTGTATAGAACTAAAGATGGAGCCAAGTGTCCTTAGACTCCCTGGGTGGAGGTTGAATACAGCCATTCTGGAGAAATTGTTTTCACAGTATGACGAAAACTAATTACAAGCAATAAATTAATTTCACGCTACTGCCTTGGAATTAATTGCATCTCTACAGAAGTGATGGCTCAAGCGGTCCTGATAAGGGTGGACATACAAAGTGGTCTATTGAATTATGTGGCTTATCAGTGCAATTGTTTTGCTGTATATGAAGCAGGGAGGTCTTTATATATGTATATATATATATATAAATAAATAATCCTCAAAGAAGTTATCATTCTCGGATGCCATCATTCCATAGGCTGCTAAGGTTTTTTTTGTTTTGATTTGTTTTTTTTTTTGTTATGCCTCTCCCCCATCAACACCATATGGTAGGACAGCTGAGGAGAATTTTTGTGCAGGGGGCTCTACAGAAAGGTTTAATTTAACAAGATCTACATAGGAATGTGAGGAAATTGAATTCACTGCAAGAAACAAGTGAGGTAACGAGAGGTGCTATGTCAAAACTGTTTCCACCCTGGCTCTCACTCTGAACCAGTATGATATATTTCACACCCACTGAGTAGTGAGCATCTATAAATAAAGTGACCTAAATGATTTTGCTGTTCAAGACATTTACATCCCCAAGTGTCAGCACTGAGTCATCACTGTCAGCTCTCACAAAGTCACCAGCTCCTTAAAAGATCATGGCCCTTATGTTTTAAAAGGTTAAATAAACTATGTGTTATACATCATTTGAATGCACTGGTACGCGTCATCAGTGATGTACCCTGGGGTCATCAGGTGTTTCGCGTCTCGCAACATCAGACACCCTCACCCAGGTGACCCAGTCAGGGGTGATCAGGCCCAGACTTGTGCATCAGTAACATGGATCAGTCCTCTTAGACCACAGTCACCTACAGGCTTTCTCTGCAGCTTCACTAGCAGCCTTCATGGCCCTCTTCTGGGCTGCCCACTGACACCCAACTGGCTGTGGACTTTACAGAGTGAGCATCCTGAAAGCCTCTGCATCCTACTTCTAAGGGTTTGTTCTACTAGTTCCTGGTACTTATTGTGTTCCTTGGCTTCCTTTATCTGCTCTTCTCGGGGAATTATAAGTTCCAGCATGATCAGATGTTTTGTAGCCTCTGAGGTGATGATCATGTCTGGCCGGAGGGATGTTGTTGCAGTGTGCTGGGGGAACCTCAGCTGTTTTCCCATGATGACCTGCAGCTCCTAGTCTGGAGCTGTGCGAAGGAGGCCTGCTGTTGTCAGGGGGTGCACCTATGGTTTCTCTCCAGCTTTGATGAAGGGGATTACCATCTTTGGGGCATGGTGGTGTTTGGTGTTGTTAATGACTGAGGCTAAGCTCTCAGCCACTGCTTTGAGGACCTGGTCTTGGCCCCAGCCATAGTGGCCATCAGCCAGGTCTTTAGGGTAGCCGCTGAGGAGACGCTCAAAGGAACCTCTTCCAGAGCAAAGGAAGGTGTTTCTCTCCTCTCCTAGATATGGAGGCTTGCTGGGCTTGGCAGTGTATCATAGACCACCTGCACAAGGAACCAGATGTGATGGAAATCTGCCTCCATGATGTCAGCCCAGGTGACCTTGCACTGCAGTCTGCCCTCCCATTTTGTCCACACTCCCTACTGCTGGAGTCCCACAACCCCGCTCACCCACTCCTCCTCCACACCTGCTCAGACCTCTTCCTGGAGTAGCTGGTGTTTCTCCTTGGCCAGGGGGCCTTTCTGACCTGGGTCATTGGGAAGTAGCCCAAGTCTGCTCTTCTTGTGCGTGCCACCTTCAGCTCTTCTGTGAGATCTCTGAAAGGTAGTTGCAAGATGTTACTTGACCCATACAAAACTGTTTCCACCCTGGCTCTCACTCTGAACCAATATGAAACATCTCCAAGTGTCAGTGTTGAGTCACCACCGTCAGCTCTGACACAGTCACCAGTTCCTTAAAAGATTATGACCCTTGTTTTTTAAAAGGTTAAATAAAGAATAAAAATAGAATTTGATTCACTCCAGATTTAATTGGAGATTTCAACAAGACTGTTTCACCAAAGATTAAAAAAAGAAGACACTTCATAGGTAAAATAGGGGTAATAGAGCCACGTTCTGGTGTTCCTCCTTTAGATATTTGGGTTAACCACTCATTTTCATTATTTTGAGTTGTGACTTTTTTTCAAGAGTCTCCTAATTGGCCCCTGTGGGATTTCCGAACCAAAAAAAAGAGCATTGATGTTCACATCCTTACATAATTGAGACAGTATTGTTTTAATCCGTGCAGAAAATTTTGTTGTATTTTTAACAAGACTCCTGCATTTGATCGTCGTGAGACCGGTTCCATTTCAGGAGTGAATTTCTCTGCTTTTTTCTGCTCTCTTCTGTCATATTCAGTGTTCATCACCACTGCACTTCCAGCTTCAGCAGCATTTGTGCTTCATCACTCTGATACATCTTTTGCACTGTATCCATTAAAGGTGATGAGATGTTTTTGTGATCACTCTTTTTTCTTTTCTTTTATATGATCCTGCACTGGGAAATCCACAATCTACCCAAGTAGGATAAGAGTGAGGGCTTAAAAGAGGATTCAAATAAGATTGTCAATACATGTTTTTATTATTAATTATTTATAGATGCCTGTGAATAATTTACCACATGGCTAGTTTGGCTTCCAAAAAAATAGTATTAATTATAGTAATAAATCATTCATAATTAAGCTGGTTGACATTTTATTTTAGAAACAGTACATTACTGTTGATTTGTACTTTTGTTGCTAAAGCCTGTCGTATTTTCTTTATTCATGTGAAAGGTATTCAAAACTTGATACCCAAACTTTGTTTCAACAGTTGCAGCGCTGGTGAGAACAAGATAATAACAGGAGAGATGTGCAAAAACTTGATCTCCACGTGACTGGAGGTAAACATTAACCTGTTGTTAAGGGCTTTGCATGTTCAGTAACACAATGCCACTCACAGCACCGCACCTATTAAATCATAAACCAGGACACAGACGGGGAACTCGCCAGATTCAACTGCAGTTTCAGTGCTGAGATTTTCTTCTCTCTTCCTGCCAAGCAGAATCAAAACATCAAGAGGAAGTGTTTTTTTAAATTTTTATTTTATTTGTACAACCTGTAACATGGGATTCAAGCTGCATGCTGAGCCCTTCAGTGCTTACAGCTGCTTCAAACACCTTTATACTTTGAAGTATCTCAAATATGTCTCTTCCATGTATTGTTTCTTTATATTAAATTCATTTAAGAACACAGTTTCCCCAGTTACCCAGAATTAATATTTCTCAGTTATACTATATTGTTACAAAAACTGAACAGACATTAACAATGGGCTTTATTCCGTTTAAGGGATTTTTACTGAATGGTCTGGCTCGCCTTCACTCTGGACGGTCTTGTTTTCAGCCACACCTCACTCCTCCCATTCACACCCTTGTGTTGACTGTCTCAGAGTGAGCGTCGTGATCACTGTCAGATTGTTGCGTAACATCATCGACAAAGTACAGAGACTACACCCAGTTTGGAGCAAACACATTCCAGCGCAGCCGGAAGAAAACTTGCTGGTTGATACAAGAAGACTGAATCGACTTCTGCTGGAAAATCACTGACAGTCGAATAACACTGTTCCTACATGACTGATGAGCGTCATTTTGCATGAAATATTATACGGAACATTAAATATTTTTTTTTAAATGTAAAAAAAAGAGATAGTACTTTTGAGATTGCTCATTTAGCATTTCATTCTCCCTACAAAATATATTATAAAAATTGACATCAGGCACACAATTAGAAAAATGCATCATTTACTATACACAGATTAATAAAAACCAAAATACCAAAAGTCTAATTAATATAAAACCTTGCAGCCCTTCTCTTCATAAATACCTTTATGAGCAAAACTGTAGCTCTAAAAAGGCAAATTTCATGATAACAGAATATTAAAACGTTAAAACAAGACTAGATCTCTTATTAGATGGTAAGGAGTGTAAAGTTATGTTAGGGACCAAAACAATAAGACTCGATACAATTTGAAGTGAAAGCAGAATATGTGTTGCAGTAAAATTAAATACAATTAAACTCCGACAAGGAAATACTCCAGTGCTATTTTGCTTTAGTAATAATGTTCATAGGGTCCCTACAGACAAACTTTTAAGTTTGTACATGTACAGAAAGCATATGTCTGTTTGTACAGGTATCTGCTGCCACCATGGCAACAGACCGATGTCACACGAACTACTGCTAACTACTGAAGTCAAGGCCCCTTCTTCCACAGAACTGAATCTGTACTTCAGTGATAGTTCTGAAAAAATACTTAACTCTAGGAAGCAGAAGCCACAAATTCGTCTCCTTTAGCATCTACTAGTTGACACGACATTTTGCAGTCAACAAAATGGCTGGGCCTAGAAGATACATGTGCAAACAATTTGTTTTATACACTTTCTGAACTATTACAAAGTAAAAATGAAAGGTTTGTCTGTTCAGACTCCATCCAGACTATCACTTATTCTGATGGAGGTTGATTTCCTTTGATAGGCAAGAAAAATTACTGTGTTCTCACTCAAAACTGTTTCATTTCTGTCCCTAATGAAAGTTTACACTTTTTATCATCTATTAATAGATGTAATGTTTGTCAGCTTCAGAATGTTTCTTTAACACATAGGAAGGCTGAACACAAATCATGTACACCCAGTCCGCTTAGTTCTCAGTGCAAAATACCAAAAAGCCACAAAAAAAAGGGGGGAGAAAAAACAAGACACACACACACATACATCACCAGCACGCTCTTTTTCTCACCCATGTCCAGCTGCACAACAGTTCAGATCCCAGGCGTCAACATACTACAGTGTAAAGGAAGCCGTCACTTAGAAGCATCTTTGTTCATGTCTTTTTGCACACGTCCGCGAGGCGATTGAACTTTGGGCCGATCGTGTTTAGAAAGTCGAGGTTATTGTCGTCTTCGTAGTCGCTGCAGCATCCCACGGAGCCAGCGATGGAGCCCGCCCCCTCGTACCCGAATGAGTGGATGATGTCGTCCGCGTATTGCCCGTCTAACTCATTTCCCATGTAGGCAAGTTTCTGTAAGACAAGCAGAGGGGAGCGGGAGTGTGTTATTACTCTGTGTGGACCAAGCCTGGGTGATGGGGAGGGAGATACAGAGCCCAGAGGTGATATGAAGCAGCTCAGGATATGACTGGCAGTCAGATATTACACAGCGAACAAACAACTCACCGGCGCGTTACAGAAATAATATTTCTTACCAAGAAGTTGAGAAATATTAAAGTTTACAGAAGACACTATCCTTGCG
Source organism: Zenarchopterus dispar (assembly GCA_028564865.1). Classification (NCBI taxonomy): domain Eukaryota; kingdom Metazoa; phylum Chordata; class Actinopteri; order Beloniformes; family Zenarchopteridae; genus Zenarchopterus; species Zenarchopterus dispar. Next base: position 11,619 of record JAOWBL010000039.1, on the reverse strand, counting down.
TATAGAACCAGATTATATTACACGTTGAAGTTCCTTTACCTCTACCAGATAAATCAAACATTAAGCCTCAAAGAATGAAAGTTGTTTGCATTTGGACTTATATAATTTTGCTTCTTTCTAGCTTTTTTTTGTGCTGATTTCCACTCCAAGACATACTTATGTCATATAAATTTTAAAAAAAAACAGATAACGTTAATTAAACAACATCCTTACCTCTGTCAAATAAAGCCCATGGGTTGCCCAGTTGTGATAAAAAGCAGAGTCATGGGTAGTTCGTCTGTAGTCGAGGGTAGCGCCACTCCCAGTAAACTGATTCCCAAAATGCTGAATGTTGTACTGGCTGTTGTACTGTTGCATCTCAGAAGTGGAAAGGCCACCTTGTTGAAATCCTGCCTCGTGCATGCTCTGGCCTCCAATTGTGCTGAAGCTCTTCTGTCCAGGCCACCCCACATTTATGAGTGAACCCTTAACTGCTTGCTGACCATCCAAGGTGGGGAGAGGGATGAGGCTACAATCCTGCAGTGCAAAATAAGCAGCAATTAAATTAATGAAGCAATGAAAAAACTAACAAAAAAAAAGGAAAAGGGTTAGGACAAGGTGCTTAGACTGAGTTTTCATGATTATGTCCTTACCACTTCATCGCCGGGGGCCTCTGTGTTTGACGGGAGCAGGGTTCCACTGGTGTAATCCAGTTCTTTGAATCCAGAGTCATTTCTTGTCAAGCAGAAAAATCCAAGGAATAAAACTGAAATAACAAGTCAAATAAGTAAGTTACAATGTAACAAGCAGGTGTGGAAAGCACTTGTCTTTCTTCTCTTTTTTCTTTTGGCGTACAAGGTGGAATCACAAGTGATGATAATAACATTTCACATCACACCGAGCCATCATATGAATCAATGCTTAGCTCCCAATAGACAATGCTTAAATTGCAAGCTTGATTAGAAAAAGCTTAGAAGGACTCACGGAGCAGGAGAAGGAGAGCCAGAGGCAGCAGCATAGCCAGTACACCCAGTGGTCCAAACGAGACTGAGGACTCCTTGTCCACGCAGACTCCATTACTGCACTGGCATAGCCGTACTTTCACGTTCTGTTCCTCGCCATAGCCTTGCAAGTCTTTGACTATGACGGGGACTTGGTAAAACCCTGTAGGAAGCTCCTTCACCTGGTGCAACGTAGCAGCTGTGTCTAAGGAGAAAAAAGTGGAACGTGAATAAACTTTAGTCTGAAACACTTAAAATAAAATTATTTTTAAAAAGGTATACTTTTTAAAATCAAAATACAAATGCAGTCTTGGGGGAGAAAAAAACTTCAGATGTTATGTTATCAAAGTCTGAACATTTAACCCATTCTTCTTTACAATGTTGCTTAATTTCTTTTCAAACTTGTGGATTTTGTTTATGATCAGCTCTCTTAAAATGAGGAATCTATCCATCAATCCATCCATCCATCCTTTTCTTTTTCAGAGGTTGATTCAGCTTCCTGAGGTCTTAATGAAATATCTGTGACATGATTTGATCAAAATATCATGGGAATACAGTACAAAAACACCCTTTAATTCCTTGTTTTTATGGCCACCATTCACAGCAGCTGTTTTTAGGGGGCGGAGTCAGTCCTCCTCTTGGGTGGCTTGTGTCTCTAAAGTTCCTTTGACCTGCTAAGGTGCAGTAAATGGGGCATGATGTGGTGAAGGTGTGGGTGGAAGTAAAGAAGGTTCTACTGATTTGGGTCTGTGATGTCACACTACCCTTCAAAGCTGAACAGCTGAACGATCGTGTTGTTAATTGTGTCTCTAGAGTCAATATTTCTTGGTTAGTAAGTAGCGTTTGGGCTCAATTGTAATTTCAAAAAACATTTAATCTATTGCTCCAAACACTGTCACCATTAAACACAACAGTTGTAATATCCCCATATATTAAGGAAAAAAAAAAATCAAAACATACCATTCAAGTAGGCCACAGACCATTTGTCGTCATGGTCAGGTGAGATGCTAAAAATGAAGGGGGAAGAAAACGGTGTACGGTCTCTGTCTTCGGCCACAATCACCGCAGATGCAAGCTTCTTATCCTTATTCTCACATATGAACATTTCAGGAGGGACCCTTGGAGTGTTGTCATTCTCGTCATCTATCACCAGGATGACTTTTCCCAACCCTGTTTTGGAGGCTGGAAAATAGAGGTATTTCATTGGTCCACATGCAAAACAAGTGTAGGCATGACAGCAGAATTAATAAGAATGTAACTGGATGTTCATTTTTATTTCTGCTGAATTGCCGTGGGCCTCAGCCTTCAGGAAATTTCTAAATTTCAAACTGTACAGATAAGAGCCGTTGTTTTTTTTTCTTTGTTATTTGTTTTTTGGGGGGTAACAGTCACGTTGCATCTTGTCAAAAGATGTTCTCAGATAAAAGGCAAGTACAAGGTGTGGCTTCGATGGAAAAACTACAAACATGTTCCTTGTGATGATTAGACAGACAATAAACCTCTCTAACTTGCTCCGTCCCTTGAAATTGGCAAATATACAGTTACAATGAGATGGCAACATAGTGTTGAAAGAGGTAGGGCATAACTCCAAAAAAACCAAATAAACCTGAGCTCATACGTCTTCCTGTTTGGGAGCCTGCTTGTATCAGACATGGAGTGAAGAGCAACAAGAGACAACTTACTGGCATCTACAGCCTTCACAGTTATGTTGTAAATGCCATCCTTGACGAAATGCGACTCTCTGTCGATTGTATTTGCAACCCTCAGCTCTCCCGTGTCTCTGTTGAGATTGATCCAAGCAGCAGGCTCTTCAACCTTGTAATACCTGAAACACAGAGGGGAACGCTGTATTGTTCAGTTCAGTAGCCAAAGCCTGCCCTCCAGTGTTTCAGAGCTGTAAAAGACCAGCTGCCACCAAACTCCACAACGCAGAAAAGCTCTTTACAGACAAATTTGAGAAAGATTACTTACTTGATGCCTTCGCTGGTTTTGGTCTCGGGATCCACAGCTTTGTACGTTCCTATTATTGTGCCATTTGGTACATTCTCTTTGATGTTGAATTTCATTATTGGGGCAGTGAATTCTGGGCCTTCATCGACGTTGGTGACGGCAACATCTACAGGGATGGACAACCACTTGCTGCTGGTGCCACTAAGGGGAGCTTCATTACGGGCCTCAACCTCAAGCTTTACATTCGGGTTCTTCTCATAATCTAGGGGCTGGAAAACAGAGGTGAAAAAGACACACAGATGATTTATTTTTCTTTTTTTTAATCCTTACTTATTTGTCTCTTCTTAAATACAATTAAATTCAGAATATTGTTATTAAATATTCTTTCTTACAATATTAATAACTTGAGTATGACACCACACTCACATTTGTGACATAAAGGAGTCCTTCGTTTGTTTTGGGGTCAGTAGCTATCCTGAAATTCCCATCTTCATTTCCTTTGGTGATGACAAATTTGGAAATCCAATTGGGTGTGTTTATCAAATCTTTATCTTCTACGGGAATTCTGAGAATCAGCTTTTCACTTTCATTTTCTTTGATAGTGGCTTTAAGCTAGAAGAAAAGAAGGAAACAGCATTGCTGACCAACTGTAGAAACATGTTTTGTTTTGTTTTGTTATGTCTCCCAGGCTCTTACAGAGTTGCTTGTAAAAGTCGGTGGGTTGTCGTTGATGTCAGTCAGAGTAATTGTTGCCGTTGCCGTATTTGACAGACCCTGCGGTGCGCCATTCAAATCTTTAATCTGCACAAGCACCATATGCTTGTCTTTCACCTTAAGAAGAGCCATAACAAAAAGTTAAAGGAGACACATGCAAAACTAGAGCTCTACATTTAAATAAACAAAGTAAATGATGAGCACAATGATGGCAGGGCTCACCTCTCTGTCGAGGCTTTTGGAGATGGTGGTTATGACGCCTGTCTCAGGGTTGATGGCGAACAGGTTTGTCTCAGACAAAAGCTGGTAATTGATCCTAACGTGATCAGTACCTAGTTTGTCTCTGTCCGTGGTGTTCACCTTCCCAACCACCGTCCCTGTGGTGGAGATGGTGGTTAGTGAGAACATCTACATCTAACTTCAAGTTCAGAAACACTAGTGTTGGGCAGCTCCTGTTCCTCACCTATGTTGCTGTGCTCCGGTATGCTAAACTCTAGCAGATCCATGAACTCCGGAGCATTGTCATTCATATCATCTATCTCGATCTCAAGGTACAAAGGATCATCTGTTGGCTCTTTTGTTGCTCTGTTGAAAACTTCAACCTTTACCTGCAAAAAAAGAATCACAAATTAATAAATATGGTGAACAACTGTTAAATAAAGCAAATCTTGTAGTTTAAATGATCTTCAAAAACATACTCATTGACTGGCAAGGTTTAAAAGTGACAGAAGAAACATTTGGATGATTCGTCATTAAATATAAATCAAGCATTCCAGACAATTAGTGTGCACTTATGGCCATTAAATATATTTCAAGCATTAAAAATCTAATTTTGTATGTGTATAAACATGTTCTTTGTTCAAACCTTACTTTTATTTATAATTTTATTGTTTCATTCAGTTTAGTTCAGTGATACTTCCTAAATCCCTAAAGAGAAATTTGATTAATGAAGCGACTCCTTGAAAGCTAGTTCAGGCAGGCTCCTCAAACACTTGTTGCTTGCTTTCACCTGTCTGAAAGCTTCATTCCAGCTACTCTTATTCACCGACCTCTCTCTCATGTGCCTTCTGATGTCTCTCACCCACCATGCTCGCTGTCACTCTTAAAATCTCACCTCCTCCCCAGTTTCCATCTGTAGGCACTGATTCTTTGTGAAGGTGAGGGGTGGGGGAGGGTCAAGTTACACTCACTAACCTCAGAATTCACTGACTGGTATTAACTGGACTAACATTTTAAAAATATTTTACATAAGATATCAAGTTATTTTCATCACAATATTGTGACATAAATATGCCATTCATAATACATTTATGCACCGAGTCTATAGAGATCAACATACCTTTTTTCTTTTCATAAACAGGATCAGGAGGTAGAAATAATAACAACAATAATAATAGTAATAATAATAATAATGTCAGTTAAGATTGTATGGCACATTAATTCGTTCCAAGTGATATTTTAATTACTTTACACACATTTTGAGGATTTAATCTACGAGAATACAAAATATTCTCAATGTTGTGGTTATGAATTGCAATACGCCTTTTTTTAAGGAACTGATCCTTTGAGTAATTAGAACAATTCACAGTGAAAAAAAAAAACTTAAATAACTTTTCTTTCCTATTATTATGTTACTTTACATAAAGATGAGGGCTATTCAAATAATTGCTTAAACCATTCTGAAACAACTGAACAGGTGAGGTGGTTATTCCTGGTGGTTCCGATTTTTTTTTTTTCTTTGAAACAGAAATACTGGGCAACACCCCCTGCCCTCACCGATTCACCCCACCAAAAAAAAAAAAAAACCCTTGATGCATTAATAATTCTTAGCCACAGCCCTATTTTTCCCACACTCACTCTAAACTTCGGAAACTCTTCACGATCCACCGAGTTGTGCACTTTAAACATCCCCGTCTCAGGGACGATGGAGAACAGGCCGACCGGACGCTCATCGACTCCAGGACCGCTGATTTTGTAGAAAACCTCACACTTGCACCTGACTATTGAATCAGACACAATCTGTAAAAGAACAGAAAAAAGTTCAAATATGTTCAAGTTAACAAACAAACAAAAAAGAAACATTCTCAGACCACTGTCAGCTTGCAGCATTTAATCAAAGGATTAAAAACATGACTACTTAAAACCTTTGATTACAGTCTCACTATTTAGAAGAAGAATACAGATGAAATTAAACACTGGGTAAGACTAGTATTATCTCAGTGGGTGACTCTCATTATTTGAGTAAAACATAATAATAAGGTTCATAGTGAAAGTGTTTATTTGTGAGTCAGAGGTCTTGACTCTTCAGTGTCTTGAGATGACTAATATTATATCTGATAAACATAAGTGTAAGTAGCAGGTATTTACATGTATGACATAAAGCTGATACATTTTTAAAATACCGTTTCAACGTCTTTTGGGAAAGGCCCTCCAGCATTCTCCAGTATGTAGATGGGTGGGGGGCCCCAACGTCTTTTGGAACGCCTCAGGAGTCCTTGTCCTTTAGGCTGTGGAAATTAACCAAAAAGAAAAAATAATTAACTTTAAAAAAGGCTTCGTGAGCTATTCTGAAGAAGCCGTAATATGTGACAGTAAGGTCTCACATCTGTGTCGTATATCGTGGGTATGTAAAGGTGAACGTCCATCTCAGTCTCCGGGCCACTGTAGTCCCAAGCCCTCACAGAAAATGTCCGCCCTTTGGTAGTCACCGAGACAGGACGCTGCGCTACAACCGCTCCATTACGGTTAATTGCGAAGCTGGGGTCGTCTAACGTTAACCTGAGTGAGTTCGCGTCACAGCCGACTGTTTGAACTAGGGGGAGAAAAAAAGAAAAAAAATTTTTTTTAAAAATTGGACCCATATAAGTGGACAAAAGTTTGTACTGCAAAGGTATTGAGGTACCTTTGGTGATCAGGTATCCGGCTGGAATATTTTCTGGCACGAGCACGTACTGAGAACCGGGGATATAACACGCGTCCACCCAGGACATTATCTGAAAAATAAAGAGGGTATTACAGCCAGTTCTAAACACTTTGACATTGATTCACGTGTCGCTTTAACGGAACAAAATATTGACAAAGCTACGAGGTGAACTTATCGACGGTAGCCACATTTTCCACAAACTGTCGAAACTTGAACTACTCACCAATACTGAGCAAACGGCAAAAATGAATACTTTCGCCATTTTTCTTTTTCGAGTAGAAATTTGTAGACTTTGACCCGGTCTGAGGGACAAAGAGGAAGGAAGAATCCGAGTAAAGTTGCGCTCTCAGACTGCGAATGATGCAGACTTCACTGCTGGTCTGTTGTCCTATGCGTCTTAATAGACGCAAGAGTTATTAGTCTGGTTTTCTCTACTGACAGTGACTCAACTAAACGGTTGCACCTTTAGACACACCCAACAGGCAGAAGGGCACGGGCCAGCAACGCACCTTAGGTGGGTCTGAAATTAGGGCTTGGCGATTCAAAAAGAAAAAAAAGAAAGAAAAGAAAAGTTTACAACTGCATGTTCTCTTCTCTGACACCAGGGGGAGACATTGCCCGCGTTTTAAGCCTCTAGAAGACACCTTTAGAAAGCTGGATCAAGACTGGACTATGTACAGTTCTGTATAACCCTTACAGGTAGATTTCTGCTAAATGTTTTTTTTTTCTTTCCATTTGCAAGTGCTTTGCAGTTTCTTTTAAACTAATCCTTTTGAAATAACCCCTCTCCTTGATTTACTGAAGACCTTTCCCAGTTGTGCACAGAGTTTGACCCTGGCTTGCTCCTCCTCCTCTGCATCTCCACTGAAGCATTCTGGCAGGAGCAAGAGAAATGTGCTCTTCTCTGAACACCACAGGAATGTGAGTCTGAATGAAGCCTCATGTGGGGGAGGCTGTTCTCCCACAACAGAACGCTCACTATCTCCTTAAACTACTGATAAATGTGAGAGCCTGTGTCATTTAAGGCCTGTATCAAGCACTGAATGTGCTGTGTAACGGCCAGTGGCTTTGTTTAAAAGTGCCTTGGGAAGTCAGGCTGTGTGGGGCTGCAACAGGAAAGGTGAGAAAAATGTCAGGAAGGCAGTGTTGTTGTGGGTCATGGGCGTGGACACAGAGGATTTGAGGTGGGAGTCTTCTGTAGTGATGAAACAACAAACTCAGCAACTTCCCCTTCTTGGGTCAGTCTCAAGCTAAAAATGACAGTTCTTTGGCCTCATTGTGTTTACAAAGTGGGGTCTACTGATTGTGGCACAGTGTAATATACTATAGTAAAATAAGTTATAACAGATCCACTTTTATATTGCATAAGAAACATTATATTGCTGAATAGGCAAATTAGAAGAAAGTCAACAGTGCGTAATTTCTTCAGAAGTCTCATGGTAATAAACTTGAGTGACTCACAAAATGTTTTCATACCTCACTTTCATCTGCGCAGTTTTCCCCACTTCTGTTTAACCCACCTGTTTAGCATTGTTGTCATTGATTTGTCATTGCTTCAGTCTTGATCATACATCAGCCTGATGACAACAAGCTGTTTGCGTTGCTGTGTTGCAGGACAAGCGCCCCAGGGCCCAAACAGGAAGGTGTCTTGCATCACATTTACAAAAAGTGAAAGGTGGAGTCAATCCAGTCAGTCACTTTGTGACAGTGACATGCAACATGATACATTTTCATGGCTGGATACACCCAAAGGAGTGAAAAACCCAACCCTCCTTGTCCTCTGGAAGGGTGAATAGCAGGAAAGCCTTCCCATCATATATGAATGTTAGTGTTTGAGTCAGTTGCTTGGGGCTGAGTTTCATTGATTTTCTGGATTTGACTACATCTTGTAAGCATCATATTATGCATGAACTATTACGGTCAAATAAGACTTGCTTCTCATGAAGATTTGCTTTTTTCTAATAAAAGTTGTCAAACCTTGTTGTTTTCATATTTACTTATATATACTGGCACTAATCCATGTCCTTTTTGATACCTGAGCTTTGGCATCTACTGTATATCTTTTGACCAGTCAAACCAAGAATAGGGTGCTGGTTTCTAAGGCAACCTGACAAGTATTTACTGTATGTGCCTTAGGACAGTCAGGCTGTAAATCTTAAAGTCTCCAAAACCTTTGTTCGTCAAACTTGACAGGCATGATGCATTCTACTAAGGTCCTCTTTCTGCTGCCTGTCAGGATAAACATGCAGAAATAAATCTTATTTGGTGTTTTTCAGTGGGACTTTAATCAAAAGTATATATAGTTTATTTTATTATGTGTCAGTCATTATAACACTGTCTGAACCACCTATTCTGTTCTTTCGTCACTACATATCAAGTCAGCCAAAGAACTAAAAACTACTTATTCTCACAATGATTAAAAAAAAAAAACTCATAGTTGCCAAAGAAAAAAGGTCACTCTTTTAGGTAAGCCACAGAGCGTAAAGAGCCACGCCTTCGGCTCTAAAGAGCCTACATTTTAAGCATCAGCTCTTAATGTGCTCAAACATATCTCTCCATCTCTGTTTTTTGTAAAATTTCTTTTTATCCATGAAACTCATGCTCATACATGTTCTGAGTTCAGAATGCCGACTTGGGCATTGAGCCTACAAACTGGTGCTCCGCTGGAGAATTTCACATGTACGGGTGAAGTTTTACAGTACGGTGAGAAAACACTGGTCTAAAGGACGCTGTTGCAATCATATGTCAAATCAAATCAGATTCTAAATTTAATCAAATCGTATACTATAAAGTAAGGTTAAGGATGACATAATTATGTCTCTTTTATTCTAAAAGACAAGTAGTAATAATAACCATTTCAAACTTTTTGTGTCATCAGAATACTTGAACTTGTTTCGCTAGTATCTGACAGCTGCAACTCAGCAAAAACATTGAAGCTTTTTAGGAACAGATCAGTTTGGGCCGTTATCACAGAAAAAGAAATGAATTAATCCTAATCAAAATGCCTAAAAAGTGCAGGGTAGCTACTGTCAATACAAGTTGGTTCAAGCAGTTCAACATGAATAGCCACACCTAGGTATGATTATGCCACAGCTGCCGCAGGTCTGTGAGATCCATCCACACAGTGCCGTGACATGACAATAGGATTTCACAATAGAGCAAATGTATGTATTATACAAACTATACTGTATAGCCTGTGTGCAAAATAAACATCCTAACAATTTCAAAATGTTCTCATTTACATTTAATCTTGTTGCTTGTACCGTGAAAAAAAACCCCTGCAAAACGTTACCCAAGAATCCTAAAAGCTGATAAATGCAAGGAATTAATTGGCAAATTTGTTGGTTCCTTTAAAGGAAGAAAATCACACAATGGTCACTGAAGTAACTTGAAACTAAAAGAAGTAATAATAAACAATGCTTTTCTGAATATTTATTCATGAAAATTTATCATTTTGTTTTAACAAAATCATTTAACAAAGGTATATCAAACAAATGAAATTGACCTGGAAATATTACATGGCACCCCGAGACAAAATTGAAAATACTCACATCATAGTGACATGTTAAACTAAAGTGTGTCCTGTATTTATCATCTCAGGTGTCTACAATCCTGCAGTCAATCATTCTGACAATTTAAAGGGTGAAAAGATGTCACTCTGCTGCTTGGTATCATGGTGTGTACCACAATTAACCTGGACTAGAGAAAGAGAGAGTGGTCTAAGAAAAGAAAAAACAAAACTGTAGTTAAGTGTGTTAAAAGTAAAGGGTCTAAGACCATCTCTAAGCAGCAAATGTTCTCGAGTCTACAGATGTAAATTTCATTCAGAGGTTTAGGATCCACGGGACTGTGGACTGGAACTTGTCGAAATGCATATTGACAAGTCACAAAGCTTCTGGGAGACTGTCCTTTGGACAGATGAGACAAAATGGGAGCTTTTTGGTGAGTCACATCAGTTCTATGTTTAGATGCAAAAAGTAAGTATATGAAGAAAAGAGCAGTACAGCTGATTTTCTATAAAAGTATCCATGTCCTTGCCTTGTGACTGCTCGGATAGACTACATCCACTATGCAGCCTCAAACAAAATGAAGCAGGTACAGAAAATGAAATAGTGATTAATATTTACATTGTCTTTAAAGTCACTCTGTTTTGAAATTGTTTTAGGTTTGATATCACTGTAGCAGCAGAGCCAGATTCCAAAAGTATATTTATGCAACATATTTCATAGCAGTGTGAATTAAAGTAAAAAGAAAGAAAGGAATCTAAGGTGAGCAAAAGGGGGCCTGGAACCCCTTGAGAGTGTAGTAACGCCCCTGTCCCACACACTTCCCCACAGGCACCAAAAATGTTTCTGACCACTCTGGACTCAAGGTGTTCATTCTGGCGCACTCGTGGGGCTTGTACAGGTTTGATCACTTTTTCCATGGAACAACAGGTAGATACTACGGACAAACACAAAAGGTAGGGCGGAAATCTCCTTTCTCTGCTGTTATCAGTCGCAGATTGGAAGCAGTGAACTGCCGAGAGGACCCGCCCCGCAATAAAACTTCTCCCTGCTCCCACAGGGTCGAAGTCTAAACCTAACCAGCACCAGGCCACACAGCAGCTCAAACTGACGACTTCTCGCCTTAACATAAGGATATAGGAATTTTCTTTCTTCGTGCGATGTCCCCTCTGCTGAAATGGAGCATTTTTGTCGGACTGGCTTTCCCACTCATTGTAAGTAAACGACGCGTAACTTATTCTTGTCAGTATAGCGCAGGAAAAGCGGATTTTACAGGTGTGGCATCTTTCCGTAGGGGTACCAACATGCAGATCGCTGGTAACTTCTCAATAAGGAGCTATAGGATTTGCGGCTGAAGAAAAGGAGTAAAAAAATAAATGCGCAGCGTCCGTGTTAGCAGACTAGGTCCCCTAGGAAGCAGCTTTTGTCATTAATAATGGAAGTGGAAAATTCTTGAGGATCACCACAAAGTTTGATTGGATCCTGAAATAATATGGCACACACACAATCTAATATATGTGTGTGTGTGTGTGTGTATGTATATATA
>JAOWBL010000037.1:0-18617 GCA_028564865.1 Zenarchopterus dispar | reverse complement strand
TGTGTGTGTGTGTGTCAGTGTCCATATACACATATGGACACTGCCACAAAATCCAATTTTGCTCTCCAAAACACATTATTTACATGAAAAGCCCAAGTATAGCACACAGGTTAATACAAAACTTAAATAACTAAGAGTAAATGTCTCAAGTACAATGAATGTGAAACAAGTTGCCAGGAGGAAACTTGCATCTTCAGTGTTCCTCACTCAAGCATTTTTTTAGAAAGCAGCAATGTTCTGGTGGTATTAATTTTTTAAGAGAGATGCTGTTAAAACATCTGTAACTTCTATTTGGCACTGCAAGTGGCTAGGAAAACTAGAATCAGGCTGACAGAATAGGAATATAGTATGAGCAAATGAGAAGGGAAAAAAAAGGCTGTAAAACTACAGCACCCTGCAGACAAATCCAGTGGCTGTAATAGTGTCTGCTGCTAGAGTGATAAGTCAGACAGCCCCCGAGTCTTCTGATCCACTGCCAGCCTCGGCCATTTGTCAGAGCTGACTTGAAATTCTCCGTAGCCATTGCCCTGCGTTGTATGCAACTCCACGCAGCAGGATCACTCTTGACAGGTGAAATCATTATGAGCAAGTCCTGTCACTGTTAAAGGCCAGCTGCTTCTGCCATGGGTGGCTGATGTGGAAGAGAGGATGAGAAATTGATGGAAAAATGTGGAAAAATATGCACAAAACGCATAGAACTCAAAGGATCTTAGTTTTACTTGGAAAGGGACATAAAAATCCCCCAATGACAAACAGGAAAAAAGGATAAAGTGTGTTCCACACATTAGACACTGAATATGGTAATTGGCCATCAAATTTATAGATACCTGTTTAATGACTGCTTATTACAAGGACATTAGTATCATAATATTTTTTCTTCCTTTATGGGCATATGGTAGGGGAGTGTTTCTATCTGTTATCAAATGATTTGATATGTATCTAGTTACATGTTGCAAGATATCATGGAAGATGCATTTAAACATATTGATTCAATATGAATCTGATTTAATGACATGTTACAGTTTCTAACATGTACTCATTACAAACCATATAGTGCATATTAAGACAGGCAGCGCAGTGGCTCAGTTGGTAGCACTGTGGTTTACACAGTGGTTTAATTCCATTGTTAACTTCAGCAAATAATGTGATTCAATAATACTTTATTAAATGGTTTCTTTTTAAAGTAGTCTTAATGAATATTTTATGTTGGCAACATCCAGAAATTGAACTTGAATCATTGTTGAGGCTAGGGAAATTCATTGCACATGTTTATGTTCCTTGTGGTTGGACAGTGTGTCATGGGGGAATTTGACACCATCTTTGGTGTCTGCCAAGCATATTAAAAAAGTTTATTGTTTGGCTTCATGGTTAGAAGCAATCTCTCACAGCTACAAGGTCTAGTGAAAACTCACCTGTGGCCTTTTTGTGTGTAGTTCATAAATGCTTGAATATGTTTTGTCTTGGTATTCCTGATTCCTCCCACAGTCAGGAAACATTTAAGTATATATAGATGCTGGATGAATAGTTGGAAATGATGATGTCTCCTAGCAAAATTAAACATTTTGAAGTTTTTATTCATTTTAAAGATACATTTCCTTGTCTATAAACAGCAGTTGTTTTTCAGACTAAATGTATGTAAAGTATGGAAAGCATAATTTTAGAGCCATGAAAGATAACAAATGACAAATGGTGACTGGCACAACTACAACATATGGATTTCTTCAAAACATTAAAAAAAATAAATAAATAAATAAAAATCTGAGTTGGCCCCAAAACTAAAAAAAATGGTGCAGTAAGTCAACGAGAAGTTTTAGGTTTTCTCAACTTTTTCACAGTGTAGAGTTGATAGTACATTGTATACCATCCCAGCTTTGGGCTTCGGACGTGAGGTAATTGTGTTTGTGATTATAGTTCAGATCTACATACCTCATCAGCCTCCCTGGCAGGAAAAGTCTCCAGTCAATCAGCACATCTGTGGTGTGTAAAGACGTGGCAATGATACCAACCCATCCTCATGCTGATGCGAAAATCTAAGATTTTGAGTCTGGGATCAACAGCAAAACCTCAGTCAGCAAGAAGATGGCCATCTCTAGGTTCATGGTACATTTTATTCAATCCAGGGATCTGCATATCAAAGTATTGCTGAGTTCTGACCTCTGAAGATGTGCAACAAATGGTAAAGATATGGAAAAGACTGACTTGAAATGTTATTTAAGAATGTTCTGTTTCTTCTTTTCATAGTAATTACTAACTTTTCAATCTATGCACATACTGATTCAGAATATTAAATACAGAAATAACTCCATGCAATTGAATAAGACCCCCATGTGTAAATACATACAGATGTGAGCAAGCATGTTGATTTGTGTGAAGGAGGAAGAGGGATTAAAAAAATAGAGATAGGGTGATCAAATAGGAAAGATATTGAAAAGACTGACTTGAAATTTATTTAAGAAGGCTCTGTTTCTTGTTCATCTGCATTGAGAGGAGCCAGATGAGGTGGCATCTGGTGAGCATGCCTCCTGGACGCCTCCCTGGTGAGGTCTTCCAGGGATGTCCCACTGGGAGGAGACCCTGGGAAAGACCCCGGTCATGTTGGAGGGACTATGTCTCTCGGCTGCCCTGGGAACACCTTGGGATCCCCCCAGATGAGCTGAACAAAATGGCTGGGGAGAGGGAAGTCTGGTCCTCCCTGCTTAGTCTACTGCCCCCAAGACCCAACCACAGATAAGCAGAAGAAGGTAGATGGATGGATGGAGATGGAGTGAATTGTAAAGACTATCTGAAAAACTTAAACCTTATTTCAGAAAGTTCAATTGTGAAATTGGAGAGTGGTTTCTTATTTTTCAGTCTGTGTGCAACAAGACAGAATGTATTAAAGCTATGGTAAGATATGTGCGCTGAGACGTCTCCACCATCATTTTATCCTTTAGAATGACCTGATAATAACCTCAGTTCCTCTGACACTCATGCCAGTAAAGCAGGCCCTTTTAAAAGCAGTTAAAATGTCAAGCTGTATTCCACAGATTTTATACTGATCTCTTTAATTAGGCTGTCTAGTGGTTAATGATGAAGTGTCCTGCTGAGTGTTGTATTGTAGGAAGTTCAATTTGTGTTCTGTCTGTCAGGTCCTGAAGTTGATCTCACATGCTTCAGACTAAAGGCCTTATGTCTGTCTTTATATGCTTGTCACTCTTAAATACTACTTAGTAGCCAGAAGAACACTCACTGCAATCCAATCAAATCTAAAATGACAAAGTAAAGGTTCCCTTTTCCTACTTTAAATAAAAACTGTCAGGGTTTCAAATAAAGGACAGGAGTAAAGAATGTTTTGTATTTCTACTGAAATTAAATTTTGGTTCAAGAAAAAAAAAAAGAAAGGAAAATAAACCTCATACATCAAAATGTAATGAGGCCACTCAAAGAATTGGACTATTGTGACTGTCTTACATCTGTAAAGCACTATAACAATTTTTAAGTATTTATCACTCCTAAAACTGAAAAAGATCAAGAACACATTTATGATATCCTCACTTCATGATTCATGTGCACTCAGTAATATTTAGGCCTAATTTTAAAATTGATACATTTCAATTTATATACAATTTCCATCCACTTGAATTACATTGATTTATCATAGGCAGGTTATTAAACTTCATGCATTGAATATCCTTCAGTTAATTGTAAATTAAATTGGTGTTTTGTTTTTTTTTTAAATTTAAAGAATAAAGAATGAGAATTATATAATACCACAATCCCCCACTTATTTTAATAACATGACAGATTTATGCACTGAAAATTGTAATTTATTTCAGACACTTAAAAAAAATAGGCCTACATATTTTTGTGAGTGTGCAATGTCAATCAATGAAAAAGTGAGCTTTTATTCCATCTGAAAAACATCATATATGCAGTATCACAAAATGGAATAAAGTGGACTAACCACAGTTTGACTACATAATCTGGTGGTGAGATGAAACACTGAAATTATGCAGGCACCAAAGAGATAATGGCAACTGAAAGTCAGTGGATATCTTTTCTATTATTGACACACCCAACTTTGACAGCACAGAGACCAGTGAAAACCCATTTTTATATTAGAAGGAAGGGACAATGGTTGAGTAAAAGGAAATACAAGTCCTTTACATGATTTTAACTTACTTCAGTTTCCTGTTTTTGTTTGTTCATAATCTTGTTATCTTTTAGTCTGGTTCCTCTGGATTCCCTTTGAGTTCCATTTGTGAACAACTGGCTTGTAACCAACAGAAGAAGAAGAAACAGGTCCCGACAAGACTGGACACACATTCAATCGTGTGACGTAGACAGAGGAAACTACCAGGCTAGTGTCAATAAAATAAATCAAAATGATATGCAGCAGAGAAGGGACAACTGTAAATAACTGTCAGTTTCACAGTAAACACTTTTATCTACTATCAGCAATCCTGTAGCCATCTTGGTTCCTTTGAAAAGCAGCTCTTGGATATATGAGTCTTTGCATAAAAGCCCTCCCCTGCCCCATTGCAGTTGGTTTTGTAAGTTCTGATGGAAATGGGCATGAATGAGAGGAGTACTAAACCCAATACACATAAAATAATTTCACAAAATGAAAGGGGAAGGCTGGCCAGGCTGTGTTCTTCAGACTGTAATTGCTTGAATTAGTTTGATTAGAAACAAACAAAATCTATTCCTTTTGACCACATGTAGAGTTTGTGTTAATAAGTCTGCTATCAAACTTTACAGTGATAATACATCTATGTGGACTGTTATTTTTACAATATGTAGATAACATTAAAACACATTTTAAATGTGAGAAATTGTGTTTATCTTAACTGATGGCAATTTCACATATTTTTATTTCAGCTCATGTTTCTGAAAATCTATGTCAGTTAATACGATGAGAATGATATGCTGTCTGGGTTGAGGAGAAGTAGGTGAAAGAGCACACACCAGCAGAAACATTAACATGAAAAAAAAATTAAACGAAGGAAATTAAAAGGCTATAAATTATATTTCAACCCATCATTTCTGTAAATGTGTTAAAACAACTCCCCTTGTAGTTGCACAGCAATAAAACATAATATAGCAAGTATAAGCTTGCCTCTGAAGTTTGTTGTTAACTCCCGTGGAGGCACCTCGCTGGTTCAATCAAGCATGATCAAAGTTAAGGAAGTATTACAATTCGAGACAATGCAGTTGTCTACAGCAAAGAGCTTTGCTGATGTAGGGAATTTTTATTTATTTATTGTATTAAACATGTTATCAAACCATTTTTACTTTATGTTTTGAACCCTGAAGGAGCCCATCTGGGCAATACCTTGCTGGACCCTTTCAGCCCGCTAAAAATGAAATAAAATGTGTTTTGGATTCCGGTGGAACTATTTATTTGATGTGACTTTACTTTTCCATTGTCTCAAGCTAGTATGGCAATTTTTCTCTGGAATCAACACTATCTAGACCATTGGAGGGCCTTTCTCTGTGAAGTCTACGAATGGTTGAATTCAGACCGGCCCACCTGAAACCAACAACAAGCCACATTCACAGTGACTTGACTCAAGTGTGACAGATAAAATATAAAGATAAATGCTAATTTTGAAATGTATTCTGTTCTATCTTCAGCTCTAATCACCTTCATAATTAGCTGCAAAGTTGGATGGGTTAGTGTCAAGATTGAGGCTAATGCTCGGCTGCAGGAGTGACCCTTTGATTGCATTGACAACAGCTCTGATTGCTGGACCACTACACAGCACAAGTCTAATTGGTTTTTGCTTCACCATTATCTTTTAAAATACCAATCCAGATTGCACCCCTGTTAACATGGCATCCAATTCAGCTCTCCTTCAATGCTGTTAACCTCTAGAGAATATAGAGTCAAATCCTCTGGGATCTAGGCAATGCAATCTCCACATTGCAGAGCTGATTGTCTCAAGCTTCATTTGCAAATTCTTCAGTGCATCAGTTTAACCATTTCTACCTAAGCAAATGTCTCAAAAGTCATTTTGTGACTTCCACTTCAACTTTTGTCTTTTCCCTTTAGAGGACACAGATTAACAGTTTCTACCCTGCCATACCAAATAACCACATATTCTGTTTCACCACATCCAGGCATCTTTTTTTTTTTTTTTTTTGGTCTGGCAAATCCATCTCCAGCATCCATCTCTCAATGTATTCACTATTCCTCAACTTTTAAGTGTCAAAACCATCTCAGTCTAGCTTCCCTTACTTTGTCTCCAAGACGGCTAACCCTGTTTCTCTGATGTGCTCATTTTAAATCCCACCCATCCTCGTCACTCACAAAAACAATCTTTACATCTTCAGTTCTGATACCTCAAGCTGTGATACTTGTCTCTTGATCAGTGCCAATGTCTCAAAGCCACAAAGAAGTGCTGTTCTCGCTACTGTCTTTTAAACCTTTGCCTTTCAGTTTAATGCTACCCTTGTTGGGTTTTGTTCAATTTTGGACTCAAGAGCGAGATTCAGACCACTATAGCAGGAGCATGAGTTTATTGGTAGGCTTGGAGATCTGGAGGTTGTGGATCTTGTAGATGGTTGGCTGAGGAACAGGATTCCTGAGAACACTAATAGTGCATGTGTGTTTGTCTATACATGGACCTTGAATGACAATTCTAGATGTGCCTCTGCCTTTTGCCTGAAGAGAGTTGGGATAAGCTCAAACAGAACCCCCAGAATGTGAATGGGAACAAGTGGGTCTGGATGAGTGGCCATTAATATTCTGAAGAAGGTGGAATTATTCAGGCCAAAGGAGAAGATAGTAGTGTTTTTCTGTTTGTTTTGTTTTGTTTTGTTTTGTTTTTGTTTGTTTTGTTTTTCTACTTCTAAAGTTCCTGTGTCTAATTTACAAGCATGATACAGAAGTAGATGGCAAGGTAGCAGGAAGAGAATAAGGGGGTGTACTTAATATGGTGGAAGAGCTCCAGCATAATAGGATGAGTGATGTATAAATTCTGTTTTTGATATTTTCTTGCATTTACCTTTGGCTAACCAACTGATTAAACTGACTTCTATTTGCCTTTTTACACCAGAGTCAAAGCATGCAGCAATATTAATTTCAGTTTACTGAAAATAAAATTTAGATCCTTTCCTTTATACTCAATGTTAAAAACTGCTTCTACCAAGCATAATTGAAAACTTTTAATTTATTTTTCTTTATGTTTTGTAAGATTCTGTTGTCATAGTTAAAATGGCTTGAAGAGGTGTTTTCTTTTTGGTCAAATTTACACATCATATTGCACTTGATTTTAATCCAGCAGCCTTTTGAGCCAGCATGTGCAACACAAACCTGTCAGCATATGTCATTTGTATCAACAACAACAACGACAACAAAAACTCTATTTGTAAGATGATATTGAAGAGGGACTTTTGATTCAGCTACAATACAAGCAGTTTAGAATGAAAGTGACTGCAGCTATTATTGACTGCATTTTGATCCAGATGATAGGAAGAACTTGCCTTGCTTTATATATGAAAGGATAAAAGGGAAAATTGATTTTTGCCACTTAATTGGCCCCACCTGCTATGAAGCAAAACCCTCCCTTTGCAGGAATGCACACAGTAAAACTGAAAAACAACTAGAATATGAAACAAGGGTTGCAGAAATGGTGTCGTTAATGTTCTAACATATACAATAATCAAGGAGATAAGTCCTTGTTCTCATCTGAACTTTAAGACTTAAAAGTTTTGCTAATTTATCAATTTAGTTAAGTAAAAAAATATTAGACAGCTGGTGGTGGATGCATTTCTCTCTCACCAGACATGCAGAGCTTGGCACACCACCTGTCCAGTTTGATAATAGCACCTGTGTGTAGGCAACAAGCTGTATGAATTCTGATATGTTCATTCTCATTCACATCACATGGCCACGTGTCTGATAAATATCTGATATACATCCACATGGTGTGGTGATACAATTTAGATCTGAAAATCAGAATTGATGATGATTGATTTTTTTGTGTTGGTACAGCCGAGGAAACAATAAAATAACATCAGATGTAGGTCATGTCACTGGGGAAAAAAAATAATATTGAGTATTTCAAGGAAATAGCGTGAGCATAGGCATAAAGTTCTTCTGAAGCTCTTTTATTAACAGCAGCTTCCTTCTGCTTTAAAAAAAATGAAATAACTATAACAAAACCTAAAGACACAACTACTTATTATTGCAGTCCTACTGCTTGAGCTGCTGGCTAAAAAAAAAAAAAAAAGGATGAGAAATCAAACCTTAGTTAAACCAACTCAATGCCCAAACTTTTGTTGAATAATGTGACGCGTGGTCTCAGCAAAGTGGTTTGGCATTGCTCACAGCCAAGTGACTTCTGATGCACTAAAGCATAAAACAATGTCCCCAAGAACAATTTAAATCTCATCAATAACACAAAACATTCCAGGCACATTGCCTAAAAGCCAACAATTGGTGCCAGCCCACCATGGCCCACTGCACTGAATGAATGAATGGCGATGGATCCTGCAAGGCCCTCACTTCTCTCCCATGGTTTCTGGGTCAGCTGCTAGGAGCAATGAGGTGCAAGGCTAATGGATAGACTCTTCACAGCAGAATGGAGATGGAAAAGCCTGATGAGTTTTGAGTGATTCTATTGCCTATTAGAGAGAACAAAGCTGTGGAGTTGGAAATTGTTTGCCAGAGATATGAAGAAAGATTGTATGAGTCAACGTCCTTTACAGTAATGATGAAAACCATGCTAACGTGTAAAAGACTAGAGATGGAGGGGGGAGAATTGGTTTAGAGTGTAGGTGTGGCAGTGAGATTAAATGAAATAATCAATCAACCTCTTCCTCCTATGGTCAATGTGCAGCACAACTCACTGACTTGGAAAATGCCACCTTTTAAAGAGGTTTTGTTTTCACACATCAGTGCCCCTTCTCGATAAAATGGAGCAGGTAATCCACAGTCTTTGTCAATGAATCTGCAAAATCAAAATGCCAGTTGCAAAATGTTAGACTGCATCAGTTTATACTCTCAAGACTTTTAATCAGAGGCATTTCTTTTACCATACATAGAAATGTAAAATGATTTAGAAAGCTAGTGGTGTTCTGTTGCCTTCATTTATTATTATAGGTGCAGGAGTGTCTGTGAATGTTTCAGTTAAACAAAGTTTATGATAAAAAGCTTTGCCTTGTTTCTACCAGATGCAATTCCCCTCTCCTAACAATTGTTCATTTTGCCAATCCTTCATCTGCTACAGTAAAGCTATAGGGTATAGATGGGCCTTTTTATATAGAAAATTGATTGGATTATCAATGGTGCATGATTGATTTTGGCATCTGTTTAAAATAGAAAAGCTGTGATTTTTTAAAATGTATTTATTTATTTTGCTGGATTGAAGCAACGAGACCCAGAAATGGAACAACGGGTTTAGAAAATGGATGGATGGATGAAGCAATGAGTTGCTTGTAGTTTGTAGTTTCCAAAAAACTCTAGACCAAGTTTGTTTGAAAAGATTGGCATCAAAAGAGGTGGATGTGATCAACTTCAGCAGCTGTGCTGGAGCTGTAACACAATTACAACTGCCTCCTGTGGGAACCAAGTATAAGTACTGAAAACAACTATGTAAATGTTTCCCTTGCCCCCGTAGGGTATTTTAGATCTTAAGCCGTACTCAACCCTTTCCAATTTTAACAAGATATTATTTTGCAACTCAAAACGAAAGGCTTTCACACTTATAAAAAAATAACAGAACTTACCACAGACTAAAGGAGTGATATAGCATGTCGATTTTGTGCCCGTGCTTAAAACAAAAGCAAGAATATCCACATACAGAATGTAGATGTTACAAGTACCCTACTTATGGATTCCAGGAAACTGCAGAAAATTATAACCAAAATATCAATTTCAAACATATATATATATATATATATATATATATATATATATATATATATATATATATATATACACACACACACTGGCTACACTGAAACAGTCATCTTTACCCAATATACCCAATAACACCCAATAACAATATACTGTAAATTAGTAGACTGAAGCTGATACATTCACTACTGAAGTTTTAAGTTGCCAAAGCTTCATTTCTATGTGTCATGCAGTGTTACCACTGCCCAGGTGGTATGACTCAAAATATTTTTTTTCCTTATTTTAATCCTTCACACATTCTTTACCACTAACCCTATCAAACCACTGTATCGTTCATCAAAACATCATGAGAGTAATTTTGATTAAAACTGCATTTTCAGGGAAATGTGTGATAGAAGTTTTTTTTGTTGTTGTTTTTTTTTAAAAAAAAGAACTAATTAATTGAATGGGTTAGCCCACTTTCCCAGCCTTTTTTTCTTTTTAATTAAACTGTCTGAATTTTTAAATATTATTCACCAGTCTATTAATTTATAACAATTCTCCAAGCAACCCTCCTTCCTCGTTCTTCTCTTACACACATTCATAATTCCTCTGGGAGTATTTCTTCAGAGAACAATTTAAATGTAGGCAGTGTTAAAGTGCTGTTTAAAGCACATTCACATACCCTGCAGGGAAAAATAACCCACCACACAAATGTCGTTCTCCTACTTTAACAAAAATTCTCATCATGTAAGAACCAACAATATTATACGATTCAAACAACCCTTGTAGGAAAGAACTTTTGACCTTCAATGGTGAAAATAAAAGGACTATTGCTGAATGATAAAATAAACATACTTCTTTCCAAAACTGATCAATTGATTCAAAGAAATAATTACACAAACACACACACACCCACACGCACACACACAGGCCTTTCAGCATTCCTGTTGCTGATTGGTGTGAGTAAGTGAACATTTTAAGGTTGGGTCTGCCTCAAATTTGATTGTTTTTCATGTCACGAAACAAATCCAACTTCTCCCTCTCCTACCTAATAACACACAGTAATGAACAGTTTGTAGTTGTGGAAAATTATTAACAGTTTCAGGTAATGGAATAATAATAATAAAAATAAGAAGAAGAAGAGGAAGAAGAAGAAGAAGAAGAAGGAGAAGGAGGAGGAGGAGTATAAGGAGGAGGAGGAGGAGGAGGAGCATAAGAAGAAGAAGAAGAATTATTATTATTTAAGGGTGGGACATGCATCATCTTTGTATACATGTACCCCAGTGTTGGTGGTGAATTATACCTGTCCAGAGTATAATTCACCTCATGGCTACTGACAGGATGAAGCAGGTAAAAAATGGCTCGGTCTACAAAAAAAACAATAACCAAACTACCTTTCATTTCTGAAATGTGCAATGTAATGAATTGTTTAGTTTGGCAATGTATTACTGAGACACAGACACAACTACTGACATCTGGAAATGAGTTAATGATGTTATAGACTGTCCTGGCTGCTGACAAGTTCTTAAATTCTTGATTTTTGGATGTTACTGTAGAGACTGTGCTCTAGAGACATGCAATTTTGAGTTAATACTCTCTAAGAGGAACTAAATTGAGTTATTTCTGTTTTCTGAGTCAAGATTTCAAACATGTCAACTCTCTTGCGTCTCATAAAATGACAAGATTCATCCATCTCGCCTGACTTTGGATTAAATTGCAGGGGCACTCAGCAGGGAATAAGCCCTCTAACTACCTGGCAGGACCTCACCACAAAATCATAAAGGATGAGTACATTTCCTCATCTCCTGAGATGCCTGTGATGCCAAAAGCTTTACAAAGGTCTGTTGTGCTGTGTTTGGTGGTGCAACACACAACGGACCATCTGCTGGTCCAAATTAAGTACATGCTTATGTTTTCCTTATATTCTATAGAGGGTTATGGGCAATGTACCAAGTGTGTACCAAGTGTGTATCACGGCACACAATAAGTCTTGGTTAAGGGGAGTACTGTGGACAAAAGTTTCTAATACCTTTGTATAAACACATTTTAACCAATAGGTGACTGCAACACCTGAATAAGTCTAAAATAATTTAATTGCACTCTAAAATCAAGACTTGGCAATATGACTCGAATTAGAGAATTATTCAATTAAATTTTGCATGCAAAAGGGTCAGAACATATATCTCAAGTTTCAATGTAGAAGTGACATAGAGAGTCATCAGTACAACAGTTGAGCTGGTTGCTCTTTAGACAAAATAATACGCCGTTATCAAAACAACATCTTTGCAGCTGTGTAGGACAACTAAACCCAAACTGTGCAGACACAATATTGGTCTGAACTGAGCATTCTCACGATAAACTCACAGAGTGACTGATAATTTTCCATCACAAGGACATTTTTTTATTACTTTTATAATCAGAAGGTAAATAATGACTGCAACCTGTTAAAAAAAAGAAAAGAAAAACCTTCAAGACCTGGTTTTCAAACTCCTGATGGAAAGGCTAAAGTTACATAACTCGTGCAGAAGATTAAAAGAATCTTGATTTGATTTTTCCACCTTGCTTAAAGCGTAAATCCCATTTCAGTTGTCCTTGAAGGTTGTGTTTGTGATGTTTGGCTGATGTAACTTCTCTCAGCTCACAATGGTGCCATATGTTAGAGCTGTGGTGTTTGAAATGTTCTTTAAAAAACACAGTTTTGCCTGCTTTCTCATCCCACTAATTTGTTTGTAAGTGATAAACAAACCAGCAGATGTTTCTGAAATTCAGACTCAAACACATTTTGTAGATGTAAGCCAAGAAAATAAAATGATGTCTATGTTTTTGTACTTAGAGACACAGATGAATCTGATAATTGTGTACTTTGTGGAGTTAAACCCTCTGGTGTTGTACAAAGAAACAGTAGTGGAAATTTTGAAAAGCTAACTTTGGTTCACTGTAAGTTTGTTTTAAAAGGCAATTATACTTAAAAATAATGCAGAGTTCTGAAACTGGCATTTCCAACCTGACCCTGTGTCTCTCTCTCAAGTTTTGAATTTACATCAAACATTTGTGAGCATCATTACTTCTTCAGCTTGGAATAACAACAGCTTCTCTCCATTTGCTGTAGCTGTTTCTGTGCTTTCAGCATGGATACAAACATGAGGTTGGAATTTTGCAGACATTCATGACAATACTTGGCACTTTAATGCATATTCTCTTCTGCTTTGGGACTTGCAGCTAACAAACAATGTTGGGGGATAGCAGAATGTGACAGAAAGATAACAGACAGGCTTATGGTATTTAACACACAATTCACAAGGCGATAGTCCATCATATGGCCAGTGTTTTGTGTTATTGGAGGATTTGGTGTCCTGCGTGTGAATGCTAAGATTATTGCTGGTATGGCTGTGCTTGAAGAATACTTACAGAACGTAAATTTTAGTTAACTCCCTGAGTGATGTGGCTTTAAAAACGCTAAGACAGCCTGCTCATAATGAGTCCATAAAACTGCCTTGTGTTCTCAGGCTATCAGTGCTACATGTCTGTTGTGATAGATGCCCCATCAAGGCCCAGCATTAGTCCCCGCATAACTCCAAATCTACATTTTCATCATCAGCTCAGATCAATAGATTATTTTACATTATCTCAGATATGTTGCTCAAATGTTCAGCTCAGTGAGCAGTATCAACATTGCATAAATAAATACCAGGTTTTTTTCTCAAGATAGTTTTAGGCAACATATTAATTGAATTACAACTAGATTATGCATGCTTGCCCCCCAGGTCCAGTAAATATCTCGGAGAAATATGATGTTTTCTTTTCTCTCTACTCAGCAAGACTCTATTTATCTAGTCTGTGCAGACAATAATGGCTTAACCCGTTCATACCTTTTGAGGAAATATGTAAGAACGCACTTGCTGGCCACAAATTGCATTAAAAAAGAAGAACCCTGCCCTTTTTATTGGCCTGCAGCAAAGAAAAGAATGAAGGAACCTATGCATCAGTTGAGAGCATAATTAGAGAGCTAAGCTTCCATTACCTGTGTTTGAATTTCATGCTCTTTAAACTCTTTATGAGAACAGAAGGCTGCTTGGAATTATTTATCATTCTGGGATGGGTATTACCACCTGCGTTTCTAGTTAAAATGTTATGCTGAGTTTACAGTTCCTAAGAGATTTAACATAGAGTAGCTATTCCTTTGAGTTCTAACATTATAAATTGGATGTTTGCGACATAATCAATCACTAGTCTTGTTACCCTGAGTAGCTTGTTTTACACCAGAAAAGAGCCTTTATCCATCTATTTAAATGCAGCAACTGCGTATCATGAGCTGGAACATTACAAAGATGAATTTCTTCATTTTTAAAATCTGCTCTGGAACGCGTGTGTTGGTGTGAGCTGTAGAATTGGGATTACTGTTAAACAGGTCTGAATGATACAAGAACACAATGAAAGCACTTTAAATAATCAGTGCATCAGAAACAAGTGAGCAGACATGATAACAAAAATAAACATAAATGCTTAAATTAAATGAACATAAATGCATTATGTAGCCGTTGAGCAAACATACGTGGGCCTGGAATAGCACGTTATTTCTCATCACAGGAAAAAACAATGTATATATCACTAAACAGAAGCTTTAGAACACATTCAATATTGCTATGATGTTCAAAACTCAGTCTAGTTCAACAAATTACATCAAGCTGTTTTACAGTGGAATATAAATTGGACTTACTTGGATTGTGTTCTATTAGATTGCATTGAATGTCTTTACTTCTGTGTAATAATTTTGAGATTACTTCTCTTGTGAATTGGTGCCACATGCAACTGCACTTCAATTGAACTGAATTGTATTTGAAGTTGTTGTGGTGTTCACACTAGGTGACTGACTGGCAACCAGGGGTCCCACGGTACAGAATCTGACAATTTGGTTACCCAAAGACTCAATCTCAAGTCTTGTTTTCACAAGTGAAAATTGACAGAGAAGAACAAAAACATA
Source organism: Zenarchopterus dispar (assembly GCA_028564865.1). Taxonomy (NCBI): domain Eukaryota; kingdom Metazoa; phylum Chordata; class Actinopteri; order Beloniformes; family Zenarchopteridae; genus Zenarchopterus; species Zenarchopterus dispar. The sequence continues at coordinate 3,810 of JAOWBL010000037.1, read as the reverse complement.
TGGTGAGGACTCCTGCTACTACAGTCCACATTTGTGGAATGATCAGCCGGAGTACCCACCTTTTTGATTAAATTTTACATGAGATAATTGTTCTTTTAATTTATTTTTTTGAATTTTTATTTATTTGCTGAAATATTGATTAATACACTATGTTCAGTTTGTACCTGTTAAATTGCTTATTTATGTCTTTTAATTGGCAATCTTCAGTGTTTCCTCTTAGATTAATGATGATGTTTTCTCAATTTGTGCTCAGTTATTTAAATAATTGGTGTGTGTGTGTGTCTGTGTGTGTGTGTGTGTGTAGTTTATGCGTATTTGGATGGGTTATGGTGGTGGAAGCAGGGAAGTTTTTTTTTTTGTTTTTTTGTTTTTAGCTGTTTCTGTTGCTTCTATTTTAAATCTGTAAAGCACTTTGTGATGAAGAAAAAGTACTATACAAATAAAGCATAGTTCATTAGTTAAAGAAAATCTATAAAACCATGTGAAAAATGTGATTTGAACTCAAAACATGGGATGAAACAGCAGGTGCATGCTGTTTGTGCAATGGATTCTTGCCATTTTGCTACTTTGCCATCATTGTCTCTTCATTGATTGGTTGTATTGCATTCGTCCCTCTTTTCAATATGGGGACCTCAGACTACGTCTTGTTCTTTTATTGGCTCTATGGCTCAGATTTGAAATCACCAAAAACCACAGATTCATATGAAAAATATGCTGTATATATGTCTGGTGGAAAATATGGATAGGTTATGTGTCACCAAGCTTTTTTGCTGCATCTTTGTATAGATCATATATTACGATCACATTTTGATTTTCAAATGCCCGCCAGATATTAAACAATAATTGCTTTATCTTTACCCCCAATAAAAGGATTTTCTTGGTGACACTGGAAATTTGTAAATTGAGCTTGAAAATCAAATAATGTAGACAGCTTAACTAATGGAACTAATGTCTTATATAATAACTCCAAATATAGGTGGGGGTGTGTTAGTGGAAAACATTTACATTATATAAAACTAAAATGATCTGAAAGCTGTAAGTCAGACGGTCATCTCAATATTGGTTATATGTATGAAAAACCCTTGTGGCTGAAACTGTGACTTTTTTACTAATCTATTCATCTGTGCACAAAGTTCTTGACCTGGCTTTTTTGTGATCTTCCTACTTTTTTTCAGATTTAAGCTAGTAACAACAGACATTAGTTCAAATTAGTAGCCAAGGCAACCAAATCTCACTTGTTTGTGGTAGGAGTCACATAGCTCATCAGCTTATGGTGTGATGTTGTACAATGAAAAAAATAAAGTTTTATATATATATATATATATGTGTGTGTGTGTGTGTGTGTGTGTGTGTGTGTGTGTGTAAAAACTTGTATTTTTCTGACTGTTTCTTTTTTCTTCTTCTTAAACTTGGCAGCCCTGAGTTGGTAAGTCTCACATCTTTCTATAAAGCGGCAAGTGTTTGCCAAAAGAAGGTAAATGTACCTGTGTTTAGAATAAAGACTGAAATCTGAGTGATAAAAGTATGACTTCTTGAAGTCTTTCTGTCAGTTCAACATTGCAAAGCAATCAATGGAGGAAGAAGAGTAGCAGAAGAAAGGAATATCAGATCAAACACAAAAGACACAGGTGGGAGATGAAAGAAGAAACTTGATGGATTTATCCCCAACAATAAAGGTATCAGGTGTTTCAGTTTTAGAATTGATTTAAGCTTCTACTTTAAATTCAGACAGAAACTACAACAGGGTCTGACATTTAGAGTACCATCCCAAAAATGTAACTGCTTGTCAAAACGACACTCACTGCAGCAACTGTGATTAATTGATTTAGTATGCCATGCTTATACAGTATATTGTTTTAATCAGAGATAAAGTTTCTGCAAATCAGAAATGTAAAATGTAATATTAGTTAAATGTATCATGCTCCACATAATGCTATTGCAATAGCTGTTTTTCTACACTGCCATGCCTTTAACTTTTTTCTTTCTTTCTTTGTTTTTTTTTTTTTTTTTTTTTTTACAGGTTTGTCACTCATTGCATACATTAAATGAGCTCAGGGATCTTATACATGACTTCTCTTGCCTGTGTTAAATTTATTTTATTAAAGGTTATGTTGTATAAAGAATTGATGGGCTTTCCATATACCAGTACTCATAAATCAAGTTTGCAACCTTTAAGTTGTTTTCAATACTTATAATAGTTTGCCATAAACAAAACAAAACTTATGTTGGTGACATAGAAACCTCGTTGTATATCTTGTGTCCTTTGTGTAATCATAGACAGATGCAACCCTTTTGCTTCATGAATCATTTCTTTCTTGATGACCGTGATCTTTTCTAGGTCAGTGCCCCTTCAGATGGAGAATTAGGGGTCCATGAATGGTTCTGAAAAAAACATGTATATGGCCTTCACAGACACAGCACCTCAAATCAACTGAACACATATGGGAGGCCATAAAACCCTACATCTCAGACAGTTCTCTCAACAACCCCCATAAAACACCAAATGAGGGAATATATTTTGAAAGCTATAATTCCATCCAGACTGTAAAATTTCACAGATTTGTAGAATCGGTGCTGAGATGCAGAGAAGCTGCTCTGATTACATGCTGCTACTTGACATGCAGCTTACAGAATCAAGCTAATATGAGGTTTTCCTTTAATCTATAACACATCATGCCTGGTTTATTAGTGAGCTTAAGGCTGGTCTGGGTAGTTTTTTCTACTTTCGACCGAAAACAGCCAAGAACCATCCATCCATTTTCTATTCCCATTTAATCCTGTACAGGGTCATGGGAGCCAAGAACTTCTTTCTCTACTTTCTTAAAAGGTTGACATAGGTGATATGTGTGTCACTTTAATTCTGTCAAATAAAATGATTAATTGTATTTACTTTTGTACTAACAAAACATGCACCCTCTCCCTCTGCACTGTATTCTTTTTCACTGTTCTGAATATATTGAATGTGAGTTGACTGACTCTGCTTTATAAGATAAGTTTGTCCATTTCTCCTTAACCATGGAATGAAGGAAAAAAAATAAACACTGCACTGGCCTCTTTTTTTCTCATGTTACATCTACTAGACATAAAAGTCTGAATACTCACAATTCTGCTGTCGTGCAGAACACTGCTAATACCTGAGTGGTGAACTTCTAAAGGTCAGAATATTGAGTGGCCACTTTAGTGGTCTCCATCTTGTCAATGTAATAAATGTGGTGGAACATAGAGGATGATGTTCTATCTTTGGCACTAGAGATGGTGCAACTTTGATCTCTCATTAAAAAAAGGGGAGAGATTAGGTCACAATAAGGAAAGTTGGATTCCTTTTGTTTGGAATTCATGATTTGGCTGAAATATATCAGTAACCTGCAGTTTTACATTCAAAAGGCATACTGCACATGAACACTAGAGAGTACTCACCAAAGTACTTACTTCGAGCAAAATTATAGTCTCAAACCTCACTTTCTGTTCAATTCATGTTTGCGTCATAGACTCCAAAGGGCCACATAATTTTTACTGCAACAGGAGTGCATTTCAATTTGGGCCAAAATGTTAAAGCAAAGACAGTGGCTTGCCGGCTACACTGATTGAAAAAAATGTTAGTATTAAAAGTTCAGTCACACATAATCTACATATAAGAAAAAATAAATACGCTTATATATATATATATATATATATATATATATATATATATTATTCCTGCAGGGTATCTGATCACTCATCCTGGCTGCACAGCAGCAGGCTCTAAACACCAGAGCAATAGAGGCCCAGATATACCACACCAGACAAGACCCAAGGTGTAGGTTGTGCAAA
>JAOWBL010000036.1:0-18620 GCA_028564865.1 Zenarchopterus dispar | reverse complement strand
TGTGTGTGTGTGTGTGTGTGTGTGTGTGTGTGTGTGTGTGTGTGTGTGTGTGTGTGTGTGTGTGTGTTTGTGTGTTTTCTTGTATCGACTAACCTTGGGCTGAATTTACTGGGAGGTCCACTAAGAGAAGGATTACCAGCAGCCTTGAATGTTTTCCAAGTGGGAATTATCTTTCTCACTATTAATGATGGATTGTATTCATTCACTTATTTATTCATATAAATTGCCTTATAATACCTATGGTAAGCAACAGTGTTTGTTTCCCTATAATACTAGTTTTTCTCCTTGGTATTGTCTTGAATATTCCAGAAAAGCAAACTTCCAGAAGTTCTGCTCTTCTAGAGGTCTTCACACCTGCTAATGAAGGTGTTTTTAATTAGTCGTAACCTGACTGCTCTTTATCTTCATAAATACTATGGAAGCAGCGAGGCTGTGCTTAGTTTTTCACACATCACTTCTACATTTTAACTTCATTTTTTCTTCCTGTCTGTTATGACACGTATGTGAAAGGCTGCCGGTTGTCTGAGGTAATTTCTTCCTGATTTTAAGACCCGATATGGACCGGAGGGGTTTTGTGTCTTGATACATCACAGTTCAGAGTTGGAAGTTGGCGTCTCTTACTCTCTCACATAAGTGCACGGGAAAAGCAGGAATGTACTGATGTCATTTTCTCACCGTTGCACACGGGATTAGATTCATATCAGACAACAAAGACAGTTTTGATTGTAGGTTTTTTTTTCATTGAGAAAGACAGACATTTAAATCTCCCACCTCCTCTTTCACCTGTTGGCTTTCTGACTACCCTTCAATCCTCTTACTTCAATCTGTGATTTTTAGTAAAAATCCACCAAGTTTTTTTTAATTATTGTTTTTTTATCTTCCTGTGCATTCACATCTAACATCTGAAGCATGGCTATCGTTACGTATTGTTAAAGGAGTTTATTCTGCTGCACAATTAGCCTTTTTTTTTGTTTGTTTGTTTACATATTCTGCAAAAATCACATAGTTGAGGTGATACAGTATGACTTTCTGGGATTATGACAAAATGAAATGTAACAAAACATCTAACTCAACTTAGCTGAGTACCATGAACATCCCACGCCACACCGAGTGGGCTCTTTTCTTTCTCCATACGTTCTCACCCTCAGCTTGGAAACAGTGCCATTAAGTCTGTTTGGGTAAAAGTATAATTTACACATTTTGTGCTTTGAAGTTCAGCATTCTGGATGTGTTTATTTCCACTAGGTGTATTCTTGGTAAATGGTGCATCTGTACCACATCTGAATGCCAGCTGGATGGTCCGGGATGCCTTTGGCAGGATTATTGAGTGCGTTCTGGAGCAGCATTCATTAGCAGTCAGAAATATATGGGCTCGCTCATTTGGCCCGTGGAATTTAATGCCTCAGCCTCATTTAAATGATAAGAAACACATTTAAATATATTTATGACTGCAGGATAGATCTGATTTACGTTGGATTCTCGGGATGAGAGTTGTGGATTTTTGAAAAGCTTCGGCGGGTCACGTTCGTGTTTCAGGCGGATGCAGACATTGGAGATGCATCAAGCTGTGGCGGCTAATGGCTTAACTGAGATCAGTTTTGATTTCACTGTAATATAAAGAGAAAATGTGAGACCTTTAAGTGAATTGTATCACAAAGCGAAGGGTTGCCAAACTCAGATGGATGTTTGTATCGTGGGGTGTAGTGGGTCTGCATCTGATCAGCACGGTTATAAGCAGCAGCAATGTTTTCCTGCTCAGAGTCAGTACGAAAGGTGCTCCATCATATATCCCTGTCAGCTCTGAAACTGTAGACTGCTGTAAAGTGCTGCGAGCAATAAAGGCGTGACGCTACACATACTCTATATATTTTCGTCACAAATGGTTGGAACTACTCACGATACTACTGCCAAATACATCCACATCAAGCGAGTGTTTTTCATCTCCGCAGAAAGCGCTCGGCGTACACACGTTTTCTTCCCCGTGGAAAAATGGCTCGGCTTATTTCTCAATTGAAAACTGAGAGAGTCTGTCAAAATAAAACGCTCACATTTGACATCGGTGTTGCAACTTTGCTGGATTAGATAGCCGATGGAGTTAAAAATAAAGCACGTTATTAAGGTCTTGTGAAAGTGCTGTCAGGCACAGAGGGATGCTACTGGAAACGAGGCCAGCACCCTGATGCTACGCCAAGGCCTTCTGGTGAAACAGTGAACCAGAAACCTCCAGAAGCAGCTCTGCTCCTCAAAATACATCTTTCTCCTCTCACCAGAAAATCCCCCTTTTTCCCGTTGGGTACATAACGTACTTTCTCGTTTGAGTCGTTCTTTCCATTTTGTTGTTTCCTTTGCGGCGCTTAGTTAAGAGCTGGAGCTGAATTTGGAGGACACAAAGGCTCCTTTTACAGTAGCCATCTGAAAAATAACTTTTTCCCCCAGTTTGTTGGTTTAGCTTCTTTTTTTTTTTCTTTTTTTTTTTTCCACAGCCTGGGTTGAACAGCTCCACCCTGCTTGAAAGAGCATTGCCCTGCAGCTTATAAATGTTTAAAAAAAGAGTCTTCTTCTGCTTGGTCCAAAACCACCTCAAAGCCTATAGATTTAAGCGACCAATGCAATTTTTTTTTTTTTAAAAAAACAGGCAAACATCATCTGCACAAAACAGTGTCGGTTGCACAGACAACCTTTAAACAACATTCCTCTGTGCAATCATGTCGTTTAGTTTCACAAGTTTCCATACAGTTGCTTTAGTTTGCGAAGCATTCGAATGGATTCCGACTATTTGCTTTGAATTTTGCTCCGCCGGTCCTGAACAGCTTTGTGTAGCAGAACCATGACATGCAGTATTCTCCACATGACAGGTGTGTGGAGACTGAGGAGTGCTTCAGTGAGAAGAAATGTTTCAACGCGAAACCACACTGCATCAAATTCACATCATTATGCGCATTCACTCCAGGGATCCACTACTGGTAACTGCAGCTTACGTGTCTTGCTCAAGGGCGCCTCAATGGACCTTTGTAGTGGGAGGAAATGGCATTAGCCAACCCAGAGCTCATTTGGGGATTCAAACTGATACCCCTGCAGTCATAAAGCCTCCTCTATAACCTTCATGCCACCAGCGCATGCATATGCTTTCGTTTAATCAGGAGCTCCTTTATGTGCATTGAAGGCTGCGTGTTTGTGTCTGTTTTTGCCTGAGTGGATTGAACTGAGCGTGTCTGTGGCTCATTGGGAGGAATCTGTGAGGGCAGGAAGTGGGGATGCGTGTGTGGCCATCTGAGGCATGAAGACAGATGGATGAGTCCCACGTTTTAAACACCTCACTTCCATCGCTGTCGATGCGTTTGGTTCCACTGCTTTATTTTAGCATCTAAACAAACATGTTTTTCCTGTTTTCTCTCAGCGATGTTCTGCAGGCAAGAAAACGTATGTGAATCACGTTGATGTTTTTGTGTATTAATTTGCCATTAAATGTGATCCAATAAGCTGATAATACACTATAATAGTTGCTCAGGACACACTTTAAACATTCTTTTAAAGGGCTGGTGGAGGGCATCAGTGAACTCTTGTAGTTAATATCTGGTCAAACCTCCTCTGGCAACACTGTTTACAACCAAATTCTTTTGTTCGTTCTGCATCAGACCTCCACAACATTCAAGAGGAGTTTTTGATCCTTCCTTCTACTTCAGCTCAGATACATCTGAAGGATTTCTGTTGTGAACTATTTTCTTAAAGTCATTCCACACCATCTACGAGGGGTGAAGGTCTAAGTTCTGGTCTGGGCCCTAAAGCAGGCAAACAAGCCCACATCATGATACTGTCGTTACCATGTTTCCGAACTGCAACTGGGACGATGGTTTTATGTTCATCAGCAGTAGCTTTTTTTTTTTTTCTTTTACAGCACAAGGTGTTGTGTATCCTTCTTGAACAATTCAACTTTTAGTTAATTGTTTTCTACAAAACGTTTACCCAGAACGTTCACAGGTTGTCAAAGTAATCCTTGACAAACTTCAGGCATGCAATAATGTTTTTATTTCTTTGAGAGCAACATTTCCCGCCCCGTGGTTAGTATCGTGGGTTTGGTAAACTTGGATGGGGATGTCCTTGATAATTCCACTTCCAATTATTTTTTAACGGCCTTTTATTTTTGTTGTGGCATTCATGTAGCAGTTTCAGACTCTTTGTAGGTAGAAACAAAATCCACCTTTACCTGTAGCCAAGTGAAAAAAAAAAAAAGCTTGCATGAATAGTGATCATAAACAATGCTTGTATCAGGTGAAACCATCTACCATATGTTCCTTCCAACATGTAACACCATAGTGCTTCTGATGGTTGTAGCGATGGACCGTAAACAGAAGAAGTCAAAGAAGGGCCCGCAGACTTCAGGCTCCATTCACGAAGATGGTAACAAACAGAACTCAGCGAGCTTTCTTTGTTCTGGGTCCAGCGCCGCACCCATCAAGTGACTCAGACGCAGGAAACAAAATGTCAGCATTTACAAAACTACACTTCACATGATTACAACGCAGAGCGCCGTTTGCCTGAGAAAGCCAGCCGCAGATACTGCCAGCTATTTTTATCAGTGCCTTGGTAACCATTAATCAAGCTGCCATTGCTGAGTACTTGCACATTATTCAATTAACTTAAATGTAAGCTATCTCTGCAGGTGGGCTTGCCAGTGTTCAGTTCAAGTCGGGTCTTTATTTCAGCGGTTTCATTCAAAAGGGAGCACAAAGCTGCTGCGAATTACCTGTAACAGCCTCACCGAAAATGGATGCATGTGTTTTCGTTGTTGTTAATGGCTATGACGTGTCAGAGGATCCAGGTTTTTTGTTTTGTTTTTTTTAAATGTTCTGCCCGAAACATCAGCTGCGAGTCCAAAACTGTTGGATTTGTATTTATCAGTCAACAATCACCTCTTGATCCCTTCAAAATCACTTGAAGTGGAAGCATGTGGACATTTACGACCCAAAAAGCAGCCAAGCTTTGAGCCATTCAGTCTCACGTCTGGGTGAGGTTTGGATGCAAGCAAGTCACTGGCTTACAAATTGGTTCAAAGGGATTGAGTCTCTGGAATATAAGCGAGAAAAGCAAAACAAACGAGATAAAAATGATATCACCCACACGCTTGATGAGGAAAAAGTGCTAATGAGTGTTCATGAATGTCTGACCCTAATAAGACTATAATCGCATTGGGAGCTGGGGAACCACGTGTGGACCCATTAGCAGAGCGAACGCTCTTCTCCGCCGCCAAGATTACTCCAAGAAGCTCCCAAAAGAGACGATCGCATGCGTGCTCGAGAAAGTATTTAAATCCGGAGGAATGTTAATTACGCTCGCAGCTTTTAACCGTGCTAGCTTGGGAAGTTTGGATGCTACATTAACGGTTTTGTAATCCGTGCAAACTCAAACGGGGGCAATCAAGACGACGACAGCATCACGGGGGAAGAAACGGATCAGATACTTTCATCCAGCCTCCCGTGACGTTAGCGCAAGATCCCAGTCAACACAACGTCTTCCACCGATAAGAAGTCTGATTGTTTTGAACATATCACTGTGTGCTCGTTCTGTCAAGCTTTGCTTAAGTTTAAAGGGCAATAACTGCATTTCTTTAAAATAAACATGACATTCCTCTCACCGGTTCTCCCGGCTTGACAGTTTACCCATATCTGTGGCGCATACGAGAAAGATAAACCTCAGATTAACGTGGGCTCATCTTCTTAGGTATGAGATGTGAGGTGCATCGGGTCTCAGATAAACCCATGTTCTGAAAGGTTTGCGTGTTCAGCAGATAAGTAGCAGCAGGTTTATCCGCACACTGTTTGGGTTTGTACCGTAGGAGGCCTCCTGTCTCATTTTCCTAAATGTTTTACAAGTGAAAACATCATTTTTATTGTAATGAGCCAAAAGAAAAGAAAGAGAATGGAAAGGTTTCATCTTCGTAAATTCTTTTGCTTTCCAAATGAGCCAGAGGGAGCATAAAGCATACTAATTCACTTTTTTTTTTCGGAAAGTGGTACTGTACAGCCAAGAACAACTAATGAATCACAGTGAGAGTTTCAAATAGCTGGGAATTTCTTCGCTAAGTGAAGATTTTAACATCTAGGGCCCAGTTTTGGTGAAAATATCACAAGAATCCAGTAAAAACGGTTGTTTTTATTCATGTTTGAACAGCTTTGTTCACAGCAGCTGGTTTAAGGTGGTAGCGTCAGCATCTCAACTCAACTTCAGCTTCTTCTTCTCTTGTTGTTGTTTTACGCTGCACTTATTGATACTGGATGAAGATAAAGGTTAAAAACCTGGATAAGTCTCTCCTGATATGTTTCTGTATCCTCCAAGTCTGAATATGTTAATGATTGAGAAATGTTTAGACTTTTGTGGCACCACACTAAATGACAGTGATTATGTTAAATGTTTTGATACGCTAACCATTTCAGTCACCCTTAATGTACTGTCTTAGGCACGGATAAAATATTTTTGCTTTAAAGATGTTCACTTTAATACTTTTCTATGAATAGAAAAGGCTATTTAAAATGGTAAAGATATTTTCTTCCAGATAGTAGAGAATGATGGAGAATAATAAAGCCGAGTAAAGGGGGCTGGATAAACCACCTTTACAAGACACAACCACCAGTCTTGGCAGATTTCTGAGCTGTTCAGACTACACAACTTGCTGTCTTGTAGTCTGGAGTCTTGAAGTTGTTCTGGTGTTGATTGATCATCAACAGGGGTCAAACATGGTATGATCTGATGGAGGTTTGATCACGAAATATACGAAATATGTTGTTTCACATGGAAAATGTTATTTTCTTATTATAATCACTTTAAGAGAAGCAGAAGTACAAGTCTGAAAGGCTATCTAAGATCTTGTAGACCTGAAAAATCTGAACTCAAAAAAAGGCTTGTTGAAATTTTACTATCAAAGTCTGGCTCCATGACTGGATCAAAGTTTGTCGTGCACGCTGACAGGCTCGCCTGTTTTAGCCTGGAAAGTGAATTTAATCACTTACTGTGATAAATGAGATAAATAAAATAATATCAAAGAGCTGAAAAAGTCCAAGATAAGGGCTTTCTGTTAAAGAGAAATGGATAAATAAATGGGTAATTACTCTTAATATTCTCCAAAAGCAAACTCAAGACTTTTTGAGAGCAAAAAAAAAAGATTTATTATTCAATTTTATTCTTTAATGGCAAAGTCACTACTCAGTGGAAAGTGTTTATATATTATTTATTTTTGGGAATAACAAATAAACCCTGGTGTTTGTGGAACCTTTGACCTGTCAGTTGTAACCATAACTTTCCATCTTAAAATGATGTCCATAAAAGAGTTCATTCGACTTTGTGGAAAAAAAACATGAGTCAACTCTGACCATCGAGGACACAAACATCCGTTTCTCAATATTCGACCTAAATCTAAAAAGTTTTCACATGAAAGCTGAGCTGTTCGGTGTGGAAAGCAAAAGTCTTCCTTTCACCGCCGAGCGTGACACAGAACACGTGTCGGGCTCTTTTACTGGTCGGTGAGCGTATTAAACGTTTAAGAGCGTTGTCGGGGTTCGGGAGCTGCCAGATAGCAGCGTGCTGAGTGCAAAAGTTCAGAAAACATGGGCGAGAAACAGAGGAGAGGAGGTGAAGGACGGAGGTGTCACTACACATGTCCAAACATACTTTTACTCATCCACAGGGACCAGTTAAAAGGCGAGCAAATTCTTACTAAAATGATTTACACATGTGAAACAAGGCAGACCATTTGAGCTGAGTGTGCACGATGCTAACATTGTGTTTTTAATGACCAGCAAACTAAACAGATAAAACTATTTCACCCAACACACTAAAATCCCAGCTTTTTTTGTGTGTATTGTCAGAGTAATAGAATCATATTTATGGTTAAAACAGTGTATAAACAGGAATAAAAGTGGACTTTTGCAGCGGCAAAGCCTAAAATTTAAAAAAAAGAGAATATAAATGTATGAAAAAGCAAGTCAGATTTGAGTTAGAGTCAATTTTTACATAAAGAAACTTACATGCAGTCGATATTTAGAAGCAGCACTCTGGATGGATTTTTTTTATTTATTTATTTTTTTTGTTACCCTGAGGGGTTTCTGTTTATTCATTTCTCCACAACATCAAAGTTTACAATGGGACTGCACCCTCTTAAGGTCTATTCTGTTTCGAGGAACCAGGGTTTTATGAAGTGGGGTATTGATTTTAGTCATCGGCTTTGTTTTAGTCCTCAGTAAAGGCAGCGACTGTCTCAGCGGAGCTTTGGCTTCCAGCAGTGAATAAAAAAGCCATCCCTCACTTCGCTTTTCATCTTTACTGGCTCACACAGTCGTGTTGATGATCCCTGTTGCATTCTCCCTCACCTTCACCGTGTTTCAGGCTTTTCTGCTCCCCCAACCCTTCGGATTCGTTAGAGTCTGACAGCTTTGTCGATATTTGCCACCCAAACTCTGGAGATAAAAGAAAAAATTACCCATAAATCTAAATATAGCTGACAGCTTTGTATGTAAAACATGTGGCATTGTATGCACGAAATACGTGCAAGCCATCTGTGGGTAGGCATGTCTTATTACAGAAAATTATCCACCCGTGCCTTGCACCTTCATCGGTACACATTGCAAGATTAAAATTTGTCTGTGTGATCACAGATGAAAGGCTCAAAATGTGCTTCACGTGAAAATGTGAGAACAAACTCCAACACGTTTGGAAAGAAGTGGAACGGACCAAGTTAATGGCAAATGGTTCCTCCATTTACTGACTGAATTTACAATAAATGAGCCAGTCGAGTCAGAGCACCTTTACCCCTTCTTGTTCATGAATTATATTTAACAGTAAATCCTGATTTCTGCTGATTCAGCACATTTCACCTGCGATGCTCTTCGTCATACCAAACTAAACACAAAAATCAACTATTTTTGGTGTATTTACCTCTGTTGTTAACACCTTTCAGTCAATATTACCCTATTTTGCGTTTTTTTTAAAGATGTCTGCGCTGTCATATAGAAATCTGTGTTTTATTAGGAAAATGGATTCGATTCTCTGGAGAGTTTCTGTGTTGTTGAAACCAGGCCAGCCGTACCCTTTCACCCTTTCACTTGGTGAAGTTTCCCTTTCATACTCATTTCACTGACAGCCTTTTTCTACAGGTTCAGAACGGTGACAGGCTTTTATGACAATCAAGCAGAGCTGGTGGTAAACAAACAAACTGGGGTTTTTACTCTGCTGCTCATCATTCTGGATGTCCCTTTGCCTTGTTTCTATTATTAGTTAAATGCTCAGCCAGTGCCATCCAGAAGCAGTCTTTTCAGCTTTTGTTGGTACTGTTCTCTACATAAGTAAGGCCTAATGAGGAAACTGCCACAGACCTTCAGCTTGTTGTCTGGACAGTTGGTCATTTTATGCTGAGTCAGCATTTCTCACTCTTAACCTGATTCACAAAAATAGCTTTTAACCAGTAAAAGTGGGACTGAGAAGAACCCTAAGATCTCATTCTCCTTCACAGCACCAACAAATGTGCTAATACCTACTAAAAGTGGTGTGTGTTTAGACATACACACCTCTATTTGGTGAACCAGGTGTATCTAATTCAATTCAAATTCAAAATACTTGATTAATCCGCAGAGGCAAATGAGTTGTTGCAGTAGACATGATTTAAGTCTCACAAAAAGTCATTGTAGAGGTTTACTGCTGCGGGCATGAAGGACTTAGAAAAACAAATAATGAATAAATAGTAAAGTGACTGGAAAAAACTTCCAAGTACTAAAGCATCAGCTACAAATCAAAATTCACACAAGCCTAAGGGAAATGATTAAATCCATGTTAAGTTTGTCAAAATTCATCAAATATCCAATCTAACTTTCCGGGAGCAACTAATTCTGTTTTTCTTACTTCATTTCTAACATCTCAGAGAAGAAACAATGAATGGATTGAATGATTAGCAGGATAATATTCTTCTTTCAGCTTTTCCCGCTGACGTTCGCCACAGCTGAATTCATCCAACTTTGACTCAAAAAAACAAAAAGTTCTTTTTCTTCTCACCAAAGTTACAGCTGGCATGTGATTTATGCTTCAGCCTTTTACGTCTTCACAAAGTACCACATATTCTGCTGACTGGGTTGCTCATCTTCTAAACAGATGGGCCCACACCTTTATAAGTGCATAAAAATAAAAAATTTAAAAAAAAAAGATTTCTGCATCTTTTCTTAACCTCACTGTTCAGTTGATTTATTTAATCTTTAAATAAGAAACAAAGGATGGAGCAAGTTCACTTCTTCCCACCTCACATAATATCACAGAGCACCGTTGTTCTCCTCCGTACTATCGTGGATGTATGCTTCATCACTTCTCAGCACACCTGAGGCTACGTTCAGCCATCAAAGACTAAAGTTTCTGTATCCTGCTTCAAGTCTACAAAAGTTTCACTTTGAGAAGATGCCTTGTAGATCAATTCTGGAGTTAAGGAGCAGCCACCTTCTCTGATCTGCCACCATCCTGGCGGTGGGTGGTGCAGGATGGGAGGAGAGTTGTTTCTCCTCCGCCATCTGCAAGACATCTGCTCGTCTCAAATCCAGCTGCAAACATTAAGTTCAATGAGAGAGTCACACAAAAGAAGATTATGAACAACTTTCTTTTGAACTAAATGATGAACTAAATAAGGTAAAGAGGGTGCGTTACCTGGAATTACTTTTGTTGGCTCCGTGGAGAAGGTGTTGGAACAGCAGAAAATTCAAATTTCTCGCTCTTGTTATTCTCTAAATGAAAATGATATGTACCAAGGACCTCCGTCAGTGTGTCAGTCTGATGTTCTGGGCCAACTTGCAGAGCATCACTTGAAGACAGGAAGTCTCTAGAGTCTCAGTCTTTTCTCATTTTCCCGTATTTTCCAAGATCTTTCTTTTTTTCCAGCTACCACAAGCATGCTCTCCAATTTTCCCTGTCTTATCCCATCACAGTCGTTCTCTCCAAACAATTTGGCTCTGTTGTTTTTTTTTTGTTGTTTTTTGTTGGTTTTTTTTAAATTATTTTGGACTTTTGTTTTGAAAGGTTGCCTCGGGCTCCTCGAGCTATGCTGCTCGTGAGCTCGTGATGCTGTGGCGTCAGTTCTGACTCATCCTTTTTTACAAGTTTGAAGTTTTGCACATGAAACCACGGAGGCTGTCTTTGCTTTAAAAAAATGACAGAATTGGTCGTTTGTTCTAATTCTTATAACATGTGACCGTTTTTACCATTCACCCTAGATCAAATCAGGATCATCTCCTGTAGATGTACTTTTACTTTGCACACTTTTTTGGTCATGATCTTAGCATGCAGAGCAGCTTAACCTGCACAAAACACAGACTGATAAGAAAGGCTACTAAGCTTCAGTAGAAGTTTTTTTTTTTTTACAGCTTTGGAAGAAATATTTATACGTAGATGAGTTTGTTGTGAGAAGCAGACAGCCGTAGAAAAGTCACAGCTTTCATTTTTACTTTTTACCGCCCAGGAGGAGCTTGGCTAGGCCTCTTTGATTGTGATGTCAAACTTCCACCGTTACTACGTCTGCACACGGACTCCTTGAATGATCTGGCGAGGATGAACACGTTTCCTCCAAAGTAAATTCTAGCACCGCTTACGTAAACCGTCGCCAAAGACGTGGCGTGCTCTGTGTTGGGGCTTTGTCTTACCATGAATGTACAGTTGTTATGATTCTCATTTAGACTGGAAAAGAAAAAAAAAAAAAAGGCTGGCCCGTCACAAAAAATGTTGTCGGTTTGATCCCCAGAGCAGCTGGACAAATCTGGGGAAGACTGTGAACCTTTGTGTTCCTCGATGTTTTTCCACGGCAAAGGAACATCATAAGGTTCCATTTGTGTAAACGTATCAGTGTTTAAGAGGCTCTCTTCTGGAAAATAGTGTTCATCCACAGTGAAACGGCTCTGTTTTCAGAAGTCGGGCCGTTATAAATGGTAATTACTGTTCAGTTTAGCCTGATACTGTGTCATAAAACATGTACTTCCTGGATCCAGGACCAAAAATGGAGTTCTGTGAGGCACTCGGTCTTTTCCAAAATGTCAAATTTCAGAGCTTTTATGAGCTGAAAAGTGCACGAGTTTACACAGAACAAAGGAGTTCAAACCTCCACATGTCTACCACTGAAACCACTGACTCATGATCAGGATTGTGGAGAAATGAAAGACATGTTTAAGATGTATGTGAAACATTTGTTTAGGTTTTTGCGTAGCGTTCCCGGGCTTTCCTGGTGAAACGCTGTTTATTTTAGGGGGGTGGAGGGGGGAGTGAGAGTGGCGTTGAGGAACGCGGGGTTGGATATCCTGACGTGTCCCAGATGAGAGCTGGATTGGGTGGAGCAGGGTGGGGCCTCCTCGACGGTAGTCTGGTGGAAAACGGCTGCCTGAGCGGCGGGAGGCGGCGGGCTGACTCAGCCGACATGCGAAAGGGAAACGAATGTCAGGTTGTGAGAAAGCCAACCTGAGGCGGAGAGACAGAGAGGGCCTGTGTGTGGGGGTGGGTGTTCGCAGCCGTTAATACGAGCACGAGTCAAGCGTGGGAGCTTTTGTTTGCGCCGTGCACTTCTGTTTTTGGGCGTGTGCGCTGGAACGTTTAGACTAGCGGAGGATGATGGAGGAGGTTGTAGAGAAAGCATCTGGATAAAGCATCTATCCTGAGAGATGGTGGTACGATGGGATGGGGAGTGGGGGGTGGGAGTGGGGAGGGGGGGGGGTCAGTCTGAGCTGGAAAAGGTCAGTCTGGCGGTGTGTGCCTTCAGCTGGTTCTCATTACGAGGCTAATGCGACGCTCTGATCTCAAACACACACTGACTTGCGGGTCCGGGTTAGAGCCGGATACGGGTTTTGGGAGGCCCCTCCACTGCAGCTCCTGTATCACAGTTTCCCTCCTCGGAGCCCTGCGAGGCCGGGGGGGGCATTTGCAAGAAGGTTCCCACTCTCTGATTCAGTCACAGAAGAGCTTGAACCTAATCTGGCCAAGGTCTCCGTTGACGTTAGATCAGAGCGAGGAGAGGAAATGAAACCCGAAGCTTTAATGTGTTGTATTTGTTTTTAGTTGCTGTAATGATGCAGTCGATTCATTGATGCATTCATATAAGCTGTCTGACATATTTGTCCTCTTCTTATTCTCTTTTCTGGCAGTTTTTGACCAGATCTGTTTATGAGAGGAAGAATTTTTAGTCTACATGCATCAAGTTTACTGTTGCTTAATTTGAAGCTCCAATTCTTGTAAACAGCTTTGAAATCAAGTTCTTTCAGGAATTGAACAAGGAAAGCATCAAAAGCAACGATCTGTGGAAAATCTCTGTCATGTGAGAGTACGCCTGATCTGGAACAATGATGATTTGTTAAAATTTTATTTACTGCTCATTGTAAAACCCATTTATTAAAGATCTGTTATCTAGAGAGGGTGAAGGAGGACAGACTCTCAGAGATCATCGGGATTTCAAGTGATACATCTGCATACAATGAAATGATCTATTTGCCTGTTTACTGGGAGAAAACCTCTTGAGTGAAAATGAAAGGAAAAATCAATGAATTTAGGAGTTCTGTCTGGTAAATATTTGGATTCCTCGCGGCAGCCAAACCAAACTTCTCCCAGAGCTCCTCTGTGTTGGACCTCGGCTCAGCAAAGTTCCTCCAGCTCCCCGCTCCCACATCTCCTCCTCTGCGCCGACGTTTAAGTGGAGTGATTTATGACAGCGAACTGCTACTCAGCGAAGTGTGTTCCAGCCCGCTGAAAAGCCAATGTCATGATGATAATTAGCGGTGGGGGTGACTAATGCAGGCGTTCGCACTCGTAACTGCAGTCATAAGGGCACTCTTGAGCTGAATGGAGCTATTGATATCATGTCAGAAATGTCTGCACATGACGAACGAGGCCGATCCAGACAGAATCGAGATCGCTGCAAGCACGCAGACATACATCTCCAATTACACTAACGAGTGGGACCGTGGAAACTATGCGGCCGAACAATGGTACTGTCAAATTTCTCTGCTTGTCCATGTTTAAATAATTGTGGCTCCAACAGCGCCTCAGACGCTCCAAAAGATCTACCAACATAACAATATCTAAAAATATCAGAATAAACCCCATAAAAATCTCAAGAATGCTTTTTTTACTGACATTACGTTGCACACGAAGAGGGATGTCCGAGTCAGCTCAGACGGAGAAGAATTTTTGGTCCAAACTTGGCCCGTATCTGCCGTTTTCGTTTTGGCCATATATGCACCAGATACCCCGCAGCTCCTCGTTTTCTTTCATTCACTCATGGACTCACGTACCTGGCTCATCCCAGACGAGCTAAAACCCAGGTACGGCCCAGTTCGTGAACTCTGAGACGTGTCTCACCGACGTCGGACTTTGGCAGGTCTGTAACTGAGCCATTAGCGCCAAACGTAGCCCAGATGAAGCCCAGATGAGTCCGCTATCTGGGAAGTCATATGATACATCACAAGATGGTCAAATTCAGAAAGATATCGTTCTTTACAGGAAAATCAATCGAAATGAGACAAGATATAAAATATCTTCAAATTACATTTGACTGAAATAATCAGCTGTTGACAGTTTATAACTCAACCAGTGCTTCCTGATTAAACCAACTATGACTAAAACTATGAGGTTTGTTCCATGTGATTATATCTTAATTTTCTTCTTTTTTACTCATATTGTTCTCAGATACAAATCCCGTTTCCTCGCCTGCTTCCAACTCAGCAGGAGAGAGGAATTATCACTCTCAGACTTCAAAATTGCATTAAAATAATGTTGAGACTCATTTGTACTAAACTTTACTTGAACATCACCCACCACAAGATGAATTTCGTTAGCATGTTGGATTCATTCAGCACTACTCAGCACTACTTTAGTGGTTCCAGCATCTATCTGAAACCTACTCCTGCTCTGAACTTCTGGATGCTTGGTTTGGACCTTCGGCCACCAGTTTCATCACTTTTAATGTAGCAGACCTCAACAGAAGACTTTCACCATCTGAAACAGAAACAATGACTCCACATAAATGCTCTCTGTAACTCGAAAGAGCAGTTTGCTGCAGAAGGGATGGTTTTTAAGTTTTTAAAAAGATCAATTTTATCTCCACTGTTTACTTAAGTCTGACCACAAATTGTTGTCTTGTTTTCTTTACATAACAAAATACTTTTAAAGTCTCGTCATGGGAAATGTCTCAGAGCCTAATATCTTCTAATCTATGAAAATGGTCACGTCACATTGTCGTTACGGCTGTTGCGTTGTCACGGTAACACGGTTTTGTTAAACATATCAACAAAGAATGAAGCGTTTGAATTTTTTTTTTTCAACAGATGGTGTGATAAAGGACTTTTGTCTTATTTTCACCCACTGAAGTTTTTCCGCTTGGAAACGAGCGCAGTCGTGTCACTTCACCTCGATTCACCGTCTCCAATATCTGCACTGTGTTCATCAGAAAGGGAAGGATAAGCGTGGCGTTTACCGTGAAGCGGAGAGCCAGATTGGAAAAATTAATTCATCTACTTCTCTGATCATATATTGTTGTGGGAGTCCTGTGAACAGCAGTCCCTCTGAGACGTTAGTCCCAGATCATCCACTTGCATGTGCCTCCTCTTTAACGCATCTACATGCTGTTTAAACTCGTGACCTATCGAAACTAAAGAATAAAAGGTACTAAATCCAGCGTTTAAAAATCACTGCAAGTTTTAAATGTTGAGTTTACTGACAATGAGAAGCAATTAAGAGTCATAAAATCAAAAATATTCAAAGTATTGCCTCTGGCAGGGGGATATTAGTTTGGAAAGCTAAACCACAGTGATTAGTTGCCACGTGCTGTCTTCAAGCCCGTCGCTGTCTTCATGACAGTTGTTTTCTTGGGTGTGGACTTTTCCCTGGGTGATTTTCTTAACATGGATGTGGCACTTGGATAACTCCTGGTCTGTAACTGCTTCCAGTTTTCTCTTCCTACCGTGAGTCATCTTGGGTTTTCAGTGGTTGTTCACATCTTTTTGAGACTCCCATTTGGCAGGTACCAATTACCAACCCTGTTCTGGAGTTGTAGAGGAAGGTGTCAACGTGTCGACTGACTCACTGTTGCAGCCAAATAAGCACAATTTTTTAACCGCTTTCTTGATAATAAATAGTTCAGATCACTTTTGTTATTCATATAAGTGCACAACTCTCAAGAGTGGATCAAGGGCAATGAGCCAACTTCAGTATTGGGGCTAATGTAGAGCTAAAATATAATTGCAGTTCACTGACTGGCCACCAGGGGGTGGGCTCCAATAGCGATTCAATCTCCACTGACTCTCATGTCAAACTTGTACAGTGGGTGTTATAATTATGGGGCATAGACTTTTGATTGGCAGTGGCTAGCCATCATCACTTCCCCATCAATCATCATTGCTATGCTATTAAGCTTAGCCAAGCAATTGGCATTTTTTGCTGACCCAGTATCAGTTAGACGCTCCAGTCGTTTCTGACTTCACAGCTAAAATGACGTTGGAGATGTGATATTCCACTGCAAACATTTGCCTGCAGCTCTGCTTTTTGCCACTGGCGTGAAGGAGCTGGTAGGCATGACGAATTTTGATTGACATCAGGGGGGCGTGTTCCAGCCTGTGGGTGACATCATAGTTATTTTTTTATGGCAATTAAAGATTTTTTTCAACATCATGATAGACACTCAGCTTTGTCAAAACTAATTTACAACCGATTTAAGCGATTATACTGTTATATTAACATTTAAATGAGTTTGAAGCAGATTTACATCAACAAAAATGCAGGATTTTTTTGTCCATCAGTTAAGTATGGACATGAATTTCATTCAGAATTTGATGAGCACACCTAAGAAAAACTAGTATAAAAAAATTTAAATCAATTAGTAGCACAGGGCACACAATCTCTCTGCACCCCCGTTTTTGTGCTGACGTTGTTATAAACTGATAGCTGATTTGCTGCAGCTCTTACTCTTTGGATTGTGAATGCTGTGCAGCTGAGCCGAAGCGGTCAAATCTCTCACGCGTTACCTGCCGTGCCCTCAGTCTTCTCTCTCACCTTTAAGCTTTTTTTCCTGATCAATTTCCCCATGCTTCATGAAAACCCATTGACCTTTAGTAAGACTTGGAGGAATAAGTCAAGTGCAAAGGCGCACGGGGACGGCACACCTCCGATTTAAGCAGGATGAAAAAATGGAAGTGTAAAATTCAGACGTTTACTGATCCAGACATGGCTTCTTCCAGTTTCACACAGTGAGATTTCACACTGAAACTCATTACCGGTGTGGAAGAAAGTGTCTGTAAACGGATTTGTTCTTGCTGAGAAGAAACAGAAAAGTTACAGCTACGTATATACAAACTATCTGTTGTTGCAGTATGCAGGTGCTCGGCAAAAGAAAGTGTGTGTTTGAATAGATGCAGAGGGGCTGTTTGGTGTGAACAGGGATATAGGCTGAAAAAGTGTGTGTGTGTGTGTGTGTATGTGTGTGTGTGTGTGTGTGTGTGTGTCCGGGGGGGTCGTCTGATGTCATGAGGGAATCATTTTAACAGCACCCACCGACTGGGACCGTGGCGGTTGATGGTTTCCGCGGGTCAGCTGGGCCGACACAGACGGGCTTTGTGTTAGTCAGCCGTAAACCACAGCAGAGCCCCGAGTCACTACAACGCTTCTGTTCACGGTCGTGTTTGTTTTACAACGTTCTTAGGAGAGTGAGATCACTCATCCGAAGTAATTACAACCAACAGATCCTTTAGCTGAGTCTGATGAGTTCATCAAACTAGTTATTCACCCGGGACAACGACAGAAACGTGTTCAGTTTGTCACCAAATCAGGAAACATGAGAACGTCCCGTTGTGTTACCTGTTTACTTTTCAACCAGCACCATCAATTTTATCCACGTTTGGCTTGAATTTAGCCCGGATTCAGCATGAAGCTGATGTGCTGCCACCATTTGATGGAAAAACATTCACAGCCAGCTGTGCAAACAAACGTAAATACCATAAAGAGGCGTCGGTGGTACTTTTATGATGTAAAAACTTTCTTCATTTTCCAGGGACTCTGTAGCATGTTCAGGTAAACCGCGTATCACCTGATTCCTCTGGATCGTGTTGGGCGTTAACGGTTTTTGTTTATTAATACAAGATTAACAACAGAATAATTCACATCTATTTACCAAGGAAAAAGAAAGAATTAAAGCAGGACACCATGTGAATATAAGGAACTAAACAGCACAATCAGTCTGAAAAGTGGCCATTGCCCTGTTTGTGCCAACCTGTGACCAGGTACGACACCATAAAGCAACAGAGAAGGAAAACAGACCTTAGAAACCAACAAATATGAAGAAAATAACCACAAAAAGGTATCAAAAATGGATAATCAATAAGACTTGTAATATACAGTAGTTCTTGGTATCTACTAACTACATACAAGCAAACAAAAACTAAAACATGAAATTGAAATATCAGTGTGTGTGTGTGTGTGTGTGTGTGTGTATGTGTATGTGTGTGTGTGTGTGTGTATATATACTGTGTATGTACTGTGTCTATCTAGCTAGCTGCCTGTGTCTATATATATATATATATATATATATATATATATATATATATATATATATATATATATATATATATATATAT
>JAOWBL010000034.1:0-14970 GCA_028564865.1 Zenarchopterus dispar | reverse complement strand
AAACTCTTAACATTGAAAAAGGTTTGTTGATACATCTTATCCTTTTGAAATGATGATGTTTTCTTCAGGGGATCAAAACACAGAGAGCCTCCAAACCCACACTGCTCCCTGGTTACCAGGGGCAACTGGAAGCCCTCCCTTCTCTCCTCTCCTTTCTCTGTTCAAGAGTTAGCTGGTATTGCTGTGATTGACAGCTGGAGCTTGTATACCTAACTAATGTGTGTTTCACTGTGTAATGTAAGGAATGTCCTGGAGATTACTTTATATGCAGACTTCTATATGACTCAGATAAAAATGGACTTCTCCAGTATCTCCTTCTCTCCATCCTCCTCCTCACTTTTGTCCTCATCCTCCTCACTTTCTTCATTGCCTTACCTCCTAATTCCACCCTTCCTCCTTTTCTTGCTCCTCTTCCTTTTCCCTTTTTCTGTTCCTCTACTTCCTTATAATGACTTTAATGCTTTTGTCATGATTTAATTTCTCTGTAAGGTGACCTTGGATGTATAAAGGCTCACACATTTCTTCAGAGACGTTCATGTGGACCTCTGGTGTTTTGTGTGTAAATCAAGTTATTCTGTACAAGTTAACCATTGACAATGCTATGCCAAAAAAAATAAATAAATGAAAAAATCATCCTTACATATGTGTTGCGAAGTGTGCTGCTTGATCAAAGAAATTGTGCTGAGTGGCCTGCTGAGCCGGTATTTTTATCTGTTGTTTGTGACTACTGGACTCTTTGGTGTTGCCCGAATGACTGAAGGAACCTGTGAGGCTCCACGATCACAGAGGCGTATAAGCCCTCACGCCACGTCAAGACAGAGTCCATGTGAGGTTTGTTTTTTTTAATTTAGTAATAATAAATTATAGTAATAATAAGAAAACAATGATAATGATAATGTAATTAAAAAAAAATATATATATATATTACCTATTCTCACTTTTATATAACCAAGGTCACCTTGACCTTGTTACCAAGGTCAAGGTGGTACGGTGGTATGGTACAATTTTATACATACACTGTTATAGATGGACACATTTGTAAATGTAATTTAAATGATATTTGTCTCTTATGATACTACCAGATAGCAGTCTTAAGTGTTCACATACTTGTACAACAGATTCCAGATACGCCAAATAAAGTATTATGATGCAGACCACCAAAACTATGATGTCCCCATGTGTAGACGCCAGGTCTCAGGAGCTTAATGTTTGAGTACACAACTTCAAATTGTCAGAGGATAGCTTGGAGCCAGATAGGCGGGTACGAAAAACACAAATAGAGGCACTAAACATCAATATGTTGACATATGCTTGAAAATAGCATATGCAGAGGTGTGATTTACCCCTCGTGCATAAAGGATGAAAATTTATCCCTCTCAGCAGCGAAATCAGTAGGCTACGGCCCAGCTTTTGCCTCGGTTGTGGCACCATTTTTGGCCTAGTTATAATGGAAAAAGTTTATTTCATTAATGTTCCTGTGGATATAATTTGTTACTTGGTGAGGCACACACACAAGTGTATGTATGTACACATATATATGTATATATATGTATATGTATACATATTATCTTAAATTCTTATGAATTTAGAACTCTGAGTCTTTATACTATCGGTTTTTGTTACTTTTTAATTATTTATTTTTCATTCTTGTTTGTTGTTGATCGACATTGCCATTTGCTCTAACTTCTCTACAGACCTTGAATTATCCCCTGGAGACAATAAATCATCTCAGTTAAAATTACATTAACTTGGATCGTTGGATCAAAACAAACAAATTCAAACAATTACTAGACTGTTCATCTCTTTTTTCATAAGATTATCTATTTCCTTAGTTGAAACACCTTATATGTTTATATTTTCTTTTGAATGAGATTTGCAAATCATTGCACCTATTTCTTTTTCTTGTTTTTGGGAATGCAGTTGTAAAAGTTACTGCAGTTGCCTTCAGCCTTGAAGGACTTTGTTTGGCCAAACTGTTAGTCTTGCTGGTGTTTCTTTTTTTTTTTTTTAATAAATGTCATTGTTTATTGTTCTCTTCTTCAGGTGATCATAGCGCTGTCAGAGAAGAACCGCTCTCATATCCCATACAGAAACTCCATGTTGACGTCCGTGCTGAGGGACAGCCTCGGAGGCAACTGCATGACCACCATGATTGCTAACATTGCAGTTGAAAAACGTAACCTTGATGTAAGGACACAATATTCTGTTAGAGTGTCCGAAAAAAAAGGACTGAAATAATATTACAGACCTGTTGGCTCTCTTGAAAAGTTATATTAGAGAAAGGATTAAAAGTCTTGTAAAAAATTACAAATAACAGTGAAATTTCACATTTGCTCAAGTGTATGCATCTGCTGGAGGAATTAGAATCAATAAGTCCCTGCTTCTGTCCTGTTGAAAAACGATTACAGAATGATAAAGTTGTTTTCAACAGGAGTCCATCTCTACGTGCCGCTTTGCTCAGCGTGTGGCTCTCATCAAGAATGAGGCGGTATTGAATGAAGAATTGGATCCTGCCCTGGTGAGACTCCCGGCCGCTCACCACACTTCACCAGTCACTACAAATACCGTAGCTCACCACACAATCACACCGCAGAGGCATGACTTCATGGGCTGTTTTATTTTGGCCAGACCCTCCTCTTCGCTTCCAGACCTAAAATTGATCTGCAAATGAACTCCAGTGAAACCCGGCATCGAAATGAAACAGAGTGTAAACCTCCCTGTGCCTCAGTTTCCTGTATCAAACGAGTTTTTCCACAGTGACACTGTCACTTTTAAAGCTCCAGTTTTCCACCAAGACACAAACTTGTATCGCTCTTGTAATATTTAGACTGCTCAGAGGTCCTGTTTGGATTCTTTCTGACTTGTTTAAATGTATCCAATTCTGTTATAACATATTTCATCCCGATACTTCACATCCTGTTCAGAAAGCATCCAGCTGGAAAGTGATCTGTATATATATCTTTGCACACTTTGATGCAAGGAAACACAAACTGCAGGCATGTGGCCTCTTGGAGCAGTTTCGGTCCAGATGTTGATTTGATGACACTGCGTTGGTCTCTTCTTTTCATGACATGAACATTTCATTTCAGTGAGGGAAAAGGCTCAAGGAGAAGATGATGTTTCGAGCATATGTGTTCACCGAAGCCACTCAGCAATTTTACTTTTACCAGATAACACCCAAAACGCATTGTGTGGTTGGAAATGACACATTTATTATACCTGACTGAAGAAATCACATGACTTGTAGAGTTTCACTACACTCGTGATCCCCTTCTTTATTCTCTGTAGCAAGAAAAGAAGAGATTTACTGACACAAATAGCTTTATCACAAGCAAGCTTTTGATTCCCACAATCATGGCCAAAGCTCCTGGCAGTGATACTAATGTTTGCAAATGTTTCTGCTTCAGTATTTCTACATTGTGTTTCTCATGATTCCATGGTATGCTGAAGAACATTGTTAGAATGTGAAAGGCTTTTATTGGCAAATAGATCCAATTCATTCAGAGGTCAAATTTACAGTGTTGAGCCTTTTTCTTCTAAATCTTGTGCAATCCTTGCTCTCATGCTGGATATAAATTTTCTGACTGATAGAGATCCAGTCTTTTTGAGTTGATCACAATTTGTAATTTTTTTCTTGTCCACCTGCTCTTTGAGGAATGATAGATTGTCAATGGGAACAGGGTCTGAGAATTTTAGTGGACACGGATCAAGCATTTCAATGCATTAATCATTGCTCAGTCCTCCAGAATTGCTGAGAGAATTTGCTCTTGGAGGACATTTTGATCCATGCATTCATCTATTAGCTTCCACTTATCTGGGTTCGGGTTCTGAGTAGAGAAACCTAAACAGCGAGGCCAAGAGCCTCTTCTCTTCAGCCACCTCTCCCATCTTCTCCAGGAGGATACTGAGGCATTCTCTGGTCAGGCAATAGACAGAATTTGTCCAGCACGTCCTTGGTTTGCCTCGAAGCCTCTTTGTGGTTGAACGTGGCCTGAAACACCTCCCCAGGGAGGCATCCTGGACGTATCCTACATCCTAACCAGATGTCTGAACCACGTCAATTGTCTCCTCTTGATGTGGAGGAGCAGCAACTCTGCTCCGAGTCCCTCCCACGTAATTGAACTTCTAACTCTCTAAAGGAGATCCAGGCATTCTGTGGAGGAAAGTAATTTCAGCTGCTTGTATTCCTGATCTCATTCTTTCTGTCACTACCCACAGTTGGTGACCATAGCTGGTAGACACACCAGTAAACAGTCTCTGCTTTTGGCTCAGCTCTCTCCTCACCACAACAGACTGGTACAGAGTCAGCATTACTGCGGATGCTGCACCCATCTGTTGAGCTCCCGCTTCATTCATCCCTCACTCGTGAACAAGGTCACAAGTACCTCCCTCCCAGCCCTGAGAGGACATTACACCATCTTGTGACTGAGAACCATAGTCACAGATTTGGAGGTACAGTTTTTCATCTCCACTGCTTCACACTTGGTTGTGAATCTTGGGACATCTTGATGCCATTTTTTATTCATTGCGAGATGTTTTGGTTCTTTTTTTTAAATTGTAAGTGAACCCTATTAACATGACATGGAGCCCCAAACATGGATGGTGTCAGGATGTTTCTGTTTCAGAATGAAGTCTTGGTGGCATCCATCTTGTCTTCTGCAGACAAGTGATTTTCAGCTGGAAGGAAATCCAGCTGAAAATCATTTTGCACCAGTTGTGTGCTATCCTCCTGGAGCAATGCGGTAAGGATCCATGCATTTTCCACCATGATGATCATGAGGGTCATGTCAGAAGGAAAAAATGATACATTATGAACCTGAAATTTCAGACACTCGCTTGGTCTTAATCCCAGTCTAAAAGACGGTGGACAAACAGTAAAAAATTGTGATCAACACAAGGCACGAATACAGCAAAAACTTACCTCCATCATTCAGGATTCAGCCAAGAAATTGATACCCAATGCAGCACAGCAGATAGTAGAAATTTAGAAGAAGTAGGGTTGACACTGTAGATATTAAGTTTGGTATACCCTCCATAAAACATCTGTAGTTAAACATCTGCAGTTTCAGTGCTGCACAGCAACCTCACAGTTGTACAGTCAGTCTTTCTGCCCTGTCCTTTCTTAATCGCACAAGTGTATTCTACCTTCTTTTCCTCCACTCATGACATTTTCCAACATTATCAAGGAAAAGTGCTTTGTAGAAGATTTTAGGAGTTTTTTTTTTTTATCTGTTCAACTCAGCCCCTGAGAGTTACTGAAAAGCCCCCTGGGTGAGTAAATTGTTACCCCAGCGATGTCCACGTCCCCTGCTTTTACCCAGATCTGCCTAACTGCTACTGTGTTGCTGTTATTGAGACTTGGCTGGCCACTTGCAAACCCTGCGGAGGTATTTTTAAGAGAGTCTGCGGCCAGCCCAATAATTGTGACGGTGTCTGGCTGCTCCCAACTGGATCTGAGACGGTCCCAACTCAAGGCGAAACCAAACTTCATGAACAAACTTCTTGTCACTGTTTATGGGTATATAATGTTTACTGTCCTCTTTTTAACTTTATGTCTCTCTTGATTTCTGAGGGAAACAAAGAAAGATACAAGGGTAGGCTGTAAATTAGAATGATATCAGTAATTGAGGTTTTGGCGTGGTGATGGCTCACTCCTGGAGTTATTGGTCTTAGGTCATTTGAAATCTGGAGTTTAATTTCACTAGTTTCTGCTTCATCGTTAAGTGGTCCTACACTGTAGCCTACAGGCTACTGAATGGACTTCTGCAGAGTCTGAACAGCAGAAAACCTGCCAGACCAGTCAAAATATTTAGCAAGTCACTGATGTCTGGGGAAAGAATGAGGTGTTGAACATTTCCTGTGAACGAAGTGTGCCAGTGACCACTCTAAATGAAGTTGTTAGTTCCCCCAAGGGCATGAAGATTAGCCTGATTTCCCTGGCCTGCGTCCATCAGCTGGAGTTTTCTGCAGTTCGTAGATCTTCCAGGATGTTAAACTTACTTAAAAGTTTATCTTGTACAATTCTAATTCCAAAAAATAGTGCGTCACTGTATAAAATGCACATTAAAAACAGAATTTGCAAATCTCATAAACCCATATTTTATTCACAGTAAAACATGGAAACATATCAGATGTTGAAAGTGAAACATTTTCTCATTCCATTAATTACCTGGAATTCAATTCACTTTCAGTTCAATTCACTTTCATTATTTAATCTCAAAAAGGGCATTTAATTAAGAGAAAGAAGGTAGAAACCAGAAAGGAAAAAACAAAGGCAAAGAAACACCTGGAGGGACATCTGGCAACTAATTAGATTAATTGTCAATAGGTCAGTGATATGATTGGACATAAAAAGAACATTTTTGTGGGGCAGAGTGTCTCGCAATTAAATATGGGCTGAGATTCACTCGACTCTGAAAAAACGAGTCATCAGATTTCAAAGCAGTTTCAGAATAAATTTCCTCAGCATGAAATTTTAAAGACTTTTAATTTGTCATCATTGGCAATCCATAATATCATCAAATGGGAATCTGGAGAAATCTCTGTACTCGCTGGATATGTAATTACAAGTTTAAGAACAACATACGTATGCTCCCATTTAGACAGTGTCTTTTTCCATAGAGGGCTTTTGGATCTTTCACGAAGATGACATTAAACGTTACAGCATCATGTCTTTGTAGGAGAAGAGTGTGACTGTTGAACTCCTGGCAGTCCAGATCTTTTACAATCTGAAAACGTTTGCAGCATCTTGAAATAATAAATGTGATTTAAAAAAAAAGACCTGGGACTGTTGAGAAGCTCCAATCCTGTATCAGACAAGAATGGGACATCATTCCTCTTCCAAACCTCCATCAACTGGTCTCTTCAGTTTCCAGGCGTATGTAGACTGTTGTTAAAAAAGATGGGATACTACACAGCAATAAACATCTCCTGGGCCCAACTTTTCATTGTGAAATGTTGCTTCCATTAAATTTAATGAGATTTGCAAATCCTTCCATTCTGTTTTCATGTACATTTTACATTTTTCCAATGCTTTTGGAATTTGGGCTGGATACCCTAATGGGTCAAATCTGTTTTTCTTAACCTCCACTTAAATGCAGAATCTTAACTGCCTAATTATTTGACCCTCGTCAAAGTAAAGTTCACAAAGACCCAAACCTCTTGCTCTGATTAGCACATACCTGCGAATCAAACAGAAGCTACTTATTCCCAACCTGAGAGACACGTTCGGAAAGTGAGTGTGAAAATTCCTTCGTGTCGCTGTTGGTTTCCATGTCTTTATCATCAAGGTGACATGAATCCATTAGGACAGAGAACACTTGTGTTATCGTGGCACGCAGTGTGTGGAACACAGGCCATGTGTTGTCATTTTTGGACCAAAAAAAAAAAAATGCTGCCCATGTTTAGGTGTAATGTGAAACTGTGTCTCCCGTTCCCTCATAAAATGTTCCCATAATAGCAGCATGTTTGAGTGGCATACTATGTAATATCGTACATATGCATTTAAGTGCCACTTGCGGTTATACTGCAGTGCTTACAGCTTACCGTGGGTGGTTTTCTGCACAAGAGGGAGCTATAATTTCAAGTTGAGTCCGTGTTAATGTGTCGAAGTTAGTTTTGTAACGTGTGGCAGCACGTAGAAACTTACAAACACACAAATAGACAGAGAACATTTCCATCTTCTCTGTCTCTTCCACTGTAGCGCTGACATGGGCTTTCACAGGTCTTGGAGACATCATCAGTCACATGTTCGGAGGGAGTTTTTCTCCGGCGTGTGGACGCCTGCCGTCGCGCTGCGGTGCCAGTGTGGGCTCGGTGCTCTGAAATAGACTGCACGATTCCGCTGACCAACAGCTAGTGGTCAGATTTTGAGGATGCAGCTGGAAGAATTACATCAGACCAACATTTCCAAAAAAGAGATACAGGGAGCGGCTCTGGTGAGGAATGGTCAGCCATGATATTCCATGTTAAAACATATGATATGGGGTGGATTAGGGGCAATATTTCCATTTAGCTAAGAGGCACCTTCCCAAAACCACACAATAGGTCTGTTTCTTCTCCGGAGCGTCTTGAGTCGGCAGTGTCCGACTGTCTGACTGGGTTCTAATTTGAAGTTGTCTGCTAAAATTGGCAGCACTTGGTCAGTGTTAGATCACTCAGTCTGACCTTTTACCTCGGATTAGTTCTCACTGACCTTTGGCCTTCTAGCACCTTTGTGTCAGGAATGTTGCTAAAAAGTTGCTATTTTCTTTTAATGCTGAAACAGTTCCAGTCTTCCAGTGTGCTTTAGTATTTTTAGTGTTTGGTTAAATCCTGTGGTTATATTTAAGTGGCATTTATACTGCAGAAAGACTTGGTTCATGTGTGAAAGAGGACAATTTCCACTTGTCTTTTTATGTGGACTAACAGTGTTTGATTCATAAAATTAATCCGAATTTTCATTACAAAATCCACTCTTTTCTTTTAAATCACAAGAATAAGACCATGAAGTTGTGAAACACAATCATTTACTCAATTATGTAATCCCACTGAACAGAATGTTTGCAAAAAAGAGAGATAAAATATTTTTTTATTCTGTGAAAATGACCAGTTTGTTCCATTTTTATCGTCAAGCAAGTGAAGCTTCCCTTTCTAACACCTCCACTTCAATAAAGTGTTGGAGTTCAACACTTTATAGCTCTGTCAGTCCAAAACGTACATATCTAATGATGAATGGGGCATAGAAATACTTAGCAAACCTACAGCAAGCCCACACACCATCAAAGTTTTACTGACATATATAAAACCTAATTTCTCTGTGGTCTGAAAACCGTTCCTCTAGAACTCTACATGACTAAAATATCACATGACCCTTTCACAGAAGAAAAAAGGGAGAAACATCTTCTAAGATTAAACATTGCATTTGTTTGTGGTAAAATGTCTTTGTTTCCCTAAGTTTATTATTTAAAAGAAAAAAAGAAAAAACAACTTACATCCAAAAACAAAGAAGATGCCCCGTATCAGTCTTCGAACCTTTGTTTTGTTTTTACTGAGATAAAATCCTGCTGTGTTTTAATGTTTTTCTTCTCACCCCAGAAATTGACTAAGTTCTTATTTTAGAAAACTGACCTGGACTTAGTGAGATATTGACATGGATGCTGGTGACTAGTAATAGCCTAACTACAGGTGTACCGTGCCAGAACAACCAAAACATGACTTAACAAACAAGAGAAAAAGGAGTTTTTCAATTTTTTTTCTCTTCATAGCTTTTTACAGGTATCTATTTTATGGTTTACATTATACATTTACTTTAATGTAGGTGTCTTCAATAACTTAAAGTTAGTAAACAACATTAGTACAGTAATGATTAAATGTATGCAAACCCTTTTGGAATTAATAGGTTTTCTGCATTAATTTGGCATAAAATGTGATTTTAATAAAGTCACAAAAATAGACAAACACAAAGTGCTTGAGCTGATAACACACAAACAATTATAGCTTCCTGTGTCTCTGGTGAAAAGACCCCACCCCCCAAAAAAACAAAAAAAAAACGCTCAAAGTGAAGAAGAAAAAAGTATTTGAATGCTTGGAATGACAACAGTTTTCCAGGATCTCTGGATCAGAACTGTTGAAGATTCAGGAGGAATTCTGGACCTTTCCTCTCTCCAGAACTGCTTCAGTTCAGACACGTTTGGAGCTCATTTCCTAGCATGTCTATGACGTTAAGGTCTGGGCTTTGACTTAACCGCTCCAGTAGGTAAATATTCATTTTCCGAAGCCATTCTATCGTGGCTTTACTTCCATGTTTAGGATCAGTGTCCTGCTGCATCAACCGACATCTGCTAAGCTTCAGCTGGCGGACAGACACGCTGACGTTATTCTAGAGAAACAGGTGGATACTTTCGTAAACCTGGAAAATAATTTTTTTCCTCCATGATGACAAGTGGTCCAGCCCAAATCATGATGCTCCCTCCCCCATGCGTCACCACTGGGATTATGATTCATTGTTGGCAAACTGTATCATTATTGTGCCACACATAGGGATGAATGTTCTTCCCAAACATTTCAACTTGTGATTCGCCAGTCCATAAAATATTTTCCCAGCTGGTTTTTGGATTTACAAGGTGCTCTTTGGAAAACTTCAAACATAGAGAAATATTTTGTGGAGCAGCTTCCTGTGTGGTGTTCTGCTTGTCAGTGCTCCCTGTTCAGTCCCTTCTGTATGGTAGACTCATGAACAGAGATGTTTCCAGTTCCAGTAGTGCCTCCAAGCCTTTAGCGTTTACTTGCATGTTCTTTATTTCTCTGAGGATTGTGTGTTGTGTCTGGAGTCTTTTGGCTGGTCGTCCACTTCTAGGAAAATTAACTGCTGTATGTACAGATGGATGTGTGATACCTTTGTGATAGTCCTTTCCAGATCAAGCACTCTTGATCTTAAGCCTTCAGAGATCTTCTTTTTGTAAGGCATGGTTCACATCAGCAGATGCTTCTTAGGAACAACAAACCTCACATGTTTGAGTGTCTTTTGTCAAAGTAGCTCTAATCCTCCAAACTCGGTTCATACACTAGGCTCCAGGTGAGCAAACTACTGACTCCCATTAAGTTTTGTTGAAGTAATTAATCTGTGGTTCACTTTTATCCACCAGCACTGGGAATGTTTCCTGGGTGTAAAAAGTAAAGTTTGAATTGTTTGTTCGTTATCAGCTTATATGTCATTGTAAATTATATGAAACTTAGATCATATTTTTGTAAATTAATCCAGAAAACCAGTAAATCCAAAGTGTTCACATACCTTTCTTTGCCCGTGTAAGTCTCACAGGTTGAC
Organism: Zenarchopterus dispar; assembly: GCA_028564865.1. Classification (NCBI taxonomy): domain Eukaryota; kingdom Metazoa; phylum Chordata; class Actinopteri; order Beloniformes; family Zenarchopteridae; genus Zenarchopterus; species Zenarchopterus dispar. The sequence goes on along the minus strand of JAOWBL010000034.1, from coordinate 4,166 downwards.
ATCAGTGGAATGGGCTCAATCTATACAAGCTTGTGTTTTAAATATGTCGATTTTTACATTGTACTTACAGGTCACTCAGGTGACTTCTTATATTGCTGTTTTTGTGTATTTCAGTTGATAGTACGTTTGAAAAGGGAGATCCAGTCACTGAGAGAAGAGCTGGCCATGGTGACAGGAGAGCAGAGAGAGGAACAGCTAACTGCAGAGGAGACCTGCAAGTATGACACCTCACCTTTATTTTTATTGCATTAGTCTTTTAGTCCAAGTCAAAGGTTTAGATACACTTCTGTGCATACATACATCCTTTTGAGTGCTACTGGGACAAAGATGCTCCTGTTTGTGACGCTATTTCTAATTTTACACTTGTAGAGTGATAACAACCCAAAACCCCTGACTCACAGGGGGGCGTTTAGAGAAATTCACTACCAAATCAAGTTCAGTGTTTGGACTTTAGTTCACATCAGACTTACTGTAGAAAATGTTTTGTAACTGGAATTTCTTCTGTCAGGGTCAAACCTGCAGATACTTGAGCAAATATTTCTCATGATTTATTAGTAGTTTGGGTTTACCTAAAGTGCCAAGATGGCGTTCTGCTGGTCATGCACTGATGCTGAGTTGAACCCTCAGTCCCTGAGGTTTAACCAGATCTAATAGAGTGGTACACGGACTCATCCAGTCAGGGCCAGAGGTTTCATGAAAAACTTGGCAGATTTCCCTCCAGAGCTCATATATGTCCCGTTGCCTTGGCCGCCATCATTTTCTTTCTTTTTTTTCTTTTTCTTTTTGTATTATTTCTTCTCTATGTGGATGATTATCCCTGATTTCCACTGTCTGTGGCCCAGCTCACTCCAGGAATCTTTAATAATGTCTGACGTGACCACATTGAGTGGCCATGCTGATTTTTTTTTTTTGTTAAAGAAATGAACCAAAACAAAAATACAAAGAAAAATGTGCAACGCTAAGTCCCCCAATATTCCTCTCATAAGATTTAAGGGGTTAAGTTGTAGCCATTTGCTGTTAATATTCATCCTTTTGGTAAATTGAAATAGCCCATTAGTGAGAAAGATTATCCACAATGGAAAACATTCAGGACAGTTGCAACTTTTCCCAGGGGCCTTATTGAAGACATTAAATGTTTAAAGTGCATGACAGCACAATTAGAAGACAGAACAAGTTTGATTTGTTCAGGAGAAAATGGAAGCAAGACCGAGGTTTGCAAGTTACATCTGAACAAATCCCCAGACCTTAAGAGTGTCCTGTGAGAGTAAAGTGGAGTTGTTTGGCCTCGATGCCAAGTGTCAAGTTAGGTCGAAACCAGACACATCTGTTCAGAAAAACACCTCAGATGGTGATTTAGTGATGATTTGGGGTTGTTTTAGAGGCTTAAGACCTGGACACCTTGTAATAATTGAATCAAACATTATAAACAACTCTGTATACCAGAGTATTCTGGGGTCAGCAGCTAAAGATTAGTGAGAAAAAAAAGACTGTGATACAAAACACAGCAGTAAATGTACAACAGAAAAATGAAAGAGTCAAGTTTTTAGAATCAAAATGAAAGTTCAGACCTTGACATAATTTGAGATTTGTGAAGAAGAACGGAGCAAAATTCCTCCACAACCATGTGAGACTGATGAAGTTCTTCTGGAAATTATAACTTCAAGTTAATGGTGCTTAATGTGGACCTAGTGAATGATGGGATCACATCAAATCAACCTTTATTTATATAACAGATTTCAACAATCTAAGTTGAGCAAAGTGCTTCACAGCATGAAAAACAAATAAAAGAGCAATACACAAATACAATCAAAATGTGAACTAAAACACATTAAAATAGAGTCAAAATAAAAATATGTTAGTAAAACAAATTGAACCTAGGAAAAGTGCCAAATGCAAATCTAAATAATTCAGTTCTGAGTTTGGCTGTAAAGTTGTTGAATCATCCTAGTATTCCTAGTACTGGCCATGTGATTTTTAATTTATTTTTTAAGACTTCTTTTTTTGTTGTTGAATAAATAGTGGCACAAGGAAAAAGTTACATGATTAATACCAAGACCCAGATTATTTTTAAATGTGTTTTTGTGCGAAAAAAAAAAAAACCCAAACCAAAAACCAAAACATGATTCAAAGAAGGAGTGATACGTTTTGCACAAGTGTTCAGATGTTGTCAAGCTACTGTAAATTCTGATTATTGTTTCTTCTAGACGCAGTTGCAGCTATAGTTTCTAGATGACACATCACTTCAGTGGGAAAGTTTTCAGAATGCTTCATATCCAAGTGTTGCAAAGATTTGGTTTTTTTTTTCTGTCACAGAATGTTGTCCATGGTATCAGATTACATTCTTCACCATCAAACTTTGTCTCTCAGGAGCATTGATGTCTCGCAGACCCTTGAAACAAGAGCTCTGCGTTTGTTTTAGGTCCTCCGTCATGTAAACTTAGCGTGTTTCTTTGTTGAATGTGTAACAGAAAATAAAAACCGCACATTACCGTGCATACGTCGGCTCCATCTGGACGGTGGCCTCCTGGTCTTTTCCAGTGGTCGCTCCCAGGTCTCAGGAACCAGTGTTTGGACTATCATTTAGGGATAGTTTATCAACCAGTCCACCCAGTGGAGCTGGAACACATGTTTAAGTAAATAGTTTTCTTTGACCAGACGCACATTTTAAACTACTCAGATGCAGCTCTTAAGTGTTTGAGAGTGTTTTTAGTGAGCGTGATGGAGATCACGTGGTTGTGGCATTGGTCAAAGCCTCCTTACCTGTTAGTGTGAGCACTTTTATTTCTGTTTCCAGGGTGGAAGCGTTAGTGAAGGCTTATGTGAGTGAGCCTGATCCAGATGTGACCCTGTCTTTGGGAAGTGACATGAGAAAAATCCAGCACAGTTTCTCCCTGCTAAAGGTAAAATGTTCAAAGTTGTGTCGGCATCTGCAGGCATGTTTTTCTGCTTGACCTGCCGTTTGTGTCTGCTCTCTCTATCCTGCAGTCATTTGCTACTGTTTGTTTTTCCTCTCTCCTCTCCATAACAAAGTCCACTTGCCATCCCCATGCTTGTGTGACATCAAAGCATTTTTCTGTTCTGCTTGTTTCATTAAAACTTGGGTTGTAATTCTGCTGCATAGTTTTTACCTTCATTGATAAAATCCGTGCCTTAGAGTCAGATCACTGAGTTTTCAGAGCTGATTCTTTATTTCTCTACATCCTGCAGTTCAGCACTGACCATCTGACCTAGCACCTCTTTTAGATAGCTCCCCCTACTGTCATTTTCTGATAAATGCATTACTTATGAATTAATATAGCTTTATCAAAAGATGATAAATTCAGGGAGATCTTGTCCACGGGCCTAAGTATAGTTTAATACATCCCAAAGTTCCAGATCCTTCAAAGAGCCTGACCTTTATGTTTACACAGTTGGCTGTTTTACAGTTATCTGCTATCTAATTTGATGTTAGGTATAATATTGACACATCATCCTGAGTGACAGTGTTAGAACTGGGGCTTCAGGAATTTGAGAAACCAGAGAAATGAATTCATTTGATGTGTATCAGCAATGAGCAACGAGAGTCTACGGTGGAGCATAAAGTGCTCAAAATAATCTTCATGTTCAAATTCCCATTTACTCGTTAGTTCCCCCTCTGTAAATCCTTGTTTTTGTGTTAAAATATAATAAAGTTCATCTGATCCTATGGGAACTTGGCATGAGGAAGTTACAGCCTAAGATGAACAACAATTTTTGTTCCACCATCCTACTGATTTTTAACAAAATAAGAAGCCAAAAAGAAAATGATATATGGGCAATATTGAGTATCCAGATGATTCAAAAGCTTAAAGATCTTGCTTTTGCAGCAGTATCTCAGAAGTCATTTTCTTCTTGACTTCTCAAATCATTGTAGAGAAATTTTAGCCCATTCTTCAACATTTCACCAACTCAGTAAGATCGTGAGCTCTGAAATGTAGCTGTATTTTTCAGTTGTATTTTCCTGAGCCTTTGGATGCCTACTTCTGGGAATGAAAGTTACTAGAGTACATTCATCTCATGATGACATATATATGTGTGTGTGTGTGCGTGTGTGTGTGTGTGTGTGTGTGTGTGTGTGTGTGTGCGTGTGTGTGTATATATATATATATATATATATATATATATATATATATATATATATATATATA
>JAOWBL010000033.1:0-18624 GCA_028564865.1 Zenarchopterus dispar | reverse complement strand
TAGGAACAGCAAAGATACTGCGCAGAACCCTCAAGCTCCCTGGCCTCTGGTAGAGGACCCGAGCTTAGAAAGGACACCACCCACGGAGGGTGAGGAACGAGTTTATATATATATATATATATATATACACACATACATACATACATACACACACAGATTGTCCTGCTCACTCTGTCTCCAGTCATCTGTTCTGTATTTGGAACCATTGTTGGAGCTCCTGTTGCTCTGTCTGTTTCTCTCTCTCTCTTTCTCCCTCACTCCCCGTGTCTCTCCCTGCCAGTTAATTGCCCTCATCAGTCTCACCTGTTCTCCGACCTATTTAAACAAGTCTTCAGCATGCACTTTACCAGAGTGTGATTGTATTCTCGCTGCTGATACCACACTCTAGGGGGTCTCCTCTGTTTGCTGTTCTGGACCTGACCTACTTCCTTGGCCCTACATTGTCTGCCCAGCCCTGGTTGATATCTCTGCCTGAGGTCATCTGCCTGTCTCTGGTTCTGACCCTGGCCTGCTGTTCCTGGATCTATCTTCTGCCTCACAGTAGCTGAACTACAAACCCTCCGTGTCTGTGGACTGTTACCCCAAACCTGTCAGGTCATCAGCTTGCCTCTCCTAACTGTCTATTCATAATTGTGTTCACAAATATTTTAACTATTACTCCTTACATCAGATTAGCTGTCATTTAGCCCATCCTGTTCTAATCTTAAGGCAAAATCTTACAAGCATTCAGTTAGGATTTTGGCAACTGTATCAACTTGTCAAAAAAGGAGCCATTTTATGTTTAATTATATACATGATCTGCTATCAAGTTACATGTATATTTATATTCGTCCTATTTTGAAATAACTTCCTTTTCTTACAAATGCCACTCTGTTTAATAAACAATTTAAAAAACAAACAAAAATCACACAAAACTGTGACTAATAAATGGTTTAAAACTTCAAGTGATCTGTGTAGGATGAAGCCCTGCAGACTGGAGATTTTGTCTTAAACTAATGCACCTCACAATCAGTTCTGCAAAAACATCCCGATTAGGCACTTAATCACACCTGAACAAGACAGACTTAGATCCAGACAAACTTGTGCAATAGGATGAAAGAAAAATTGTTTCTTAAATTTACTCAGGAATTGATCAAATCATAGTGTGGAAAGGGATTGAAGTTAAATAAGAATGGATAGAATTATTCTGAAGGGGTGTTGGTTTTTCTTTCATAAAACTAAATAGGAAATTACACATCCATAGAGTTTAATATGAACTGAACACGCACATGTGTGTATGTATGTGTGTGTGTATATATATATATATATATATATATATATATAAAATCTATTGACAAACACATATTTAACGGGTTAGCAAAGGAGTCTGAGATGCATCAACTGAGAACAAAATGTACAATCTGAACAGGGAGCCTGGAAAGAGCAAAAATAATTTGAGGGATTTTCTAATTCCTGATGTTTGCTGTTCTGACAATAGATTACATATGTTTTAGGGATTTAACATTTTATAAATTCACAGTGTTACTAAAGTGTTGTGTGACTAGCCTGATAATGTCTCATGGAGGTTTAAAAACATTTTTTGTAGGTATGTATACGTTTCATTTAGGTCAAAAGATCTGCAGACAGTTTTCAACATCTTTCCATTTTACATGAAAAGTTTCATAATTCATCAGAAGACTGATATTCACAGTTAATGTTCTCTTTTAATAATTCAAATTAATTTCTTTGCCGCTGAAGCCTGAATACATTCTTTATAAAATTCAATAAAATATTTCTATGTGGGACTTCATAATGACACCGTTTTCTCGATCATTCCACCTCTTTCTGTATTTTCGTTTGTGAGCTGCAGCCTTTCCTGTCAGAGGACAAGAAACTCAAGGCTCCTTTTTTTTTTTAAATTTATTTTTTTTTTTTTTTAAGCAAGCTTCCAACAATTGACTTTGGTTGATGGATTGTAGAAAGTGTCAGACGTGTCAACAACTGCCGAGAGTAGAATTTCAATCAACAGACCTCGTGAACAGACCTCGTGAACAAAAACACAATAAAACTTTGGTAAACATGACATTTCTCTTCTTTTTCAGTGTTCTTGAGAATTGTAGTGTTTATCTGAATGTTAATGCTAGTTCTTCAGCATGAAATTTATTTCACAAAATAACAAATGAAATGTAGTCCTACACTGCTACAGGAGCTTGCGCTTCATGAATGTGAATGTTTTCCTGTAAGCTTTTAGACAGAGAAGTGTTGAGAAGCTTTAGGCTTTTAGATCCTCTATGCATCAATGAATTTTGAAATTGATTCCTAGTTTTTAAACATGAGCAACTTAGAAAGTGTTAGAAAAAAAGAGCAGAAAATGCTGTCAGGAATCAGCTATTATGCTGAAACGCAATGTGATGTAAAAACTAAACAAGAGGTTATATTTTTTTCAGCTCCTATAAAATCAGTTTTTCTATAAACCTTTTGCTCTTACCTTGAGTGTCTTTGACATTTGACTTTTTATAGTTGGAGAAAGGACGGGTGACCAAGATTTTAGTACTGAATGGGAATCCCTGGATGAGTTTCAGGCCTTTTGTGTGTGTGTGTGTGTGTGTGTGTGTGTGTGTGTGTGTGTGTGTGTGTGTGTGTGTGTGTGTGTGTGTGTGTGTGTGCTGACATTGATGAATGGGAGCTGCAACATCCGTGTCCTTCTTTTATAGGTGTCTAAAGCATTTTGCTCTAAAAGGGCGGAACGTTAACACGGACTAACCTTTTCTGGGGTGACTTTGTTATATATCATGAAAGAAAAAGCCTTATTCTCTTATAATGAGTTGGATTTGCTTCTCTTAGCTGACTGATTCAAATATGTCTGAGTGAAAAATCTGAGTCTATGTGAAGCATTCACAAGGTCTAACAGTGACACAGTTGCCCAACATCTGCAACAGTACTGGTGGAAATTATAAGCAGACAGATGCAAGACAAGGTGATGGATTTTATTGATCATGTCCTCACATATTACATCTCTTTTTCTCCCTCCTTGCCACCATTTATCTCTGCGACTGTCTTTGCTGCTCTCCTGCTGTTTTACTTTCAGACACCAGCCACAACCACCTGCCGACTCTGTCACCTCCAGTTTCAGTCTCTCTCTGTTTTTTACCCCCTCTCATGTGTTTCTGTGATGGGAGATCACAGCCTAGCTGTATCTGGAAAGGATGTCATTGATCCAGGACATCAGAGAGCAGACTTTGGTGTAAACACCCGGGTAGTTAGGCTGAGCACAGCCCTGGCCCCATGAAACAATCCCCTGGAGCTCCCCATTGCACACCAGAGGGCCGCCAGAGTCACCCTGAGAGAGGGGAGGAAATGGAAAACATATGAAAGAGCTTTTTTATTTCATTTCCATATCACGTTGGGTTCCCTTTTAACATTTCCATAGCCTACTTTTCTTGCACTGCATAATATCTCACCAAATACCTGACATGCATCTTTGCCTCCCTCCAGGTATCCAGCACAAACCATGCGCTCAGTGATCATTCCAGGGTAGGAACCTTCACAGTCCTTGTCCGACAAGATGGGGACTTCCACGCACTGAAGGTAAAAGGGATTGAACACTGCAATATTAAGAGCAAGAAAGAAAAAAAAAGTTTTAAGATTGGGACAATTACTCTTTCTCAAAGAAAGCATCTCAGAGCACCTTAATGTTGCATCCACACTGTTTCTGTAATTGGTTTTTAGAAATTGTGTTGATTACTTCTGGGAATCTAATCATTATAAAAGGGTTTACTTAAGGGATATTATTTATTAAACATGCACATGTATTCACACACATGCAAAAAGAAAGTATAGCAGTCTTACTGATTCCACAGCAATTAAAAGCATAAGTAGTACCCAGTTGTGGCAAATTAAATGCTGTTTATTTGATCATCAGGAAGTGTGAAGACCACTACAAAATCAGATATTTTGGCAGTTTGCCATTACTGAGCATCGAGTGTGTTAACTCAATTTCAAAGAGGAAAGACATCAGCAGTGATTTTAGTGAAGCAGTTGTTTCCTGCCTGAGGTAAATCTCAGACTCCACCGATCTCAATTAGCATGTTCGATTTTAGCATTTAATCTAATGTACAATTAGAAAAAGGATGGACAAGTTTGGCTTGTTAAAAAGGTTTGTTAGAAGAAAATATTTTCTCTCTAAGAGGAATATGACAGCATGGGTTTTGTTTGCTGAGTTGTGACCGAACAAACCTTGAGACCTCGAGAAAAATGTGACGTAGGAAGACTGCATCATAGTGGAGGTGTTGGACCATGATGCACCTCTGTCTAAAACTGAATACAGCTCATAATCACAACTGCTCATACCATGTGTCAAGCATGGTGGCGGAGGGATGATGATGGGCTGTTTTTGCACCTTGCTGTCATTGAATCAACCACAAACTCCTCCACATGCCAAAGTACTTTACTATCTGCCTGACAGGTTAAGCTTGGCTGAAATTGCATCATACAACAAGGCAGTGATCCTAAACACACCAGAAAAGTAAATGAAGTCATATCAGTCAGCATCCAATGCTGTGGTGGAGACTTCAAAGACCTGCGTCCACAAAGATGAGGGAACTGAAGTGACTCTGTAAAGACGAGTAGGCCAAATTCCACCCAAAAATGATTAACTCAGATTTATCTCACCTTCATCAGTATAGATGTTCCCCCATCCAGAGACGGTGCACATGTCTCCAGGTGTGGGACAGGCTTTGGGAAGGGCGATAGGCTTGACGTACTCATTGATAGTAACAGAGTGTGCCAGTTTCATCAGCATGATATCATAATCTAGGGTCTTGTAATCATAATTCTCATGCCAGTAGATGGCATCCACTGGCATGTACTGCTCCGTGCCCTCATGCATCCAGATATGGTTGTCGCCCAAGATCGCAATCTGTGAGAAGGGGCTTAAAAGAAGACAAGTAACAAATGATTTAAACTCTCTTAAAGATGCTCTTTGTTGAAGACTTTGTATGCTGGCACACTGCACAAACCTTTTCCAGCAATGCGCAGCCGAGATGATCCACTGGTCGTTGATGAGGGAGCCGCCGCAGTAGTGATAGCCGATGTTGAGGGACACCTGCCAGGGTTGAGAGTGAGCTTCACACTGGTAGCCTCCCACAATCTTGTCATCCACAGGGGCTGCAGCTGTGGTGTCATGAAAATATGACATTCTTTTTATTAACAGTAGGTCAAGTGTTGTGTCATCCTTCGGCATTTCAACATCGTGTAAATGATCTTTACCTGCAGCACCCAGGAACATTAAAACCAGCAGGCCAATCATCGTGTGGCTGACTCAAGCCTTCCTATGAACAGACTGGACGTGAATGACCTCTTACTCACAGCATTTATACTTCACTGTAACCTGGCATGTATCCCTCATCCTCCACCCCTTCACACTTCCACCCTCCTCCAAACATCTGCCTACTCCTCCCACCCCGAGCCTTTTCCTTGGACTCCAGTCCAGTTGTCATTATGCAACTCACCTTCCTTTTAATGAATTTCACGTTCAATGTGAAAACTTCTAATATACTCTTATAAAAACAAAGCCATAAAGCGGCTTTCATTTTTTCCTCAAACCCTTTACCTCATTGTGTGAGACAAAAGTAGTAAAGCGACACGTTCTGTTGTTTGTTTGCTTCTGAGGAAACAGATGGCCTCTTTCTCACCTCTTTTGGCTTTTATTCAGGGGCGACCAAGATAGTCCGTGGGTCTGCACATTTATGTGTCGTTTGAAAATTATTTCCAAAAGTTCTCGTTTAAAAATAGATATATATTTACATTCCCGTAACTTTACTTATTTAATTTTTAATTCATATTGACCTAAGCCTAGAAAAGGGTTGGAAGACTGTTTTTGACTTTGTTTGTATGTAGCTTACCAGTGATGAATAGTCCATGAGAGAACCGTAAACAGGTGATACTGGTGACCTTGACGAGATGCACCGATGATATGACCTCAGGGGTTGCTCTGCAAAAGGGCAGATGTGGGCAAATAAAAAAAAATGGAGCATGATAAGACAGCAGATTTAGGTTAGCGTGTACTAAAAATTAAGAACTCTGTGTAAAGACGCAGATGGGGTCAACAAAAGCAGCACAGGGGGGCAGGGTGGCCAGTGGTATAAATATGATCCGGGGTGTGTCCGGGTGTCTTCTGATCCCTCACCAGACACCATGAGACTGCTGGCTCTGCTGCTGATGGTTGGGGCTGCTGGTAAAGACACAGAAATACACCCGGGACAAATACAAATCCACTCATGCACACAGTCATTTATGTACTGTAATGTTTCAGATTCAGAATAAATGATCATCAAAGTTTAGTTGGAAAATAAAGCCTTTCTGTCTGTGTGTGGTAGTGGCAGTTCCCCGTGAAGATGGCAGGATCATTGGCGGCCAGGATTGTGAGCCTCACTCTCGTCCCTACATGGCCTCCCTCAACTACGGCTACCATTTCTGTGGCGGAGTGCTCATCAACAAACAGTGGGTGCTCTCTGTTGCCCACTGCTGGTACAAGTAAGTGTGCACTGATGAAAAAGGGATGACTTTCAAATAGTGAAGATCTTTTTCTCTTTAAAAAGAGGATCTTGTATGTTTTCATGCATGAAAAGGTAGGAATGAACACATCTTTAATTTAAGAAATCAACACATCTTTTTTTCCATATTATTTTGTTTTTTCTCTGTATCCACACTTCCATGTGTCTAGCATGTTTTACCCCCTCTCTCAGCCCCTATTACATGCAGGTCATCCTGGGAGAACATGATGTTCGTATGTTTGAGGGTACAGAGCAGCTCATGAAAACCGACACCATCATTTGGCACCCGAGGTGGGTAAAAAAAAAAAAAAAAAAAAAGAGCTATTCCTTCTTTCTATTATTTTTTTTCTGTGTGAAAACACTCCACCTGAACAGCTTGAGATGCCTTGTTTGCACTTTCTCTCCCCTCTTGTCTACATCAGCAATAATAACACCGGGCCAACTGCTCTGCTGGTTGTCATGGTTGCTTTCTTAGCTGCTCTTTAAGGCAACACTAATCAAACTGGAAAATTCAGAGTTTAACCCCCAGCTGTGCTTGAAATTGAATGTGATTTCAGTGTTATATAAAAACATAAGTGTAGCTGATTTCCAGTTAAATTGCTTGGAGACCTCAGTTGTGGTAAGGTGCTAAGATTTACCCTTAGGTCAGTACAGTTTACATGAAAATAATAGTTTTTTCCATTTAAAATTGATTTCAGGCCTACAAAAATATTTATTTTTACTGTAACAAATAAAGGACTTCTATTGAATTATTCAGTCAATAAATGTTTGAAATTGGGCCAATGTGATGACTTTTATCTCTGCCTTCTAATGAGGTGCTTAAACTGGCTTGCATTTTATTATTATATTATAGACATTCACTGAGAGTTTAAACTGTGCTTTAAGTTACACAGACAGGAAAGTCCATCCTAGCAGCCTCTGTGAACCTGTTCGCCTCAACATCAAGATCATGTTGAAAACTTTAACACTGCTGCAGGAAATGATGAAGCTGATGGACCTGATGGTGCTTTTTACCAACCCATCATTGCCAATCGGGTCTAGCCTGGAGCACATCTGTGAAAGAAAAGACTTCAAACTCTTAATAAAACTTGTAAACAGTGGATGATGTGATATAATGTCATACTATCCTTTAGCTGCACAGGCTTAGGTTAAACACCGGAGAACTAGGTTTAAGAAGCCACATAAGTGTTTAAAACTGGGTTAAACTCTGACCTTAAGCTAGACTGATAACAGAGCAGTTGGTCTGTAATACCTACTTGTAGCCACTAGTCTTGCCCTATACAACATGCACGAGCAGTGAGGTGACCAGTTGGATAAACAGTATGAGGTATGGGGATAAAGAATAAAATATCAACCTTATGAGCATAATTTGAGCTCTTTAATGACAATTTGATACATTCCTGCAGCTTATTTTCTGTATCTCTGTGCAGTTACGACTACCAGACTCTGGATTATGACATCATGCTGATCAAGCTCTTCCACCCCGTGGAGGTGACTGAGGCAGTTGCACCCATCCCCCTGCCCACAGGGTGCCCAATTGGGGGGCTCCCTTGCTCTGTTTCTGGATGGGGAAACAGCGCCATGGATGGTGAAGAAGGTGCATTAAGTCAGAGGAGGAGAACACGCTAAGTAAGGAAACAGAACTTCACTTTATCCAAGCATCATTTTATTTTGTTGGTTCCAGTGAACATGCCCAACCGTCTGCAGTGTCTGGATGTGCCCATCGTGGATGATGAGGACTGTGAGAACGCCTATCCTGGAATGATCACACGCAGGATGGTGTGTGCTGGATACATGGATGGAGGCAGAGATGCTTGCAATGTGAGTTTCACAGCACCGGGCCACGTCTCTGCATCTCTGCATGAATTATTGGTGCACTTGCTAAAGTTCCCTCTCCCCTGCGATTGACAGGGCGACTCTGGCAGCCCTCTGGTGTGTGTCGGAGAAGTCCACGGCCTGGTGTCATGGGGTCAAGGTTGCGCTCAACCCAACTATCCCGGTGTCTACGTCAAAGTGTGCGAGTTCCTCTACTGGATAGAAGACACTCTGGCAGCCTATCCCTAAATATATTACCCATATTTCATCCCACAGTTTATTGACCATCTTGGTGCTAAACCGCACTTACTCCAATTCTCTCCTTGCCCACCTCACTTCCTAATCCTTCTCCACCTTCTCTTGCACTTTGTTTCTTTTGCATCAACACACAAACTTTCTGTCACAATCAATCTGAGTCAATGTGCCAGAGTGTAAAAATAATAAATGAAACATCTTGGTATTTATTCATTTTTATTTGTTCATCCATACTTATCAAAAAAAAATATGCCACTTGAAAGTGAAAACGTTAACAGGTTTATTTGTTTGATGCTTATAACACTAGGAGATGACAGAGACCTTCATTTACCTGCATACGTACATAAATGCGGGTTAACTGGTGTGCTAACATTTTTCAGCATTTTTCTGTATTTGTTGTAATTCAGGTGTGTGATTGGCTTCTTTCATTTTTTTTTTATCTCCTGGGGGTACCTTGTAATTGTTTTAATTACAAATAATGATTTGTGAGACTAGATATATAGAGAGAAATTAGTGCTGGATTCACCACGCTAAAAGTCATCTCAGTATTGAATAGTTGGCTGAATTTCTTCTCTCGGCCCTCTGATTTTCTTCAGTGCATCACAAACAAGACATTTTACAGCCAAATACAGAATAAAAAAGCCGTTTCAAATTAAAAAAAGCTGAAATTATTAATAAAATCCCCAGGCGCAGTCTGTTTCCAGATTCCAGATGCTGCCTGGCACTCAGGATGACATTGTTCTTGTTATCTCTCCCAGGCTAGTTTTGTTTTTTCGGAGCATTGCTCCCCTTTCCTCCTTTTCCTTGTATCTTCTGTCTCTGACTGGGCTGCGAGATCCCATCCATGGAATTCCAACTGCACACAACCACAGAAAGACATCACTGAAATATGTGACTGAATCAAGATGTGAGTTTTTGATGCTTAAAAGTTCACAATGTATAAACAGTTTCATGGTTTCAGTTAATACAATAGATAAATATTCAGACAAATATATGAACTGAAGTTAAAATGCATTTTAGGATCTTTAGTCTTTATTTGACTGCAGCTAAATGTTGATTTTACTTCGCTTTCATATACCGTAGGTCTACTTTATGTTTCAGCAACAGACTTTTATTCTGTGAATTGTGCTCAAATTATTAAATACAATGTCATTGAAGTATGGAGGCATGGATTAAAACTGTGAAGGCACCAGAAACAACATGTTTGTGTAATAAACACCTGTTCAAGTGTGACAAGAGCTACACAAGTGAAAGTCTTATAAAATCTGGCATGGAGCAACGTTACTGTGGAGCAATTTCTCTATTCATTAGCTTAGATGTAAAATACTATAAAGAATGTCAAAAACTAATCTAAGAGTGACCTTCATTGTGGGACTAACGGACCCTTTGCACTGCAGGCATTTTGACTTGTAAAAGAGACAGAAAGCACAGGCACAGCTCATGGTGGCTGAGTTTTTATTAGATCCTGCAGTAAACCAAGAAAGTGACCCAGCATTCACAAACGCAGTGCAAGCACCTATTAATATATACTATATGTGCCTTTAGTGACAAGTCAAAATGTGTCCTGGGTAAAAAAAAAAAAAAAGGATCAATGAGTCCATCAATGAGGCCATAACAGACGTTTATAATGAAGTTTTTCTCTCCAGCAAAAAGTGTTAGAAATGTGTGCCCATTATTCATACTAACGGCTGTGCTTCATTACAGTAATTGCTGGTCTGAAGCCAAAACTAATACCGCGAGTGCCATTTAAGCTTTTGTACAGTAACATTTTGAACAAATGGTGACTCACGTGGTGAATGACTTTCAGTATGTCATGGTTTATGGTTTTATGTTCCTTGTTTCTTGGGTTTTACGTTCTTGTGTTTTAGTATTACTTTGACCTTTGAGTTCCATGTTCTACGTTTGCATTGTTTTTACTTCATATGTTGTTTCAAAAGTATTTCTTCCTTGTGGATTTCTTTTCATTCTGCTTTCTGCTCCACATCTGCTCCGAGCTCCGATCATTACTTCTTTCCCTTGTACCGTTCCTGTCATAAACAGCTGGCTCTCATCAGTCATTACTCCGCCAGCATATGTCTACTGTGCTTTTGTTTCTTATGTACCATATTGATGTCTTTCTTTTCCTTTTTGCCAGTTCTTTCTTTTTCTCAGCCTTGCCCTTTGTTTTTTTTTTCAGGGGGTGGGGGAGTGCCACATCAGTGGTTTTATTCCCTAGGTCTGATGTTTTGTTCTTCCTTTTTCTGTCTCTTGCGTTTGAATCTGTGCCTGACGTGGCTGTATTTTCCTCTGAGGTTTGCAGTAGAACCTTCTGTCTCTATTTGTAAAAACTAAAGTTTGGTTCAATTTTTTTTTTAACAGACCCCAATGAAAAGCTGCAAACTGCAAACTTGTATACTATGTTCCTGATTTAACTTTGATAGTTTTATTTATCCTTAGACAAGTGTCTACAGAATTCATACCAACTAACTTTTTAAAGGTTTCATTCTCAGATGTGTTTTTCTGTGGGTATCAAAAAGAAAGGTTCAACAGTGACTTATATATTGAAAAAAAAAACAAACTTCATTTTACTTTCAACTATGTGCAAATTTCAGCAATTAAGGCTGTAAGATGCAAAAACTTACTGTCATCATGCAAAGCAGAGGAATCTTCTTCTCTGATGAATTCAGCACTGTTTGAAACATGATGTAGAAACAGATGTAAATGGTGAACTGATATGTTTGAACAAATGAATCAACTCAACAGTGCCGCATAAAGTGGACATCCAGATGAAAAACCCTGTTATGTGGCTGCGAGGCTGTCACCTGTAAGTAAGGGAGTTTGATCTCAGGCCCATGAAATTCTCTTCTGCAGTGCTGGCAAGTAAGGAAAACATGTTTTAGTTATCACAAAAAAGAAAAGAAGCCTGATACCCATATCATTGCAGCAAAAATTGAAAGTAGCTTTTCTAACATCACTAGATTTAAAAGAAAGAAAAAAGAAAGTGCATCAGTGACCTGTTTTCAAGCAACGAATTGCCAACTAAATTCCAAACCATGACAGAAATATGTGCTCTGTTATTTTTTTTTAAGGGTATAGTAGGCCTGCTGTTTGCAAAATTAGTTACCCCATGGGTTGATTTAACATCACTCTTTTAACAGTTTCTGGAGAGTACAGAAAATTTTGAAGCTGAATTTCCAATGCCTGAAAATGATGTTTAATTCAGTGTCAGGAAATAGCATTTGCAATGCGCATAACTCTTCAGATTTTCCCATTTTGTCTCCTGCTCTGTAATGAAGCGGCTCACCTGTTTGCCTGTTGTTTATGTCTGTATTTTTCTTTGCTGTTGTGAGCCTGCAGAGGAAACAAAAACAGGCTGTAATGATGGGTGCTACACATACTCGAGAAAAAGCGGATAAGCCTCTATACATAAGCCCCTTGTCTGTGAGAGCTGAAGAAAATCAACAGATCATATAATCTAGCTGCGGAATAGCACAGTAAAGCAACAATTTACAAATATCCCCGAGTATGTGGAAAAACTTACTGAATGTGAGTGGATGTGTTTGGTCAGCTTCATAGTTTCAGATAGCTGAGACTGGCTGTAGGGAGATTGGTACTCTGAAGGTGAGACGTCTTTAGGGGGCAGTGGTGGAGGACTAGCGTGACAGCTGGGACGTTGGCGCTCCAAAGTTGAGAACTGCTGAAAACATGAAATGAGTCTTTGGAAGGGAATTCCTCATTCCTTCCTTCAGGATTTAAGATGGCTGTTTATAAGAAGGTTTTTCGGATTATCATCATTTTGCAGTTCCTTCCAAATCCTAGAACCAGCATATGTATTTGTGGGATAAATAGTTCACAGATGGAGACAAGCAGAAACAAAACTAAAACTCTAAAGCCAAGCCCGTAGCTGCTTTAAAACAATCCCGTGGTTTACCACCAACAGGATAAATAAACTCACTTGTCAAAAACGTCAGAGACACTAGTGACCACTGAATCATATGCACAAGTTCATTTGGATTTATCAATCAGAGGTCATCACAACCGCTGCAACATTGGTGTGCAACGTTATTAAACAATGTCGGTTTTTCTTTGGACCCCTGCCTAATGTGATCAGCGTCAACATATTTAGTCACTTATCGTCTTTCAGCTGGTCTCTGTCTGGACTTTGTCCTGCCAACAATGTGGACTGATTGAAAAATATTTCGTTTTTTGTCATTTGTGTGTTCCAAAGCGTAGCCAAGTTGAAGAATAGGATCCGTTGAAAGGAAGATACATAGAGGAAGAGCAAAGTGAAGAGCAAGAAGCAGAAGGTTTAAACCATTTCTCCGCTTGATCATCAAAGGGAATGTGAGATCACTGGCTAATTAAATGGACAAGCAGGGAGCGCTAACAAGCCTGCAGCAGGAATATTGGCGATGCGGTGTTTGTAATTCATGACTTTCCATGGAGTCTATGGGTTGAGGTCTTTTTTTTTTTTTTTTGCTGCATGTGAGGTCATTAGCTTAGTTGCTGCCAGGCTATAAACCAGAAATCATAGTGCATTCACAGTGATCTCTGATGGCTTCAACTCTGCAGAAAACCTGGCAGCAGAGTCTCTGTCTTATACACTTCTCTGCAGCTTCTCGCCTTGTGTCACCCTACAGATAACACCCCACAGTGACAGTGTCTGCTCCCAGCTAAACAAACGAGACAGACAGATCATAACAATGAAGGCAACTGTGAGACATCTCACTGAATTAGGCCAAGACTGCTGGAAGATGTCTCATAATCTACGTCATAATCACCCATATTCACCTCCACTGAATGCACTGGCATCCTTCTGTAACTTTTGCTGATTGGCACTAAACAAAATAGCTCAGACTGGTGGATAAAGAAGGCTTTGCAGGTTTTCATTTTAAGACTGAGGCATTGTACCAACTATAAGCTAAAAAAAGACTTCCATCTGCTACATGGCTGAATGAAAAGATCGCTAACGTCATTAGGATTAATCTGGTGACCACCTGTATCCTCACCAAAATTTCCTGGCAACCCTTACTGTGACTGTGATGTAATTTTAGAGTGGAACATGCTGCAGGATGAGTCTGATACTTCCATCTGCAATAAGGTGGCTAAAATAAAACAAAACAAAACAAGAACAGATAAAGAAATGTATCCACACACCTTAAGGGCAGCCATTTCTCTTTTCAGCAGTTCTATGTCTTCGTGGTCCTCTTCCTCGCCCTCTTCGTCTCCCTCCTCCTCCCACTGACTGCTGCCCTGCAGGTATGGCTCAACGAGGATGGACTCCATTCCTCTGATGTCGCAGCGACAGTATGGGCAGGTGTGGCCAGCCGACTTCTGCTGGAAAGTTACTGTTTCAAGTCTTTTCAACAGTATGTTGTGGAACAGGTTGAACTTTTCATCAAACGCAAAAGCAACGGTGGTGGGGGATGTCACATTTAGCATCACCAAATGGAGATGATGATAAATTGCAACATTTGAGCTGTATTTAATTTCATTTCTGTAGTGTAGTGGGTTTATTGTTTTTCCAGGCCACGTTAACCCTGTAGGACATGCTGCCCCCCATTTTTCAGAATTACACATGTCGTGAATATATGTGAGCTGATTGGCTGGCTGGAAGGAAGGGCTGTTGAGAATGAAAGTATAATTTGACAGGAGCAGGTGTAGTTCTAATTTGGATGTTTTTTTTGTTTGTTTTTTTAGATATAAATATAGCTAGGCAACTAATGTTATTTTTAACATTCAAACTCACCTCAATCGAACTGGACTGGGCTTCCTAAACATTTTTTCCCCTCCCATGCAGTGATGAGTGCTGTGGAAACTTCCAAAAACCTCCGAGAGTTGACATTACACCTCTGATTAAAAATAAATGTAGTTTCCGCAGGTCTCTTTAGCAACCTCATGGTTTGAAATACCTCAAGAGAAAACTGAGGTTATAACAATTGTTAAGAGGAAAGGTGTCAAATTTACATTTTTAAAATGCAAAAACTAAGATATGTTTTGCATATTTGTCTTCAGGTCTTTTTCTATGAATAATTGTATCACTGACAAAGCTTCACATGGCTTCATGAAAGGTATTTGGTGCAACTTAATGAAAACTAGATGAACTCTCAGAGAATACAAAAATTCAAGTTAAGTACAATTACCTTAATATGGACTAGCGTTCACTTAGTGGAGGCCTGTTTTCATCTACAGATAGAGAGGATGTTTGAATTCTGACTTGCAGACATTTTTTGGATTACTATGTCATCCATCTCAAATGATCAGATAATTTAAAAGAAAATCCTGTCTCACATTTACAGATTGTTTGCATACAGACAAGAAATCCTATTTTACTCCCTCAAGAATTACATATCAGGATAGTCAATCATTGATTCAGAGGAATAAATTTACAGCTTTTCTCTCTTAGAACCATTAAATGTTTATCATGTTTAATAGATGCTGATAATTGGATGTATCAAACTATTTGATATGTGCTTCAAAGTATTTTAAGAGAATGGAAATTAGAGTATAAAAGTGAGTGTCACACATCAGTTTAGTGGCCTGAAAAAGCGAAATCTGAAGTTTGGTGTAAAGGTCAGGTTCTCACAGAATTATCTGTGATGATAATAAATATCTACAGAAACAGCTCAAATGTAAATGACCTTATTTTATATTTAAAGTGTCATTTTATTTTAAAAGTGCTGAAGCAACGCCATTGCAGTTCTACATTCAAATTAAATGTTTGCATGTAGAGTACAAAAGATATTTTTGACCCAAACCCCAAACCACATTCAAATTACCGACATTGTTACGGCATTGTGAGGTTACAGAAATATCCAAACCATAACTTATAAAAAAAAAAAAAAGATGCCTGGTTTATTCAACCCAGACTGTTTCCCTTGATATAACAGACAAGTGTGAGGGTAATGTTCTGCTTCAAACGAACATTTAAAAAGGAAAACTGCTCTTTGATTTTAAAGACAGACGGGGGCAGAGATGCGGGTGAACACTGTACCTGCCAGCTGGTGAGGCAGGGCCGGCACAGGAGATGCCCACAGGGTTTGATCCGGGTGTCTTTATCCCTCTCTGTGCAGATCTTACACAGCTGGAAGGTGCTGCCCATCTCACAGTAAAGCTCGTACTGTTCCTGTTAGGTGGTGACGTTGATCAGAGAAATGAGTCAAAACATCACACTTGACGAGATCTTTGTTCAGTCTCACAATTCTGCTAAAAGTCCACTGTGACCCTGAGGAACACGTGCATCTGCTTACCTCCGTAACGTTAACTTTTTCCTTTTGTGTGGGTTCACACAAGCTTGTCAGGTCAGGGTTCACGTCGTGACCATCTGGATACAAGTAGCTGCCGGTACACGAACACACAGCACTTATAAAAAGGTTCCTACACTCGTGGAAACTAAATCGTAGACCTGTGTGCATGCTTGAGCTAACCAGCCCTCTTTGAAGCCCTGAATGAGTGCCTGGTGGAGAACCATGTTCTGGGGGATGGTCTGGACGATGTCGCCCTCAGTGGTCACGTGACCTATAGCCCACTGACCCATTCTTGTGCAGCTTGGACGAAAGATGTAGCTGGGACAAAAAGAGGCGCATGTTAGTCAGACGTCTTTACACGGTGTGGGATCAAAAGTGTGATAAGTTTAGAGGCACAAAGATCTGCAGAAACAGATCATTGTTTTGAGTGTCATTGGCTCTTGAACACAGTTACTTGGGTCTGTATTTGCTGAACATGTACATTAAGGTCTGATTAAAATCCTCTCATTGTAGGCCAAAATATTAATGCTATAACATATGTGTTTGAACTGTATGATATTTGGGGCCATTTTTATTTTTCTGCTGCTCAATTCACATAAATTTATCTAGGATATAAAGAATGTAATTTATTGAATAGTACAAATAAATTGGAAAACTGATGATATATTGGTACAGATGATCTTTATTCTTTCAGATAAGCGCACAAGTGCCAGACTGTGACTGGACCCGTTCTCACCTCCCAGGTCTGTACAGATAGTTCTCCAACCGAGCCATAACCTGATCGTAGGTTAGGAAGGCCATGTAACCTGGATGGGTCACTGCAAGCTGGTTCCAGTTCCTCATAAGTGACCTCCAGGGCTAAAAGTGAGAATAAGGTGAGATGAGAGGATTTGAACAAATTTCTCATCATTTCACTTAACTGTTTGCAGTACAGGAAACTTTTCGTCTTACTTGAAACAGACTTGTGAAGATGTCAAACTCAAACACTGAGATGTGATCATTACAGGTGAGATCAATGGTTGATTTCAGAGCCATGGACTCCATCCCTTCCTCGAATGGATGCACACTTCTCAGCTGCTCTTTGAAGTTATTCCACTCCACTATACACCTGGCAGAACACAACATTAAAACAGTGTGGATATGGCTGCACACAAAGACACTCAAGAAAAGCAGAAAACATCCACACTTACTTGCTGCCGAAAGAAGATCTCCAAAACTCATCTGCCTCAGCCTTAGTCACCTTGTAGGTGTCACCCTGAAAGTAGCCCCCTGGAAACATGGCCTTCAGCTCCCATAGCATGTGACTGAACAGCAGGGACAGTTTGATGAGGTTCTTCCTGAGAATGAAAGCCAGAGTACACCTTCAGTGTGGAAACAAAAATAGATGCTGTTTTTTCAAAATCATAAATCATCTCAGGCCTCATAGCATCTGGTGCTCTCCTCTAAGCATTTCAAGTCTTGTAGGTCTTTTTTACGTGCAGAAAAAAAATCCTATCTCTTCAGTCCAAAAGCCCAGACCTGAAACTGTTTGATGTTGCATTGGTACCAAAAGGTCATTTACACTTCTGTGATGGTGGCATTGATGCAGGAAAGTGTATTGAGGTAGTAGAGCAACATATGCTGTCTTCAAAAGGGCACAGTTTCCAAAGATTTCAGCTTATTTTCCAACAAGATAATGCAAAACTACATTCAGTATGCATTACACAGAAACTGCTGGGGAGACTCCTGTAGCTCTGACCTAATAAAAAAAAAAAATTGTGGAGAATTTTGAAATAAAAAGTGTGGAAATGGTGATCCCATACTGTTGTACATCTTAAGACTTGTTCATGAGAATAATGAGACAAAAAAAAACGTGACTGCTGCCACAGCCTCCTTTAAGTCTTGAGTGTAAAGGAAGTGCAAAAAAATAGCTTTTTTTGTTTTGTTTAAAAAAAAAAGCCTGAAATACAGGAATGTATGTATGTATGTGAATATGAAATGTCTCAGGTTCGTGCCATTCGGTTTGGGGTTGTACCGCCATTCACTGTTTTGCTTCTGTTCTTCTTTGTGTCAGATGAAAAAAGTGTAACTGAAGCACTGGTGATACTTTCCACAAACTCACACTCTCACACACACTCGCACACACAAAATGCAGTCCAGCTTGCAAACAGGATGCTGGCTGCTGCATGCTTGTCAGTAAATACCACAAAATGTTCCAGTGGCCACTGTACCACATCAGGACATCTTTAAGGGTCTCACTATTCTTAAAACTTAGATTTTTATTTTTAGAAAATAGTTTAACATATTTATCTGTTTCTTATCAACAGAAGCTCTCCCACAGGTCTTTGAGAAGGCGTCCAATGTAGTGCAATAGGTAAGGTCTCACAAGTACAAAACCTGTGTTCGGAATTGAAACCCTCTGTGGAACAATTAAAAAACAAACAAACTAACATCCCTCCATGAAAGGTGTCATGAAGAAATACAAAGTCAAATTAGTCTCAGCGCAGTGTCAGTGTAGTATCAGTTTATAAAGTTCTCATTTTTAACCTAACATATCTGGGATTTTGTTTTACAATACATGTTCACAAAACTTTGAAAACCTTAATCAAGTCAACCCAGGAGTTGAAGATCCATATAAAGTGAATAATTCTATTGTGGAAAGAGACTGTAGCCCTTTCACCTCAATAAGAAAGAGAAAACCTCCACTGAATGTCGAAGCAAGCTGTAGTAGATGAGGTGGGTGTTAATGTATGAACCACATCTCTTGCTCTTGAGGGATTTCTGCATGTGAATATAATTATACATGCATATATATA
>JAOWBL010000032.1:0-18625 GCA_028564865.1 Zenarchopterus dispar | reverse complement strand
ATATGATCCCATTAAAACGTGCAGACAGACAAACTTGTGAACACCTATGTGAGAGTGCATGCATGTCCTAGCTTTGTCATCTATGTAGTCAAGCCAAGCCTACCTGTATGGTGCATTTCAACATCAAGGCTTGTTGCAGAAGCCTTGTGATACTCAGCTATACCTGTTTATGAAGCCAGATCCCAATAAGCTAACTGGACTACAAATATGTCTTATCATTAAGACCTGAATGAGTGTTAATTTCCTGCTACTGAACTCAGATAAGACTGAGGTTGTTATCTTTGAACCTGAGCACCACAGAAATAGATTGTCTACTCATTTAATAACTCAATATGCCATTCCTTTTGAATCAGGGACTACTATGAGGAATTCCTGATTCATAAAACCCTTAATTCAAATCTCACATGACTGTAGATAGAAAGAGAAGAACATAGGTAAGAATGAGAGAAATAATGCACACAAGGCAGAAAATAGAAAGGAGAAATAACTGATTCCATCCAATTTAATTAAAAGTCCTTCCAGTGTTAGTTGAGCTCGGGCAACTCCTTACTTGAAGTATCCCTCATCATCTCTCCCTCACGTCTGAATGCTGTGATTTGAATCCTGCTGTTCCAAGTGAAAGCTTCTGGCAACTCCAGACAGGAATTCATTTTTGTGCCTGGAAGCACAGCAGTCTGGGATTTTGAAACAGAGGGGAGCTGCGGAGAAGCATGTTATTATTATTTTTGTAGTCACAGAGTTCTGGGCCTCCCCATTCAATGTCCCTCTGCTGGTCGGGGGTCTGCACACACTATCTTTTTAATACTTTGGCCTCATGCAACTCAGTGTCAAATCACTCAGAAAAACACACATTATCAGATCATACCTCAGTATCAGCATGAAGATAATCAGCCGCCTAAGCTCTTCGCTCTTCCAACTGCTGCATTCAAGCTCATATAAAGTTTGGTCCAGAAGTATTTGGACATTTACTTAGCTTTAGTTTGGCAGCTCTGGTATAAGCTGTGTCATGGACAGGTGTAAGTAATTTTTCCAGATTTCGTTGCGCATCAGGCATGTGAAATGTTGATTTGATTCCAAGTGTAACATGTGCAAACACACAGTAAAGAAAATATGTGGAAAAGAAAGCTCAAAGCAAGTAAAACAGACAACCCTTTGAACATGAAATCAAAACAAATCACTCAGATAGATAGCAGGAACATTGGTGCAATGAACCCCGATCAACAAAAAAAATTTTAAAAAACGGGCAACTAAATCCAGCAGAATAAAATGATTTGCAAATCTCACGAACCCATATTTCATTCACAATAGAACATACAGAACAAATGTTGGAAATAAGGAAATGTGCTATGAATCTGATGGCAGAAACATATCTCATAAAGTTGGAACAGGGGGACATTTATCACTGTCCAGCATTGGCTCATCCTGTAATAACAGTCCATATATGTCTGAGGACTGAGGAGACCAGTAGCTGGAGTTTTTGGAGAAGAATATTGTCCCATTATTGTGCGATGAAGGATTCAAGCTGTTCAGCAGCCCTGGGTTGGCTACTTTGTCATAACATTTAATAAATAAATAATTTTAAAAAAAAAAAGTCCGTTCAGCACCCCAACTCTGGACTTCTATGAAGTCATGCTTTCATATAATCAGTGCAGTATGCAGTATGGCATTGTCTTGCTGACGGATGCAAGGCCTTCCCTGAAAACAACATCTGGATGGGAGTATACATTGCTATAAAACCGGTATATACATGTTAGTTGGATATTTTATTTTCAGATGTCAAAGTTTCCCATTCCTTAGGCTATAAGGCCTCAGCATCCACACCTTCATAACCCAGACGGCCCATCTCTTCACATGCACATGCAGTGCCCATGGTTTCCAAAAATAATTTAAAAACTTAGTTAATCTGACCAAACAGCAGTTTTTCTTGTCATTACAGTCCATTTTAAAAGAGCTTTGGCCCAGACAAGAATGTGTTTCTGAATCACATTCCCATCGGGCTGCATTTTGACATAATAGGGCTTTAACCTGGATTTGTGGCTGGAACAGCAAACTATGTTGAACAGTGATTTCTGGAAACCTTCCTGAGCCCATGCAGTGTTTTATATTGTACAATAATGCCTGTTTTCATGTTGTGCCCAACAATCAGTTGGCATTCATAATCACTTTTGGCTTTGTCAATCACACACAGATTTCTCCAGATTCTCAAAACAAATCATTCAGATAGCAGGAACATTGGTGGTATGAACCCAGATCAAAAAATAAATAAATAATGGGCAACTGAATGAATCTTTGATGTGATATGATATTTTGATATGATATTTTGTGTTGTAGACGATGAGATATTCAGTCTTTACAAGTTTTGGCTAAAGGACATTATTCTGAAACTGTTTCATGATTTGTAAATTCAGTTTTTCCACAGATTGGTGAACATTTACCTGTCTTTACTTCTGAGACATTTGAACTCTACGGCGGTCTCTACGGCGACCAAATCAACACAAACTGTTGACAATTTACCTAATTAGTTGTGAGATGCTCCTTCAGGTGTTTCGTCATTTACTTTTGTCTTTTGTTGCCTGTGCCCCTTTAAAAAAACAAAACAAAAAACATTGCTACCATATAATTCAAAATGAGCAAAAAATGTCTCACTTTCCACCTTTGATGTTATTTCATTGCTAATTTTATAAGTCTGTTATTATTTATATTTTGTCCCAACTTTCACATCCCAACCAGATTGTGACAAACTATTACATTTTGATACATTTTAAA
Source organism: Zenarchopterus dispar (assembly GCA_028564865.1). NCBI lineage: Eukaryota > Metazoa > Chordata > Actinopteri > Beloniformes > Zenarchopteridae > Zenarchopterus > Zenarchopterus dispar. Next base: position 15,859 of record JAOWBL010000032.1, on the reverse strand, counting down.
GGAAAAAGATCACAGTGGTGAGTTCGGCAACATCAAGTGTCATTAATACAATCATAGAAGCGTGGGAGATCACCAAATATTTTTGTTGTAAAATAAAATCCCTTTACAACATCCATATCACATGTCCTCCATAAAGAAAATACCTCACAAAGGCAAATACTGAGTAATAATTACAAGGTGCAAACATGATTCATCAGCCTTAAAAGCAGGAAGGTCGGATGTAAGATTAATAAAAGCAGAAACAGTTCTGGAAAGGTTTTCACTGAACAGATTTAAGTAAGATCAACCTGTACCAAACTGATGCAAGAATGGAAACATGGAGATGACTTGAAACAGCTCATGACTTAAAATATAAAACATGTGGAAGCAGTTTTATATTGTGGAGATGCTTTACTTCACATCACACTGGCTCACTTGTGTTGATACTGTAAGACCAAAGTAGCTGGATCAAGTCTTTGATGGTTTTGAAGAGCATTGTCATGTAAATGATTCTTAGAAAAAAACATACTGTACTGTATGTATATAAATACATACAGTATATAAATACATGTATATAAATACATACAGTACATGGGACCGGGAGGAGGGTTTACAAACAAAAACCACGCAGTCATCCTAATACTATGGTATTACACATTTACACTGTGTTTACTGTATAAAAGTGACTTGAATTAGGGATTTTAATAACAGTCGATTTATGAATATTCCTGTTTACGACTGTGTCCTCCAACCATGCTGTTTCAGTGTCTCGAACTGTAATCCATGAAAGCTCGGAGCACACACACTGCGGCCACATACGAGGTGTGTGTGGCCCGGTTTCCTCTCACGTCCCACACAGCCGTCACTGGTTGCTAAGTCAGGAAGGTGACCATGAACTAATAACAGCATTCATTGTCACGCCAGCACACACATACACACTCTTCCCAGGTGGGTGACAGCTGGTGAATGACCCGTCCATATTTACTCTAAAAATACCAGCGCTGACATAGAGAGAGGGAAAAACTAGTTAATGAAGCGGCCCCTGTCTTGATCTAGTGCCACCCACCTCAACTGGAGTTATTGCGTCCTGTGAAATTATAGTCAAAGAATATCTCCCATGCATTTTTCTCTTGTTCAAAACCAGTTCTCTATGTTATGAGCTGAGCTGTGCCTGCTGTGAACAATGAGATGCAGACCTTCAGACCCTGTGGCTGCCCCTCCTTCACTGCCTTTGCTCAGAGGAGCAATATTATCCTTGCTGTCTGGTATCTTAAGGCCAGTTGAGAAGTAATTTTATGAACATGAATGGGAGATCCTAAGAGCATGAGAAGGGGGAGGATGAATTAACAGTTTTCCAGCAAAACCTTGAGAACGGCCAGGTTTTCCAGCGTGGGAACACATGGTGGGCTTAGCTGCAATACAGTGTAATGAGATCTGAGAAGGACCCTTGAGTGTGAAGGGGCTATCCACGCGGCAGGCTGCCTTGATGGGCTGCTAGAAAGACGAGAGCGGGCCAGCACCGCAGGTCATCAAGTGGAAAGCATGTGTGGCTGTATGTGTGTGAGTCCACCAAAAGTGAATGTGTTAGAGAGAGAAACATCTCTTTTAATTAAAACCGCATTGACCACCTCTATAGTTACAGGTGGGAAAAAGTTGCACCTTTCTTACTTTTCCCATCGTTGTAAACAACAATAAAACAGCCTTTGGTTTTTATGTGCCACACACACAAGCACACACACACACACACACAAAAGCAGGCAGAAAGGCATGCAGATAATGTATACAGATATATGCACACACACTCCCACACACAAAGGCAACAGAAGAGTTGCTGCTTCATGCCAGAGGGTATTTACTTTGTTATGGAGAGGCATGGAACCCACACACTCATAAACACACACCCACTCACAAGGGCATTAGAGTCTGCAGCTCAGTGATAATGAGAGGTCATTCTCATGACAGCTGACACAGGACACAACAAGAGGGGATCAAACATGAAGCTGACATTACTCTCCCAATCTGGAGAACGCCGAGAAACGGCTGCAGAGTAAGTAATCACCTCTCACCATAACAAATGGCTTTCTAAACAGGATCTAGAGTGTAATAAGTGTGGTATGCTGTAAAACCTCCTGTCAATATGCAGCCTCATTTGCTATCTGGCATGAAAGAGAATGACAGAGTGAGATGAAAGGATGAAATTGCCTTGATGAGTATCAACTTGTTTGTTATAGCATCTTGTCTGTGTGTATGTGACCGTTGGGAAACACTACGGTCTGTGGGATGTTCAGTTCAAGTGAGCGATATTTACAGTAACATGCTCCTAATCCACAGCGCCTGTAAACTTTCAACACATCTGGTGCAAGTCCATGTTCTAGATTATAATACTTGCACTACATAATCCAAAAAGTCATGAAAATGTCGCTGCTGAATGTAACGGTGAAATGCTCGCTGATGGAAAATTCACTTTTCATTTTGTCCACCATCTTGTCCGCCCAATCACCTCATGCCTTGTGCCACCTAATTATTTGTTAACAAAAATGTTGACGTGTTCCCTCTAGACTTAATCCAACAAGAATATGCTCAGTACAATTATTAATCTCAGATATATATTTTAGAAACAGGTTAACGAAGTTTCTGTGAAAGTGGGGTCTGTGATTAGAGCCAGTCACTTTTAGAAAGTCATTATACCGAGTCTAACTTTCCTCACAAACAAACAATAGCCTTCTGAGTGTCAGAGCCTATAAAACATAAATTCCTTTTCAACATTGTCATCTACTGGCAAAGCATTTTATAGTCCTTTTCCTGTTCCAGTTTGAGGCAGCCAACTCCTGTCTACATCATTACACTTCCACTGTTCTCACTTGTTTTTATTCTTGCTGTGACAAATACAATGGCCTGTTCAGTATGCTGCATGTGGAGATTGGCAAGTCTCTGTGAGAAAACTGTACATTCATCTGCCAAAGAGAACATCCAGTCTTTGAGCCATGTGTATGACGCTGGAAAAATGACTGACCAGCGGTTGCAAATTAAGCAATAAAAACACATAGTTACAGTAAAGACCTCAGTGAGAGACTAACTCCAGCTCTTATTGTTAACCTCGTGGGGGCACTGTAAACTGATATATTATTGACTTCTAAGGTTAAAATGACAAACTCGACTGCAAACAGATGAAACACAACTTTTTTCGCAGACTTCCATTTCTGGCGAAAGGTGAGTCCAATATTCTTCCTTTGTTTCCTTCCCTGTTGGTCTCTACGTGTCCTAGTGAAAAACTTCTGAGGGTTTATAAGTAGCCTGATGTAAAAGCTGCACCAAGCTAACGATAAGCTCATGGGTGGGGGTTTGGGTAAATTCTAAGACTAAAGTCAGCACAAGAGAAGCAGGTACTCTGATGGGGAGCAGCACAGCAGGAGACGATGCCACAACATGCAGAGATGGGGACTAGAACCAGTGACTTGGACTTGATTTGCATTAAAGCTGCACCCACCAGTGACCTGAGATTTGACTCGGGCTCGTGATTTGAGTCGCTAACAATTCTTGGTATTTCATTTTTCAAAGCGGACCTCTTGTTGTACTATAATTCCTATCATCAGACATAATCGCATGCTTGCAAGAACCATGGCAACAACAGCGACAACTGCAACAGCGCTGCGGGGCCTTTCATGATAAAGTTTGACAGCAGCAAGTACTTGTAAGAACTGAGCTGCCAACGGCTGTGGTTACAGAGCCAAAGATACTGGACTGACCGCTTTAAACCGAGCCACGCTTGATGGTCTGAATCGTTAACAGTGGCATCTCGACTTTTCTGATGTTTGCTGACACAATTGTTCACAAATCAAGTGCAGTTCGTTCCTCACGGTGACTAAAGAAACAGCTGGGTAGCTGAACTGTTTTCCTTCAGATAAAACCATTTGTTGCTGACTACAGACACCCCCGATGAAGGACAGATATCAGCAAAGTGAGCTACAGGCGGGTAACCATGTCACTTTCACCATGTCATATGTGCTGAAATCTTTAGATATCATAGTTTGAAGTGGACCAAACCACAAACAGGAACCCATTATGAGAGACTTGAGACTTAATCCTATCATTATGAGGAGGGCTTCACCCTCCAAGTTATTGAGTATTCTGTCTATTGATAAGTCTGTCGCCTCTCCAGAGCAGTTTTTTAGCCAAAGTGACCAGACTGTGTGACAGTATGGCAAAAATCCTCTCCAGCAAGAATGGCAGCTGCCTTTTAAGCTTCCAGAAGATCAACACGGCCACTAATCTAAATGCTGAAATACATCCTCAAGAACATCTTTTGATTCATTATTTTAATGGAAAATCATCCCAGTGAAAATGGACAGTGAATAAAATGAAAACTAAGAGAAAGATGGATTGTTAAAAAGTAAAAATGTGTTCAATTCTCTGAAGGTTTATTGTTTTAAACAACCTTCTTTTCCTTCATTTGGCCTGTCCCGTCATGGGTCACCACAGCAGAGAGCCTGTTTCCTTCCCACCTTGTCTTCTAGATCCAGACAGGTCACACCAGCCAGCTGCGTTTCCTCTTTCACCACAACCAGAAATCTCCTCTCGCTCCCCCTTTTTTCCTCCATCTCCATTTTTTCTTTGTGTCTAACCCATCTTTAGCCTCTCATACTCTTCAACACATCTTCTGATGTGTTCACTTTGGATGATTGTGGCTCAAGAAGTAGAGCAGTCAGCTGCTAAATGGAGGGTGATTCGATTCTTGGCCAGGTTGTCCATATGTTGAAGTGTCTTTCAACCCTGAAGCCCATGTTAATTATGATGCATTCACGGGCGTGAGACCGTGCATGAATGATAGACTGATTAAATAAAACTGCAGAGATCTCTGTAGACGATGAGAGTTTGCTGTATGAATATGTCTTGCGGTGTTAAAGCACCTGGTGGTCGACAAGATTCAAAAATGATGCCCAGATGCATCTGCGGCTCCTCTCCATGACTGTCCATCTGCAGGCCACAGAGAAGGCTGGTCACAATGCCATCATGTAAATCATAACGAAGCTCTTGTTACAAGTATATAAACATTGACTGAACATTGAAGTCTGCTGCCTCGTTATATAGTGATTAGAGAAAAAGTACATTAGAGTCAAATGACTGCTAAACTGTGAAAATTGCTGCGTTTGCTTCTGGAAACTTAGATCTTATGGAAACTCTCACAGCAGACGTTTTAATTTGTCAGAGGTGAAATAAAGTATGTTGTTTAAAATCAATGCTTACGGGAACACTTATTGGAGCCGAGCCACTAGCTCCACCTGCGCTTTGCCTTCTGTGACAAGTCAAAACTTTCACCCGGAGAAGAAAGATCCTTTCCAACAGACAGAATTACATAAGGTGGTCCAGAGAGTGTTTTAATGTAATCAAGCTTCGTCCATGCATTGATTGTGATTCAGTGAGTTGGATGAGAGTCCTTACTGCCACATGTCATTTAAACATTTGTTTTCTTTAAGTAAATAAATCAAAAGCCCTATCAGTATCAGATTTGCTCTGCAATCTAGAAGGATTAAGCTCAGTGAATGCTTTGGAAACATTTTAAATGTTAAAAGGACATATCTGGCCCCCTTTCCTTCACTTGAGATTTGAGATGCAGAAACATATTGATTCCACATGTGTGAGTTGAATTCAGTTTAAAACTGTTATGAAGACATTAATATAAATCTATTAGATTTTTTTAATATCAGATTTTTGTGATGTAAACAAAATGTGGTTTTTATATTCCCTATGGAAGTTCTAAGGATTTGACAAGTCTGTTATTACAAAAAGAACATCTCTGTTTCTGAATAGTTTTAGTGAACTTTGTCCTTTTTACACCAAATGGTGCAGCAAATAAAGAAAACATGATTCATTTTTCAACAGGACACCACAGGTCCTAACTGTCTTACATCACGTTGTGTTTTCGAATATTATATAATTAAATAATTAGCAGGAGTTGTCCAACCCATGACTGGACAACTCTGTGGATATAAGCAATCAAGAGAATGACAGGAACTGTCACCCACTGTTGTCCCTCCCATCCTGCCCTCTCTCACCAACACACACTCTCATTTCCAAGGACTTGAGCATGGTCACCACAGAGTTGTTTGACATCTGTAGAAGCTCGGCATACATGCTGAAGTAGTCTCCAGAGGGACTAATAGGTTGTCTTTGGTGTGGAGTTCCAGCCTGATGAATCTATGCGTCCACTTCTCGACTCTCTACATTATGATGACGCGGGTCGAGCACCTTTTAACCCACTGGGAGTCACATCAAACATTTTTCTACTGAAGCTTTTTGAATAAATCTATAGCTTTTGTTTTTATTATCTGTGATACGTCTGATAAGGAAGGAATGTTCACAAAATCTCTATAAGTAGCACTTTGAAATAGAAGAAAAATGTTAAAAGTGACAGTGACCATGAAGATCCTTGGCATGCTTGTCACCTGATCCATGCCCATCCATGTCCTGACTATTGAAAGGACATCATGTCCTTACATTAGTCATGAGGTCCTGGTCCAACTGTATCATCCAACTGTAAAATTGTTAATACTGATCATGATCATAGTCAGTCATAAAATGCCATGAATACAAATCCTGCATATTATTGTACAGAGTGTTGCTGAGGAAAAGATGAGAAACAGCTTCCTCTGGGCGAGAAGAAAGAAATGTGCTTTGCAGCATTTTTTTTTCTTCAGCTTTCACACAAACACATCATTCAGTATTTATTATTAGAAATATGTTTGCTGAATAAAGTATACATTATATTTGTCTACGATCATGTGTTGATGAGCATGTCACAGGGGTCAACAGGCTCAGTGTTTTGTTTATGTACACTTCAAAATTATTGGCTATGGATCGGAGGGTGCAGGAGGTTGTTCTTCAGCTGGAAAGTCAATAAATTGATCAGTTGAAGTGTCCCAAGGACACCTGGGTAGGTGGACACTGAAGTCCACGTTACACCCCATGTACTCAGGTTTAATGGACATATGATGAGCTGTGATTGCAGATGTGGCTATACAGAGTTCATATTTATATATAATAGAAGAGCTGTATGACTGGGAATGGTAAGACCAGAATGATTTCTTGGTTTGGGGTACATTTCCTTCCTAAATTTATGGTCTTAATAGCCAGTTTCAATTGCTGCTTAGTGCATGAGGGTTATGTTATGATTTATGGTCACATTTATTGTTAAACAGATGATAGATCCAGTTTATTTATTAGTTCGCAGATGCACAATAATGGAAAATGAGTAGTTTCCACCATTCTTGGTCAGATCTATCGCCCGCTTGTAACTTCCAAAGTATCAAAATGATTATCAAAGCCAAAGTTCCCGGAGTTCAGCCAAACTGCTGAACTCTGGGCTTCAGAGCAGAGTATTGAAAGGCAGACCTCACAACTGTTATGTCCATGTATTTAACACAGTCCATAGATTTTAATGCTGCATTACGTGATAAACTAGGAACAAAGGATTTTTGATCTCTTACTCGGAAAAATGAAAGGAAACAGCAGAAGAAGTCAAATTTCTGAGGCAGTAACTCATGTAAACTGTCACTGTACTGAATGCTACATCAGTCTAAACCAAAAGGGCATCCTACACAGTAAACATCAACCATTTTGTTTGCAGTTCCTACTGCTGGCTGGTCGGCAAACCGTCCCGTTAAAGCTGTTTCATTATGAAATCTAGAAGTGCTTTTGCCCTGAACAACATGGAAGAACAAAATGATTACGGTTGACAATGTTTTGACTACACTTTTAATGTTTGGTTAGATTTAAGCATCAAAATTGCCTTTCCTACCCAGCTTCGGTTAGGAAAATCTCGTGGTTTGAATGAAAATATGCTGTTTCACTATGTTTACATGCCAAGCTGAAACCAATGATGAAGGCTTACCTCTAGTCTGATTATTGACCCGTTCTTACAGAGTGATACGTGACAGCATCAGCGCATGAACAAAACTGTAATGGTCCAGGCGGTCATGTGTTAGGGGCTTGGAATGCTGTAGAGGGAGTATTCCTGATGTCAAAGTCAAAGTTCTGCTTTTTTTTTTTTTTTAATTTCACTTTTGTTTCAGTTGCTGTATTTGGGTTAAAGTGAGAAAGTCTTGCAGATGTTACTCACCTGCTGTAAGATTATACAAAACATATCCCTGAAGTCCTCCACCCACCTTAAACATCTCTGTGTTTGTGCTCATCCAACTGTTCCTGACTTTTGGGAGCTCTTGTGTAACTTGGCAAAGTTGAGGATGGATTTTTTCTCTTTCAGTGATTTGAATGGGATGATGTGAGATGAAAGCCGTCAGCCTGCTCGGCTGTGATGACGCCACCTCCTGCTGCTTCTTCAAGAACCCGTGGCGCCACCAGGTAATGACAAGGGTGGTCTTTGGTGTCACTTTTTAACTAAATGAATTAGTACATCTCTGAGTCACTTTCAACATACTGCAGCTGTGGAGTTTTATCCCACTAAAAACTTTTCCTGAGTGAAAGTCTAGATCTGATCACACATCAAATGAGGTGAGTCAAACGCTGTGTAAACAGTGGGAGAAATAATATGAGGAATAATATGAGGAAGTAGAAAAAAAGCTCTTCTGATGTATTCTGAAGCCATGAATCAGATTTTAGAGACATCACAGCAGCCAAGGCCTTTTTACAAAACATTATTTAGCATTATTTATTCTCCTTTGAGAGGAATTGGGTAAGTTCTCTCACCTTATTTATTTTCTTACTCCTTTGAACTGAATTTATCACTTTCAAAGTCCATTCTATTCTTTATAAATGTCTTTTTATCTGTGGATTTTAAGTGTTTTTTTCCCACTTTTTTATTATTATGTGCAACCTGCAGCATTATTATCCCCAGCAGTACATTAACACTTTTGAAAAAAAGGGAGTTGCGAGGAGTAATGTTTTATAGTCCTTCCAAATGACTCTCTAGCCTAACTTAAAACTGCCCATTTTCACCTCTCTAGCATATCCACCTTTTCATGCAGTCCCTCTGAAGCTGCTTTCCAAATGTTTTTCTTCTTTTTGTTCATTGGCTTGAGCCTAAAGCAGTATCAGCTAATGCTTGAAATGGCATTAAGGGAACAGGCAGCAGGAAAGAAAGCGGTCCCATCTGGATGTGACATGCAGCGGTGCCTGAAATTGACCAGACATGTTTTGTTTTTTTTAATTTTTTGGCTAAACCGTAACTTCTGAGTAGAGCAAAATAGCTGTGGTCTTTTTCACAAAGGTGATGAAACTTCTTCTAATGGCCTAACAGTTATTAAAGTTCCTCTCCAGATATTTCAGAATGATGTCAGACTGCTTGATCACGTTTTCAAAGCAGCCAAAAAAGAGCCAAATTGAACCCAGACTTTTAAAACTGACAACTGATGATATAAAACAAGCACAACATGTCCTGGAAACAGATTTTCAGTATCAAATGAGTTTAAAAAAAAAATTTTGTAAAAAGAAGTTTTATCCTAATTTGCTTTCCTGCTGAGACTAGCATGGGAGGATTGTTATCATTTCTATTTCAGTTTTTTCAACTCTTTTTTTTACATCAATATAGAAAATGAATAGATACTATTAAATGATGGTAGTGAATAGAAAATAGAAATTGATGAATGTATGATAAACTGCAAAGGAGGAAAGACAAATTTATGTGTTTTTACCAAGTGTTTTATGTGTAATTTTATGTGTGTACCACAAAGTATGAGAAGGGTAATTCAAGGTGCTTCAGAGCAGACAGCAAGATGCAAAAGAAACACTTACATTACATTTACAATAGAATTAAAACAATAAATAAGATTAAACAGAGAAAACTATAGCAGCATAGGACATACAAATGCAAAAAGGTAAAGTTCCAGTGCAGCGTGGAGAATTAACAATCGCATTGATCAGCAAGTTTTTAATTCTGGATTTCAAACAGGTGACAGTTTCAGCACACCTGCAGCCTCCTGGAAGCTCAATATATCATAACACTGAATGAGACGCTCAAAATAAGATTAATAAGTTTAAAAAACACATCATTTTCCTCCTGAAAACATTAGACAACAATAACAAAAAGGAGTAGTAAAAAAAAATTTTTTTAAATTATATAACATTAGTTTTAAAAAATGACCATAAATCCTTACACATTTATGATAACGTCAGAGATGGTTGAATAATACTTTTTAAAAAAATCCTCATTTTCCAGCTCTTTGGTATAACGTTATGAGTGATAGTCAAAGCTTAGAGGGGTTATTTTGTTATGTTTCTACCCATTTTTATTATTGAGATCTACCCTAAAAGACCAAATGATGGAAAGAGTGGACGGAGCAGCCCAGCAGGGAGGAAAAAGTGTTGAAGAGAAAAACAGAAGTACCGGTATGTTATCTGGGCAGTAAACACAAACTTCAGCATCAACTAAACCCATCCTCAACACTTTCTGCCAAAGAAGTTCTGTTAATTATTTTAGATTGAATAAGTTGCATATTAGAATTAATACACTTAATGAAGAAGTTTTATAAATCTTTTTTAAGTGGTGATATGAAGTATTAGTTGAGGTATCAATTCTTTTAAATAGTTTGTAACTTTTTGAATGACATTTTTGTTGGGACATTGTTTTTTGATTTAATAGGTTAATTCTAAATTGAGATTATTTACATTATATTACACTGAATTCAGCAGATTCTTTTATTCAAGGTATCTTACAAAAAAGGCACATATTAAAAATAAAATAAAGCAAAGGGAAGACCTGCAGGATGCCAAAAGTGTAATTTCAATCGGTTGAAATCATATTTGCTTTTAGTTATGGATTGAATTTTTAAATACTCCTAAAATGTTTATTATCGAAGCTGTAATTTTGATCCAACTGAGGAAATGTAAGTAGCTTGTTGTTTTGAAGAATGTGTAGAGAGGAGTTCTGCCTTTTAAAACCTGGGATCTGAAATGAATCTTTTGTTTAGTAAGAGTGAGGATTGTCTCAGACAGGGATGTCTTTGATAGTGATACTGTGGAGTTTCAACCAGGCTGTCAGAGTTGTTTTAATAGTTGTTTGATTTGAAACAAAACTGATTTTTAATGGACTGGCTCAGAAATGGGACATCAGTGATTTTAATTTCTTTGCAGAAATATTGTCCTGTTTCTACTACCTGTGCTTGTAAATGTCTTATCCATCAAATGGTGTGTTATCACTGATTTTATTTTTTTTAAAGACTTAGCTCAAATGTTCCTAATGTTGTGAAAAAACTAAACAAATAATTTTGTCAAAACATTTTTCTGCATATAATGTTAAAATGACTGATGTTATTATTATTACTACTAATATAATTATTTCATGGCATGCTTGTTGCACTGCAAAATGTCACAAGTCAATAATGCAATAGTTGTAAAAGAAAATGAACTCAGTCTTAATATTACTTGCTCTTAATACTAGAATATGTCACCCAGATCAGAGCTAGAACTGATGTCGATCAGAGCATCACCGGCTGACGAGTAGTTGTTGGGAAAAACCTCATCATCCCTTCCTCACTGGGAACATGGATGAAATAGTAATAAAAATTCTCTCTTAACATTTTATCTCATTTTATGTCCTGAGACCAATGAAAAGCTCAATGGAAAGTATACTGATATCTTTATGAACTCAGAGATATAAGGAAGAGAAAATGAAAAATGCACTCACAGTTGTTGTTTCACCATATAACAGTTCTGAGAAATCCTATCAGTGGCTGGAAAAGGCTGGACTGAAGGAGGCATTATTCATAGCAGCACAAGAACAGGTGGTGGAGAATGGAAGGGCGAAGATCAGGTGGGACTCCCAGATCCAGACTGATAAACTGGTGATGGCTAACCAACCGGACATAGTGGTGGTGAATAAACTCCAGATGAGAGCAGTAGTTACTGAAGTGACAATCCTGAGTAACAGCAATCTGAAGAAGAAGGAACACGAGAAACTGGAGAAGTCCCAGAGATTGAAGGAGGAGAGAAGATCTGGAAGGTGATGACAGCAGTGGTGCTGACAATAGTTGGAGGACCAGGACCTGTGTCCTCCAAGCTGGGAGAGTGACTCCAGCAGATCCCACAAACGCCATCAGGGATCGTGGTCCAGAAGAGCACAGTCCTAGGAACAGCCAAAATACTGTGCAGGAGCTTCCAGGCCTCTGGCAATGAAATTAAAAGAAAAAACTGCAGCTTACTGTTTATTTCTTTACAGACAGTATGAAGATATTTCATACTGCAAATGTGTGCACCCTTTTTATCCAGTCTGCAAGAGATTTTAAACATCCATCCATCTATCTTTCCTTAGCTGGGGTATGATTGTTTGTAGTTTTTGGCCATTGTTCTGCACAGGGTCACAGAGGTGTACAGGGTCACAGGGTCACAGAGCTGTACAGGGTCACAGGGTCACAGAGGTGTACAGGGTCATGGGGTCTGCTGGAGCCTATCCCAGCTCATTACAGGTGAAAGGCAAGGGTATACCTGGACAGGTTGCCAGTCCATCGCAGGAGATTTCAAACAAGGTTGGGAAAGTAAAGTTTCCTTGCCTTTGTAAAGTTGCCGTCTCTTCTAATGAAACTTGGTGTTGCACATTGAGGATGAATGACCCAATGTCCCACTTTTTCTGAAACCATACCTTAACGTGAACAACGTTACAAGATCATGATTGTCCCTTTTTTTTTTTTAAAGCTTCTCCACATGTTCTCGTTTAAGGACAGGTCAGCTCCACAGGCAGGCCAGTCCTTCACCAGCATCCTCTTCTTCCTCAGCAATGTCTTTGTAATGTGCACAAAATGTGGTTTTGGTCTTGTTGAAAAATGCTTGAAAGTCCCAAGAAGAGATGTTGTCGTAAAGTTGCACTTTAATCTCATTTTACTGCCATCACAGAAATGTAAATGACCTTTGCCAAAGGCACTGATACAACTTCATACCGACACAAAGCCTGGCTTATGGACATGTTCCTGATAACAGTCTGGATCGTCCTTTTTATCTTTGTTTTGCAGCACATGGCGCCTATTTCTTTGAATATAGGTCAGGTTTGTCTAACCACAATCCACATTTCCAATGTATGATATCTGTCCCAGATGCCCTGAAGTTCAGAGATGTTGAAACCTGAGAAAGATAACATGAGGTTTCTTTTTTGCAGAGTAAAGTTCTGAATGACATTTGCATGGCACTTGATGAAGGTTTTCCCAGAGGAATCCCTCACGTGCGCGGGGTTCTATCAGCTGCTGATGAGTGAGGGTTCTTGATGCCGTCGGAGGAATCAAAGGTCACAGGTGACCAGCTAAGACTTGTATCCTTACCCTTTTATGCACTGAAGTAGCTCCAGATTTGTTCAACCATTTAGTGATAGTATGCACTGATGAAACAAACATACAAGTCTCTTCAAATCCTTCTATGACATACGGTTTTTAAACATATCCATAAACTGAAAAAACTGGAGATCCTCTCAGCTCCTCAGAGACTCATCTTTTCATGGACTCTCCTTTTGTACCAAATCATCAACATGACAAAGTCTTCAAATATTCACAGGCCCAACTTCTATGGGCATGTGAGGCAGGGCTGAAATTCAAGAATGAATATTGAGAAATGAAATGTGTTGTTGAGAAAACAAAAAGAAACTAAACAAGAAATATCTTAGATTCATGCTTTTGTTAAAGAAATAAAAATCAAATTAAAAAACTGTTTGCAAAGAAGGTAAAAAATTAAATAAAGAAACATTCGATTGGAACTGCAGCAGCACCAGTCTCCTCTAACGCCTGTCGCCCTAACGTCTGGTATCAACGTAAAACTCAATGGGGATTGGTGTGTGCATGTTCACATGCACCCTGCACATGTGATGTAACCACATAGGGAATCAGACTGCAGAGCAGAGACCTTATTCATCAGCAACGAATGGAGTAACCCACAATGCTGTGCTACACCATGAGCCTGTGGATGCTTGCATCACAGATTCTGTCTTGGTTCCAGAAATTTTAAACCCCTGCAACCAGATTAAAAATAGTTTTACTCATATTGGGATCAGCAGGGAGTTGTGGTATGCATAAAGGATAGGATATGTGAAACTAAACCAAACTAAACAAAAGATCTGTACATCCATCAGTGGCTTTGCTGCGCTGTTCCTTTTAAGCTTTCTGTTATCACATATCACACGCGTCCCACAACTCTGTCTGTCTCTGACAGATGTAATTATTCTGGGGGATGGTTGGAGGCTGCTGCACCACTGCTGCCTCCATCCACACGGAGCTGCAGGCTGTATTCTGAGTACGGAGCTTTAAATCACAGCAGACTTTCTAAGCTGAGCGTGTCATGGCGTCCGCCATCAGGGCAGACCTCGTACGTTTGGACGTAGATGAATCAGTCTATTATTAATTGACCTGCCCGCCAGTCATCGGCGCCATAAATAAACGTCAGTTGACAGATGGATTTTAACCAGAAAAACACTCTGGGTTTTGTTAGTATGTAGTGAATTTTTAGAAATTGTGATTATGAGGTATATCTCTTCAGTGAACCGGTGTTTTTTTTTGTTTTTGTTTTTTTTTTTTTTACGGGTTGCTGTTTTATCCTCTAAGAAGGCCTAGAGGGAGGAAAAGTCTCTTGCTTGGATTAAAAAGCCAGACCAGAGATTAGGGATATTATTAGTAATATGAAAACATGTTCATACACACTCTTTTCCCAGATTCAAAACTTCAGTTTCAAACTAAATATTTGAACAGCAGACTTTTAAAGGTCATCAGAGTACACCGGAACACAGCTCCCTCAGTCAAACATATCAAGCTACATCATTCAGAGGTGACTATGCGGCTCCCTGATGAAAGACTTACTTGTTTTACATTCTTAGTAGAAATTTGTGGTGCGCTGTCTGATCAAACTGAATCCTGTAATTTTAAAGGTATGCCTCAGAAAAGAACTCCTACAAAGTGCCCATGAACTCTGAGCGCTAACAGCCTCTCAGTGTAGCTCTAAAACCACTCCTGGGTTCACTCTGGTTTTGTTTTTCCCACCCACCAAGGCAAACAGAGAGCCTGTGGGACATCAAACAGCCAGGATGCCCTCAGGGCATCCAGGGGCCAAAGCATATCTGAGATCAGGCAGCATTTCACCCAAACAAATCACTACCTGATTGTGTCCATCTTATCGTTATACAGCCCGTCAATCACACAAAAAAGAAGGCAGTGATGACTGCGAGGTCAGTGTAGCCCTGAAGAAGCAAAGTTATTAGCTCTGAATGCTCTGCACAGTAAATAAACCCATATATCTATTTGTTGACTTAGTTCAGACCATGGTTTGTATACCTGCTTCTGGTCAGAACAAGTCAAATATGAGGTCAGTATATTTCGAATCCTCAACCTCCGTTTCATTCTCCCCTGAGGATTGACGGCGCTTTCTGCTGCATATTCAGCACGTGGAGTTAAGTAAACAAATAATTCCACCGGTTCTACCTCAAGATCTTCATCGTTGCATATATTTAGTGACGGAAGTTACGATTTCAATAAGCATCAGGTGGGGAGGCTTGTTGGCATCGCGGGTGTCAAAACATTTATCCAGCATGTGAAAAGGCCCGTGGTTTCTCCTGCGGTCAAGCTTCAACTTTTATTTAAGTCTGCAGCCACATTCCCCGAGCTCCCCCGGAGCAGGACAGTAGAAGCATTTAGCACCAGAGCTGCATGGGTCAGCCGTCCGTCTGATCGCACAAGACGTCTCAGTAGGTGGGTTGATTCATTCTGTGGAGCAGAGGACACGACGCTCCTACATAATGTCATGCTTGTGCCATGCCATTTGCTGTTAGTCTGATTCACTCTGCAGGTGAAGAAGGATTAAACCTGAACTTGTTCTCAGTTCACTCAACTTCTGTTTACTGTCCTCTACAAACATGCATAGCTCTCTTCTATTAATAGAGATTTTTTAATGACAATCCTGATTT
>JAOWBL010000031.1:0-18629 GCA_028564865.1 Zenarchopterus dispar | reverse complement strand
TGTGTGTGTGTGTGTGTGTGTGTGTGTGTGTGTGTGAGAGAGAGAGAGAGAGAGAGAGAGAGAGAGAGAGAGAGAGAAGGGAATGTGTGCAAGTTCACACACATCCCGAAAGTGCACACATACATACACGAACATACAAGTACATACATTCAATTACAAACATACAGGCACCTGCCAACAACTCAACCCCCCTCCCAGCCGGCCCTGGATCCCCCATGAGTATGCATGAGCTTTAAATATTGACGTTTTTTATATCATAGTACTCTGTATCACAGTTAATCAAGGTAAACAGGACAAAAAAAAAGTTAAAATATTAACTGTATTCAGTTTTTTAGATTGTTTAATACTGTAATAATTACTTTAGTAAATAAACGGAAAACCAGAACTGGATATACTCATGGGGGATCCAGGGCTGCCTGGGAGGGGGGTTGAGTTGTTGGCAGGTGCCTGTATGTTTGTAATTGAATGTACATATTTGTACACACACACACACACACACACACACACACACACACACACACACACACACACACACACACACACACAGCTCTATGAGATTATTGTGGACCAGAACTTGAAAGACAATTGAAACAGCAATCACCTCTGCATAAAATGCCCATTTCATGGTGTCTGCGTTGTTTTCATCATCAGAATACCTTCTCCCGTAGCTAATCAGGGGGGGCAGAATGTGCAGAAGTGCCCAACATATGGCCAATAAGGACACAATACTTAGAGCTAAGGATATGGTTACCTGTACAAACCACAGCAGAGAAAGAGGAAGGAGAAACACAGATTATTTTAAGCAACTTACATAGACTTTTATATAAATAAAATTTGTAAACCTTTGTAAGTGACATTTACAGAACTTTTAACTGGTGGATCTGACTTTCCAGTAGTTGAATATTTTGCTGCCAGTTTTTATTTAAAGGTGATTATTTTCATTTTAAACATGTGTACAAGAGATCTTTGATACTCTTCTATCTGGAGCTCTGTTGTCAGTTTTACAAACAGAGAGTTTTACAAAGATATCGGCTGAAAATGTTAGAGTTGAACTTACTGTTTTCTTGGTCGGATTGTGCTCTGTCAGAATATACAGAATCCCACTGATGATGAACTATGAGACGACAGAGAGAAACACTGTTTTAATTGTAACTCTCAAATCTTCAACTGCATTTAGTTAAAGTGGCCATATTGCTCTTTTTTCTCTTTTTTGGTCTTGTCTGACTTATGTACAGTGTCATTTTGATTAATTACCATCTTAGACATGTCTGGAGGCTCTAAAAGGCTGAACATATGGTGTATTATTTTTATGCACAAATACTCAGTTTCCATGGCGCTGAGAATGCCTCATTCAGGAGAGTTATTTTTTAGATTGAACGTCTATGATGTCATGTAGAATAAAATTTCCTTGTATAGTGGTTTTCTCCAGGCAGTGAATGTTCACCGAAGCAAGAGCTTCAGGGGTCATTTTAAAAGTGGAAGTTTGCAACTGTACCACAGAAATCAAGTATGTTTTCCATCCCAGTGGATTTATAGCAGTTCTTTAGTGGAAACATTATGGAAACAGTGACCACTGACCCCTGCTTTCACTCTTTTGTGTCTCTCTCTCTTTTTTTTTTTGCAAAACTAAAAAAAAAAAAAAATCACTTCAATGCAAATCACACAAAACAGGAGTCAGTTTATTTTAAAAACATCAGTCCAAGAGACCTTAAATGTTGGCAGCATAGGAGTCAAATATTGTTTAGTAAAGGTATCAGAATCTTTTCTATTTCTTGGTTGCAGATGTTTTCTGATGAATTTGGCATCTTACTGCACTTCTGTTTGCTCCATGTAAACATGTGTACAGCTGCTCTGAAATAGAAAAGGCTGTGCAAAACGCTCAGAACCAAATGAGGTACAGCCAAACTCTGCCATTAAGGTGAGGTTGTGGAAGACAGTTTCAGGACACCAGTCATACACCCTGACTGAGCACAGCTGCAAGACACAAGGCAGTTATACACCAAACTCAGCTCTCTCCCAGGCAAAGATTTCAAAGCAGATGGTGGTTTAAGTATCTGATGTTCAAGCTCCTTTGGTGAAGCACAAAGAAACAGGTAACTCTGGTGACTGTAGAAGCAGGGGCTGGCTAAGAAAACTTGAAAGCTACATTATCCTTCCTGCAATATGTCAGACAGTACCATCAGCTCAGAACTAACAGAAAACAGCTGAATCTCAGAACATCCATCTGTATTGTATAATGATACACAAAAGTTAGTGATGAGCTAAAATACTCAAATCAAATCTGACTGTTTTCAAGTATAGCCTTTGCTTGCTATTATCAGTCTTTTGTTACTAAGAAATAAGTGCAAGCTTTTGAAATTATGCTCGGTGTAAAGGCATTGAGATTAAAATAATATAACAGAAAATCAGCATATTACAACCACAAACTGTTCTATTTTCAGACCTTTGCAAAAATATTCATCTTCATTGAAATGTTCTATGTTGCTACCTTATACTCTGGAATTAAATTCAATTCTTTCAAGGGTATATCATTTGAACAACACACAATATGTGTCATCTTTGAAGGTGAAAAATATTGCTGGTTTTATGTAAGTCAGCACCACCCAAAAAACATAATTTTTGGATCCTCTTTTTGCAACAAAGTACATCCAGTGACAAGGATTTTTCTTCCACTTCTAAAGAGAAAGTTCTGTTCTTGCTACTTTTGGCTGGATGGGTTATGCGGTTGAAATTTATAATACAATAAATTTCAAGGGGTTTGCATCTTTTTACAAGGAACCATATTAGTCTTCAATCTACTCCCGCGTGTATCTCGACGATTGTGAATTGCCCATGTACAAAACAGTTGTTTCATCTTGACAAACTACCAACCAGTATTCCCATCAGCAAGTCATGTGGGATGATCGTCCACACGGAGTGAGAGAGGTTGAGTGTTGTGAAGGCAATTGAAAGTATGAAGATGGAAGAGCCCGTGATCAGCACAATGGTCTAGGAAATATTTACACACACAAAACAATAATTTTAGTTTAGCTTCTATTTTTATGTATTTAATCTTTTGCATTGTGTGTGTGTGGCTTTCTCACGCCCATGATCTTGGGTTGCCCCTTCAAGAAGCGGTGCAAGGGTTTGCTGCCTCCTATTGTATCTGCAACACTTCCTCTATTCCCATCTGGTTCAGTTACAGTGTATATTTCAGCGGACATCTAATGGACAAACAATCAGCAGAGATTAACAGACTGGCAGTGCAAACAGGGAATGGATTGGTTCACATTCCTGAGAGTGATATATATATATAATTTGATTTGATTGATTTCACCAAGCAGTCTTTCATACCAGTTATTGCAAGAAGCTTAAATGAAAGATCTGATTACTTTATAGTTACACATATTTTTGTATTTTATTCGAATTTAAATGGAAAGAAACTTCTAAAATAAAACATTATGGTGTGTAGCTATCTTACACAATGGACGTAAACTACATTTCCCATGATGCTCTGAGCTTGTATCCCTGCCTCATCATTTGCGGGCATTAATGTAGTTGTCGTCGGACAACTTAACTAAATGGTTCGTGGGAATAACTAGTGCTCCACAGAAGCGTTACTTTAGCTTTCTGTTTGTGACTTTATTTCTAACGTTTTCAACAAATCGCCGGTGTTGACCTTACATATGAATGATACCGATCAGTTTGAGAGTATCGCTCAGCGTCCGCAGGACTACACCGAAAACATTTTATATACAAACTTCAGAAAACGCGAAGGAGTGAGCAGATTTTAGAGACATCTCGAGAAGACAAACCGGTAACAGACACAAAGTATCTCGAGAGGACAAGAAAAAAGACATACCTTGTGCAGTTGTTTGGTCGGAGCTGCAGCTGTGGTAATCGCTTCACATCTGGAGCGGCGTCACTCTTGATGGGACGGTCTCCGGTGGTCGGTTCAAAATCCCACAGCCCCTGCCGCTGCGAAACTCACTGACCACTCCTCGTACTACAGCCCACAATCAGATCGGTTTATACTGACTACTTCATCACCGCTTTCATCACTTGTCACATTTGACTTTGACAGATATGGCAAGTCCTCAGAGCGCTTAGTCCAAACACGTGACATCGGACTTCATTGTGCTCATTATAAAAGGAAAGAAGTCCTTATGTTTTGGCAGGAACACATTTTATAAGTAAAGAGAACACGTTTGCTTGTTTGTCTTTGGCAGCAAATTTCAAAGACAGGAACAGTCTCACTGGGATGTTCTTCATAAACTTTCTGTGTTCAAGCACTTCTCTGTCTCAGATGTCTGCAGGTCCATTTCTAATCATCCACCAGCAGCATAAAAGATGGAACCCCCCCGCCCACCATCATGATTATACATATTTATAGATACAAACTGAAAATAGAGTAGCAATATTTGAGGCTGACTGATTAATTAAATGATGTTGAGTTTTAAACATCAATATTTTCCATAGAAAATTCATAATCAACCTCAATATGTTCACAAAATAAACCCAGTCAATGTTAAAAAAAATACAAGGAAATGTCAGTATTTACTGTGATCTATATCAGAGCCAAGCACAGATTTAACATTGTTTTAAAATGACTGAGACACAGATGTTTACAGATATCATTTCGATTCCATTTGATTGAAGGATTGGAGAATTTTCTGTTTGTATGTTAAAGAGACAGAAAATACACATGGATGTCATTAAAACATGATCATGGGTGCCTAAGATTTTTGCGCAGTACTGCAGTTGTATCTAAATTATATTTAAGTACTCAGTGCTAAGGTAACATTCAAAATACAATACTTTTCACATATAGAAATAAGCCACCAGTAGAGAGAAATAAGGGTGGGGAGAAGGATCAAGTGTTTGTGAAGGGGGCAGGGATGAAATGGAGAAGCAAAGGGAGTGTGATGAAATTTCCTGTTTTTTTTTGTTTTTTTTAAACAGCTGTGTGCTCTGAGCATGTTCCACACTAGAGACATAAAGGAGACATAAAAAGTATTTCCACACTCTTTTAGCTGGGTCTCATGAGCATGAAGTAAAAAAAAAATGGTAGGAAAGAAGAGGATAGTGGCAAGACAGACTGCAGTGACAGAAAAACAGGCCCGTCTTGATTTAAAGAAAGGCCACTTCTTTAAATATGAAACATATGCTTGTTTCCCCCAAAGAAACCAGAGGGGTAAAACATTTCCTCTTTGGTCTGGATGAACTTCTGTTTTTTTTTTTTTACGGCAGAAACATGACCTTTGTCTTAATACCCTAAACACCACTGTTTCATGAAGACTTCAGTAAAATAAATTCAGAAAAACCCATTTCAGAAGTGTATTATTTTGTGAACTATATTATTATTTCTGCTTGCCGAGGTTCAGTCCAAGATAAGGAGGTTGAGGCCTAAAGAACCAGAAAAGAAAGAAATAAAGCAACACAAATGAGAACTCACCTTTGAGTTTACTTAAAAATGTTTATTTTTATAGACTGAACTATGTTAACAATAGGTTGCACTGCACACTGACTTCTGCTTTGTGCGAAAAGAAATACCTTTACATGGACAAAAGCAGCAAACACAGAGACAGACAGAGCTTTTATAAATCTTTCACAGAAAGAATTAACTCATAATTATTTAACAGTTTTGACACATGTTAATCACTGCTTTCTTTTTCTCCTTTCTAAAACCAAAGTACTTACTGAAAGCTCAGTCTGGCATTACAATCACAAGTATATATCATAACACTGTGTCAGCATGTGTCCTTTTAATCCCACAGGTATGTTAACAGTTTTAGATTCAATAAAAGGTTCATCCCTGATTAGTTTTCATTTAGGCAAAATCAAAACCAGAGATACAGCAGCCGATCCCATGTACAAATACCACATAGCTGAGTCAGACTCAGTCCCTCAGTCAGAAGGCTTTTTAACTGTATTCTGGCCTTTTTAAAAATTAAAATTAAACAACACACTGATATCAAATATGTTTGTTACCTCAAAACTAAAACCTAATCAATTATTTTGTGTATCTTTTTCCTTTCTGTTTTTTTTTTTTTTTTTTAATCCCCCATTGGCACCAGATCAAGCATTGACTGAGTAAACAGGTTATCAGTCATTTTCCTGAAATACTGCATGCTGATCTATTGCTTTAGAGGACACGTGTTGAACATGAGTGGTTATGAAAGAGATTTCCTGTAATGCATTAAATTCCTTGGACGGACATTTGAATGAGCACCAGTAACAGTTTTTTGAAAAAAAAAAAATTAGATTGCAGTGGCTTTTGAAACTGTCACTTTGTGTGGTCACAGAAATGTAAAGTATTAATATTTACAGCGGTCTGCTTCTACTTTAATTAATCAAATATACCAACAACCTTCCACCTTGCATAAATACAGTATGGTTATATTATTTGATCAAAGGATAAAACATGTTGCACATAAAACAAAATACATATAGAAAAAAACAGATCATTGTAAAAGTATCTAAGTATCCACAACAGCAGAGGTAAGTGCTGAACACAAAGAGATACTGATCTGTGTAATAACATTTCAAAACATAAAATACATGATCTTAGACCTTTATGAGTTCATTAAATAATTGCATTGATGGGCATTAGTTATTAGAATGATACGCGATTTTTTTTTTTTAGTTACATTCTTACATATTACCAGAGCTGCTTAATTTGCACATTTAAACATATTGAAATAACAAAGACAGAATTTATTTGCATTGTCGTGCATTGAACTTGAACGTAGTCACTGAAGCCTAAAAAAAAGTGCAGTGGTCACATGTTTCACAGTTGCACGGTCAAAAGACCACACATGCTGAGCTGAACCTGCAGAGGAACTGGGCAGAGAGCATGTCGGTATTCCCTATGTGTTTTGTTTGTTCGTTTGTTTTTTTTGCATCAACTGGATGGTTTTACTGTTGTGTAATGTTGGGCTTCTGTTGCAGAGTGCTCATAATGTATATGATCTGTATACTTGTATTGGACCATGTCCAACTTAAACCAAAATTCCAAGTTTCAGATTGTAGCTGGCGAGAAAAAAAAGAAGTTTTAGGGATCAGTCCCCTGCTTATTTAAGGTTATAAGTGTTACTTCTAACTGATAAGTGGTGTGTGGTCACAGAAAAGAAGATGACCAGTTGAAGGAATCTCAGTTAAGTAAAGGATATTGTGTGGCAGTGCAGTGTAATGTCTGTTTTGTGTATACAGAGCAAGTGTAGGTGTGAGTCAGTGAACAAAAGTCTATGTGGGTTTTTAATTGTGTGTTGACTTTGCTTTAGGATCAAGCATAAGCAAGTTTTACTTCCAAACAGCTGCTCTTATTTATCAGATTTATTTTGTTTATGCCTCTACAATTCCCTCTTCTTTTTTCTTGTAATTTGTCTTACACATACATATATTTTCTTTTGTCTTAGTTTCTAGAAGTGCCTATGTTCTCACTGCAGGAGAAGAGCATGATGATTGATAACGTGGGCTTTTAGAAAGACATTCAGGAAGTTCAAACCAGTAGTCACAGTTACCTGTTAGTGTCATCTTTGAACTTCAGAGCTCCTTTATTCTCCATTTTAGAAAAAGCTTTGTGGTTAAAACCAACACACTTACTGACTCTAATGTAATCACTTCTGGGCTAGGCGGCCAGAGTTAAAAAAACTACTGGACTGGTGCCTGTGATGCGGACAGAACCGTAGCAGCCTTCTTGCTGGATCTGATGGGGTCCCTCAGCTTGTCTCAAGAGGTTGTGCATCTTCTTCTTCCTGATTGGCTCCATCGGTAAGCCGTTTACTCCAGTAGTTACACTGGTCAAAAGTATGAGAGCGTGGGAAGGCGGCTTCCTCATCTCGATCCAGGACCGGGAAGACGTGGTCAACCATGTCACAAAGACGCCCAAAGCTAAGGGAAACACAAGAGGACTTCAGGTGTTTATTATGCAAAGATGAAACGGAGACATTCAATCATCAGCATGCAAATATGTTCACAGTGAGTTTGCATGGATAAATACTCAAAAACAGAGAATGTTGCTTACGAGGAAATATTGGTTTTGGCATGCTCCTGTATTAGCTCCCCTTTGGGATTGACAGTGAAAATCCTGTTGAGGGGAATGCCCACCTCCTTATAGGAATACACATCCTGAAATTGCACAAACTCAATACAATCAGCAACCAACAAAGTCAAGGTAAATGTACGGGAACAACAATCTGCACTAAAACATTATGCTTAATCATTGTAGTTTTACAGAAATAAGAACTTGACAAAACGCTGACACTGAGAGTCAGTGTAGCTGTCAAGCTGTCAACAATTCTGCATGTGCACGCATTTGTGTCCAGTGATCTCACCGTAGCTCTGTTGCCAAACGCAGCGTAGAAAGGTTCAGCGTTGGGATAGAAGAGGTGCTTGATGTCTGAGAGACACTCAATCTTAAACTTCTCTGGTTTCTTTTCAATCACCTCCCTACACGACAGATGTAAGAAGCACACGTTTCTATTGTTTCCTTTCCAACAGTTCAACAATTTTTCATGGATATGGCTCACTCATGCTCAGGCTCGAACAATGACAGCAACAAATTGAACAATTTTGTACACGTTGAGTGTGCTGGACCTGTGAAAGGCAGAGAAGAGACTGCTGGGGCTGAGCAGAACTGGACCCATTGGCAGCATGGTTCCCCTCTCGTTGACCCAGTGCAGGTAGCCTCGTGTCATATCAGCCATGCCAATGGCTCTTGCTGAGCAGTACATGAATTTATATCCATTCCTGTGATGGAAAAAAGAAGACTAAAATACACTACATTTAGGCTGAAAAGCCCCTGAAATTAAAATATAAATTAAGTTTATGATCTTTGTGTATAGGTACATATGTTTCACTGATTGCAGAACTACTATGGACAATAAAAACAGTCACCCCTATCTCCTACTTTGGAAATGTTCTGTACTAAAGCAAAATAAACACACAATAACTAAAAGGCTGCACTCACAGGCTGACTCTGTGGTAAAGCCGTGCAATCCCCTGGTGGGTCCAGTCTTTACCCAGCGTGGGGAGGATGTGGCCCAGGGTGTCAGATCTAACACAGGAGAAGTATCATCCCATGGTTAATGTTCCTCATAGCTCATATGACACACCTGCATGATCTTTCACATGCAAGAGAAATGCGAACCACAAATCTGGGGGGAGTCTGACATCTGGTGGTAATAAGCTGGAACTGAAGAGGCTACTGAGGGTTGCAAAGTTTCTGTTACCTGGTGATGGTTCCATCTATATCAGAGATCACTATCTTGTCATCCCAGTTCCAAAGAAAGATGGTGCCATGGCAACGACAGGTGCCTTGATACTGGGTGGTCACGCTAAACACCACCTCATTGGGGCCTTCCTTCAACTGCAGACTAGCCTGTAGAAGGCACAAATACACACAACGTACACAAAGTTAACCACAGACGTAAACACAAAGGATGAGAAAGGTCAAGATGTTTTCACAGTTATTTACTTGCTGTTACAGGCTCCAAATAAGGAACACATGTTGTTATGACACAATATATGAGATGTTCTTCATACTCTTAACCATGCTAAATATTATCCACTACTTTTTCCGGCTCATTTTAATATTTGAATTCAAGCAGAAGGAAAATTTCCCATGATGCAGCATTTAGTTTTTGGAAAGTATTTTCCAAAATGTATCTCCACAGAGCACCTTTATGACATATGTAGTCTGAGATAGCGAAGTGAGAACAATGTAGGCTACCAACAGTTATTCGGAGATATTATTTTAAACCACATTCTTCATAATAGAACTTCAAACATCATACAAAATATGTCTCCACAGTGAGTTTGATCAAATCAATAATAGAAATAACCACTGTACCAGCTGCTCTGAAGTGAGCCGCAGAGTCTTCTTGTAACAGATGTTACTGGAACACAGAAGGTTCTCCGACTGACAGCATCCTGACACCTGACTGGATGATCTGTGGTCTTCATCACTTGAGGAAGATTCATCCTTCAACCTAAAAAGAAAACACCAAAAACATCCACATTAGTACAAGAGGAAAACTGATGACAGTAATGTGAAAATTACACAAGAAAGGGAATACGAAGCAGTCACCTGTCCACTGAGGCCGTAGGGAGTGAGCTTTCTCCTCTGTCTCCTCCTGCTCCAGTCACTGCCTCCTAAAGAGCACAAAGATCACAACTGGCTTAGCCAACTAAAGAGTTACAGACTGATACTGAGGAAGTCCTATTATTCTAAGCATCTGCCTCCAAACCGTCCCCACTGTGGAAATCTAAATCAAACACTGCCTATGGCTTCACAGTAAGTATCTGTCATCGGGGCACAGGTTTTCAGTGTACATAATAATAACTGAGGACTAGTTCACAACAACAAGTCTTATCTGTGAACTGACCGACTTGGAGTCACTATTCCTGCTTCTCCATGAGAACCACCAGCGTCCTCCCTTCTTGGGCATCTTCTCCTTCATGATGTTCTCCACTGACTCCTGAAGACAGTGATGAACATACAACTCAAAACTGACTGGAAATGTAACTTAAAACTGGCAAGCACAAACTAAAAAAGATCAACAAGACAAAAAGAAAATAATAAAAACATCACATTGACTGAACTTCAGCAAAATACAGGCAGCTGGAGGTGTAAATACAATAACATGCAAACACAAAGTGTGGAATGAAAACATGGGATGTAGGGACTTTTGAGTATTATGGATGGACACCAGCTAGACAACCATGATGGAAAATAGGTAAAACATGCTCCAACCAAGACTTCAGTAAACAGTCGAGCAGAGCAAAATAACATCATACAGGCTGGGAAGTGCCGGAGCCAAACAGGCCAGGGAGGCAGTACGAGAAAAGGCCAAAAGCAGAAAACACGTAACTTAAACACCAACACTTGACAAACATAAACCAGATGGTGAGTAAAATGATGTATGTAAATAAAAAGGGGAAAGGACAAAGGCATACAATTATTCAAGTGTTAGGACAAATTGAGTGCAGTATTTCAGTGTGATTTAAGAGTGTCAACGCTGTGGTTAAGCTCTTTTTTAAGTGGGGTCATGTTTAATATTTAATCACATACAGTATGCTTCACATAACATATTAATGGAAAATACTGAATATAAAAGGCAGAGATAAGTCCAAAGATACTTTAGCTATTAAACCCGTGTTGAGTTTTGATAAGACAACAAAAGGATGTTTGCAAACAGCAAAACTGAGCCAAAGTGAAGCATCGGATTCAGGAGGAGAAGTGAAGGGAGTGCACAGGAGAAAAGTGATGCAAGGTGGTTGCAAACGGTGTAAACACAAAATCTGAGCTACACCCAGATCTTACATGCCAAAAAAATAGAAAAATATATATATCAGTGAATACATAACTGCATCATGACAGAATAAACTATCCAACATATAAATGATCAAAACACTAAAATGAAAAAATGGTGTGTAAAGTTATGCTCTAATTAATATAATCTAATGATATAAAACCAAGTGGATCCATTCTGTAGCACACTGTTTGCCTTTATTTGCAACTCCAATGCAAATAAAGAAAACACTTTTATGGTATGGGAAATGAAATTAAAAAGAAAAATCTTAAAATTTATATTTCATTTAAGACAGTATGAAGAAATGATGTTTTGTCTGATCATCTAGTTAATTTTTTTAATTCATATTCATTTTGACATTTCAGGTCTGCAACACTTCTCAAAACACTTAAATTCACATTGTGGCTCTGACAATACCAAACAATAAAGGCTCAAGTTGTAAAACATTATAGGCTTATTGTACTTTTTTTGAAGTTCTCCACATATTCTCTATCAGAGACAGACCAGCAGGCAGACCAGACCGTGACCTTGCTCTCATATGGTGAGGAATGTGGCTTTACAAGAATCGTCTTGTTTAAAAAGAAATCCATGGATGTCCTTGAAAAACATGTGTTTGAATGGAACACATGTTGTTTTAAGATACCAGGCTACGTCTTCTTTTTTTCATTAGTTGAAGTTGTTGGTCTGTGATTTCTGACTTTTATCTGGACACCGCTGCACCCATTTCTTCCCAAAAAAGGATCTGAACCACTTATTTGTCTCTGCACAATACACATTTTCATTGTGTGGTGGTCCATCCCCGATGCCTCTGAGTCTAAGGGTGCTGGCGGCATCTCTGGAAGAGGCTTAAATAAAGCTACTGTTTTCCACAGAAATGTTCTAAGAAGTATTTGTGACACTAAATCGAATTGTATTGCAGTACTTGACAGGTTGGTTTTAAATGTTTTGGTGATGTTCTAGCTCAAATCACAATCCCCCGACCATCTTTGTTCTTAAGACTCAACTTTTGCTTTTTGTACCAAATCCTGATTACAATCTCTTGCTGATATCACTTGTGCAAACTCCCATCTTTATTTTTGTGTACCTCATTACTTGCCATTAAGTGATTTTTATTATGTTTCAGGCCTAAAATGCAGGAATGGATGTTCAGTTAAAAGATATCCACATAAAACTAAGTTGACAAGACAAAACATGAAATATTTTGGGTTTATCCAATCTGAAATGGAAAAAAAAAGTCTAAATAGTTGTACAAATGACTTTATTTTTTCCCCCTTTTCCCACTTTACAGACTGTCCCAAGGGTTGGAGTTTTCCTTATTTAACACATAATCATCAAATCTGGCTAATAACACTATGTACTGTAATACATAAAATACAGGAATTAAATGGGACTTCTCAGTGACAACCATGTAGCACTGTGTTGGTCTTACCTGTGGCAGGGGTTTCTTGTACACCTGCATGGCCAACATGACAGGAGCTGCTGTGCTCCAGTTGTAGTATCTACAACACATGACACAAACACTTTTTACATCCTCACACTCGTCTGGAAAAGATAACTCACATACTCGACTTAACATGTGCAATTATAACATCTGTGCAAACGATATTTCAAATATTGGTTCAAAATGTTTTTGGAAATACATTTTCCAGGACAAAAAAATGATCAAAAGCACTTCTAAAAGACAACAATCATTGTGTAAGTTCTTTAAAAACTTACACATTCCTTTATATTAGAGGAGACTAAAACAAACTAAAACTTTTATAAACAGAATATCCTAGTCTGCCATTTCCAAATTTTAACTTGTTCATACATATTGATAAAAATAATTCAGAAAATATGTGCAGAAATGCCTTTTTTCCACTCACTTCTTTGGCTCTGTACACAGTGAAACCTACTCTGCGACTGACAGAGTTGTACGTACTTGTTCCCGATCTTGATCACCAGGTTTGGGTCATCGATAACAGAAGGATTTTCAGAGAACTGCTGGTAGGAAATCAGCCTCTCCAGGAACTGCTCTGTGGATGAAACATAAACACGGTACAGGACGAGCACACAAGTAGACAGACACATGATTAAAAAAAAAACAAAAAAGAGTTTATAGTTTTTCTCATTGTCATTATATTATCATCTGCTCTCCCACTTTGAAGTAACATCAAGAACCATATTGAATGACCCTCCTTAATTTCTTTTAAACACTGCTGAAGTATCTCATATTTCAGCATCACACATCCTTTCCTCTTTGTGCATTACTTATGTTACCTCTTGTGATCTCCTTGTTGTCAGTAAGGCCTCCGCACAGAGAAATAGCAACATGAGGCAAGTCGCTGATTTGGTCCAGCAGACTGTCCACACCACTGTCCATGCCACTGCTGCCCACTGACTGTGGGGACTGGTTAGCGCTCCTCACCCCCATCATCATCATCTCTGAGTCCCCCTTCATTGAGCTGCTTCCACCATCACTGAGGACACACACAAAGATCTCACAGTTTGTTCTCTAACATAAAATAGGAAGAGTTTAAGACATTTTAATAATGTTATGCTATCAAAAACCTAAACTGTATTATAGTGGCCTAAAGTACCTAATTAATCAGTACTGAAGATACTTATATTGATGTATTATCATACCACAGATATTCAATGCATTAATAGGATACCAGTGATTAGTTTCAGCAGGGACAAGCTATCATTCATATTAAATCAATCACAAGACAGTTGTTCTGTAAACATGTGACAAGATTCGATGAATGCTTATTGAGCAACACTCAGGACTTCTATTATGGCCACCACAAAGTGAATAATCCGGTATACACAAGATGCATGCATGTAGGCAAATGACAGCTTGCACAAATGTGTTTGATGTCATACTTTTTAGGAAAGTAGAGAGCGGCAACTTCTGGCTCAAGATCTGTAATGTCATCCAGGTATATGCCATCAGTACCCAGGTGCTGGCTTCTCTTTTCTAGAGATGACAACATCAAACGTCATCAGAAACAAAAGACAAAGACGCTTTTTGTTTATTAGGATGTTTGAAATGTTTGTGAGCAAAACACACACAATACCTTTCCTCTTGGATGGAGAATCAGTCCTTCTGATGGGACTTCCTCTGGTCCCACTTTCGTCCAGATGATCTGGGATAATCCTGGGAGAACAAGCCGTCAAACCCTCCATCTCTGCGCACAACGGTCCAATGCTTTCCACCTCTCTACCTACAAGGATCACAGAAAAGTTAATATGGCATTGACTTGGGCTCATTAAGCCTCCATTGTTGTAAGATGCGAATCAAGGATCAAAGATCATGGATATCGATATTATCCCTCTGGGGAAATTTGTTTTACAGCCTGCATTGCTCACATAAACATTGTATTAAAAAATAAATATGTAAACAAATGAACTAAATGGTCCATGGGTCAGTGGACCTGCTGTAGTTTATCCACACAACCACTGGAGGTCACTAAAGTTTTAAACTTAAGTGCAGAAAATTATTTAAGTTGTTCATAACTCTGAGGGTGTTGTCCTCAAATTAATCCAGTCATTTTTGTTTTTGAGAGATTATTCCAGCAGGAGACAATGTATCAACAGTAAACAGATATTTCTTGATATGTTGCACTTTTTTACAGAACGTCACTGGTTTGAATTTTGTCCCATTTTCCCAGAAAGTTATGATAACACTTTAAAACAAGTGATAATATAGTACTTTTTCAAAGCAGAAGGTTGGTTTTGCTCCTCTTGGATTTTGTAATTATTTTAGACCACTGTGGAGACTGACCCCGTTCTTCTCCAGACGTAACAGTTAGCTGGACCCCAGCTTCTCTTCTGTTTTCCTCAGTGTCTTTGTCCCCTTCAAGGACAGTGGTCTCCCCAGTGTGGGCCGTATAGAGAGTCGGGGATGAAGGCCCGGTGTTGCTGATGGCTCTGAAGTGAGTGCTGGCAGTCACTGGGATGGAGACTGCTGCAGCAGAATCCTGCTTCTGGTGGGCGGCCAGGAAGGATGGCTGTAGAAGAAAGACAGACAAAAAGTCTTTACAATTTATTATTGTGCTGCAGGGTTCTCTCAGGTCCTCCCTCTGTCTTATTCCCTGTAAAACAAGTTACACCTTGTTTATCTAATCTGTGCAAAAAGAATGTGTTAAAAACTCCATCTAAAATCTATAAATCTGTTTTGGAGGCAAAAAAGACAGAAAAGTTTAAAGAATATGCAATAAACACTTTGTTGGAAGATTTCACAATTAGCAGGTAAACTGATGACAACTGAGGGTGTCAGGATTGGGAACATAAAAAGCATCTATGAAAGGATTAGTTTTTCCAAGGACAAATGGGTCATGGCTTGCCACATGCTGCCAAACGTATAAAATCAATGATCAGGTCGAACCAGTATGGCAGCATGAGCCTAGTAATACCTTGGAAAAGTATAGTCACTCATCAGGGTCTCCCACAGCATCCAAAAATGTAAAAGCAAAGAGGAGGCCCGACATCAACTCTGCTGCAATGCTGCTGAGTTTGTTCTATGACAAGTCCACGTTTTATTTTATTTATTTTAGAAAAATGGACTTTGGGTTTGACTTGTCAGATCAGAACAAACAACTAGGTTGCAAACAGCAAAATCTGCAAATAAGTGTATGTACCACTGAGGCAGAGGCATGTCATGATGTTTTGCAAAAACAATGTTTCCTCAGGAGGTCAGATGCCACATTTCCATCTGTGTGACTTGTAACAGTGTGCGTTCATAGAAACAGTGGGTGTGTGCTTGACTGGCCTGTCTGCAGTCCCAATCTGACTCCAGTTCAAATCTGGATCATTAGAGAAGAATCGGACAAAAACAATCAGTGACAGATGAACAGTTTGATATATCAAACTGATGTATTTGGCAAGAAGGGCACAGATTCTTCTTTTAAAATGAGAAAAATTAGTATTCTCTGTTCCTAAATGCTTAAAAGGTACAAATAAAAAGAAAATCAAATTCTGGATTTGTTTATTTTTTCTAAATGCAGTGAATTTTGTTAGAAATATGAAATTACAGAATTAAGTTAATCTTTGACTGGGTGTGTTGTGTAATGACAATGAGAATGAGGTATTATGTGTGCACCTGTGTGTATGTGTGTGTACCTGTGCAGCCTGTGGCAGTTCTCCCCACGTCCACAACATCTCAGGATTTGCTCGATTGTTGAGCTCTGAGTCACTCTTCGGTGTTGACGACCGTGAATCATCGAGACTGCTGATGAAGCGATATCATACTATTTAAATTGCACTTTTCTTCCTTAATTTTTCAAATAAGGTACCATGATTTATGCACTTAAGATAATACAGCAAAAGAAAACATTTCTCTCTATTCTAACAACAGAATGTGTACTTCTTTCACATTACATGTCTACAGAAAGGCTGGAAATGAAGATTATACCTAACAAGAGAAGAGAACTGAGAGGTCCTCTGTGGACAAGAGATGGACAGACCACAGGGTGGAGGGATGGAGAGACTCTTTTTAATTGCATTACTGCAGTGATCCAAACCAAAAACAGACAAAACAGAGAAAGGAGACGAGAGACAAAATTAATTATACATAATTACCTTATTGTGAGAGAAGAAACTGTCTAAGCAATGTGTAAGAAATAGTTTAAAGGTGGGTAAATAAGAAGAGTTTAATGAAATAAGATATGTATCATATATGATGTTTCTGTGTGTGTGTATCCAAGTCGTACCTCTGTGAATGGGTCCAGTCGGTGATGGGGTGTGTGTTGGTGTTTGCTGCAGAGTTCATGTCTCTGTACGCAGGTCTGATCATAAATACAAACATAAAGATCTCAACTCAAACTCATTATTGTCCAACTGTTTCATGACAGACACCGTAGTAATTAAATCCATAATCACTGCACGTCCGAATAAACCGTTTGTCTATTCACATCATATTTAAATTTGAAAATGAAGCAAGCATTGATTGAGTGCACCCACACATCTAAAACCTGTTGAAAATAAGATGCTCATTAGTTACAGTGTGACGCAACACATGAAGCACATATGAATTTAAGCGACTGAAGGATTTTCCCAGCCCACTGTGCAGTAAGCTTCCTAAACAAGGCTCAGAACCCCTGCAGTCAGGGCGTCCTGTCCGCCATTATTTTAATGAAACAGGGAAGACTGTGGGAACAGGACAAATCGCTGGAGCTCATCCAACAACAGAGACACTTTTCAAAGGGCTTCACACATAAACAGCAACATGCACAAACTTGTACTCTTACGCATTAAATGCATTAACAGTTACAAGTAAGTGGTTTGCTCCACTAAAACTATTTCACTGAACTGGCAAGACATGAATCGTGTTGCTCTGGTTTAATAACCAGTTACATAAGCTTAAACCCAAAAGTGAAAGAAAAATACCAGACAAAACTTCAAAGCACATTTTCAAGGGATTTCAAGTAACAATACCACCTCTTACCACATAGAGGCTACTGTGCTAACAAAACAGTACTAATGTGTGAGGACAGTCTGGGACATCTTTATTACTATTTTCTGCTACTTAAAGTGCACTTTGTTGTCTAAGTCAGGGGTTGACCTTTGACCTTTTTTGTATTATGCTGCCCCCATGTGGTCAAACTTGGCATTATTTAATTAAGAGACTTCAAGGCACAGACAGTACATTCTCTGTAGAGTCTAAATACATTTTAATCACAATTAAAACAAGAATAGCAACAGTTTCAGTGATGCAATGTGAAGCTCACTTATAGAGTGGCTATGGACTAAGTGCAATCTAACATGTTCTAAATAACTACATAAATATATACTGATGTACCGCGACAATCCTCCATCAGTTTGGATTGTAGCAGATTGACTTTGGAGGTACTGTCAGTCTGATTATAGGTATCTTATCACAACAGAAGATGGCAATTCTCAGAAAGATGTCTGTCTGTGTGAGATTTCAGACACAGAAAACAAACAAAACAAACAAAAAAGGCTGTTTATTGTTCTTTTAACCACACACACCTGCTGCTATCTCCCTCCTTCTCTTCATCTGAGCTCAGGTCAATTGTGAACATGTCCTCATCCTCTGAGAACTCATCTCCATCCTCCTCTCTCCTTCCTCCTACTCCTCCCTCTGGCCTTGCCTTCCTCCTCCTCTTCCTCCTCTTCTTGGTCACCCCCCCATCACCATGATTTAGTCCCAGGTTCTGGACAGGAAGTGAGTTGCAAGGCATGGTGTCTAAGTAATAAGAAAAAGGTGAATGATTATTTTTCCAAACATGCACATTCCAGCAACTTATTTCCTTCCTTCTTTCTTTTTCTTTCTTTCTTTCTTTCTTTCTTTCTTTCTTTCTTTCTTTCTTTCTTTCTTTCTTTCTTTCTTTC
>JAOWBL010000030.1:0-18630 GCA_028564865.1 Zenarchopterus dispar | reverse complement strand
ATATATATATAGATATATATATATATATATATATATATATATATATATATATATATACACATATATATATATATATAATACAAAGAGCTTTAAAAAGTTATGAACAAATGTATTTGATTAGAGGAGTGAATAAAAACCTCTTGTGGGTAAAGGTCTTAGGTGTGTGCTCACCAATGTGATGGTGGAGATAACCCATTTTTGGAAACAGTGTCACAAACATGCAGTGGAATATTCCACTAAATAACAGAGCACAAAACTAACCTACATAGTTTTTTTCTAAAGATAATTTTCTTTTTCCTTGCAACTCTAACAGATGCAACCTTCCTTTTCTGCACAGTTAGATTTGTAGTAATCAGCAGATAATGATTGGCATGTACTGATTCCTGCAGATGTGGTGCACAGTTGTGTAACACAGAACAGAAAATGCTGACATTGTTTTTTTTTTGTTTGTTCCATCAGAAAATTACTTTCAGACCCTTTCCCATTGAAAATGAATCAGTAAAACCTAATTCTGGCATATTTCAAGTGCTTAGCCATGCATGTTTTTGCAGGGATTTGTTCTCAGTTTATGCCATTGTTTGACACAGACCATGCAAAGCTTACTTATTTGTGTAACTCTCACTTTATAGTTAGACTTTCAAAGCAGAAAGCAAGGCAGACTGTGAAGCCAGGCTCGAGTGCAATGCTTCTTACATATATATATTACCTTGTGCAGTTAGATGTTCAAGACTTGAGAGTTTGCTAAATTAAAGTGATTCTTTGCCGCTGCCCAGTGCTCAACACGGCCCTCTGAGCTCCTCTCCAGCACTCCTTCCCTCTCCTGCCAGGCAGACTAAGAGGGAGAGTACCTCTGCTGCCCTGTGTATATAGAGCTCTGTGTAAGAGGGTGTCAGGTGACTCCACTAGAGAAACTTCTAGGCCCATGTTCCTGCTCACTGGCTAGATTTCATTCAATGAAACTTGCTATTCTTATCTCTTTAGGTCTCCGCCAGTTGGCCACAGCAAGACAGGAAAATAAAATGGAAAACCTTAAACATCCTGAACTAAAGCTACAACTATTTATTATTGAATTGGTCATTGAGCTGCTATGAAAATATTCTTCCTGAACATGGATAATCTTGTTCACATGATCTATTATCCATGCTTGTGCACTTAACCAATTAAGGTTTTTTTTCCCCCTAAATGTCTTACAGCCCTTGTAGAATGAACTTTAAGCCTGTGGAAGCAAAAACAGACAGCTTGCCCTGTTAACTCACTTTAAAGACAAAAGATTATTAGCAGTGCTCTTCTTTGAGGTATACTGATGGTCTGTACAGTGCTTTGCATCCACCTCATGCAAAAGTACTATTTGCATTGAATACTTTTTAAGGTAGTCCAAATCTGATTACTTTGTTCCTATCTAATGAATTCAAAGTCCTTTAAAAAGACTTTACAATTCAAAAACACGCACAAAACACTAATATTACCATGACTACATAATAAATCATCTTCAGAAGTTTTATTGAGACAAATGTTTTTACAGTAATGCATACAGTGAAACTTTAATTCTTCGTGTAAGGCACAGCTTGTGCTCTATTTCTTGTGCCTGTAACTGCACAGTCCATCTGCTGGAGCTTTTCTATTCATGTTGCATATGCCCCTCTGAGGCATCAAATATAACTGCAGTTTGTTACAGACAGCACCTGCTGCAACACGACACATCGACATGCCACGAGCATTTCACCATTACATAACCTCATGAAAGGCATTAGTTAAAGCCCTTGTGAGGCCATAATGTGTTAGGCCTTAGAGTTACATTTTCATGAGATCAAACAAATTGACTCACAGCTGTTTTTGGTCAATATTTGGACAATAAATACTGTACAATAATATTAATAAAACAAAAATAATAACTTTGAGTGTGCATGGCTGTTTGTTTCTGCGCTGGCCATGTGATAGACCAGTATTCTCTCTGGGATGTGTAACACCTTACGCCCCATGATAGCTGGGATAGACTTCAGCTCCACAGTGGTGGTGACCTAGATGAAGTGGGAATAGAAAATGAACATATGGATAAATTCATCACTTGTATAAGTACATGAAAGCGTGTCCCTCAGGAATGTAAAATAAATCAAAAACATATGCAATCTAAACTACACAAGGAATTTTACAGTATTTCTTGCATTATAAAAACTATAGCTCCATAGGATATTTATTACTTTAAAACAAATAAATTACGGAGATGAGCTAAAAAGTCCTCGTGTTTTCTTTTGCTTGTTCTGCAACGTCCATTCATATAGTCCCAAGCACAACGCTTGCAGTAGTTGTAGAAGTGGTGCTCTGCTTTCTTCAGGGTGCTGTTCAGGTCCAATGTTCCCTGAAGGCTGAACAAAAAGCAGTGGTTTCATCAGTCCATACCACATAGAAAAAAAAGGACAACTTTACCTTATGTGACATATGAGTATGTACTAGAAAGGAGTAAATAGTGGTAGAAGACAAAACTACAAAAACAAAACAAAACAAAACTTTTTTTTCCCCACTCTGCCACTTTTTTCTTTAACAAGATGAATTCCAAAAGAAAAAAAAATAATTGGGAAAACTAAGCATCTTCTTATTTTCTTCCATGGGATTTCTGGGGCAGGTGCTGATAATTATTAGCAGTTTCTGAATTCATCATCAGCAGGCATCTGGAAGTCTATAACAACATGTTTTGAC
The DNA here is from genome assembly GCA_028564865.1 of Zenarchopterus dispar. Lineage (NCBI taxonomy): Eukaryota > Metazoa > Chordata > Actinopteri > Beloniformes > Zenarchopteridae > Zenarchopterus > Zenarchopterus dispar. Next base: position 15,936 of record JAOWBL010000030.1, on the reverse strand, counting down.
GGTTTGCTGCTCTGGAGCATTCAGATGTGTGTTAACACAATGTCAACTAGGAAAGACATAAGTAATGGTTTTATCGAAGCAAGTGATTCTGTAAATCACTCTGGGAGTGTTATGAAACCATTATTTCAAAACACTTTGGAGTTTAAAATTTTACAGTGAGAAAGGCTAAACAAGTGGAAAGTATTTGAGACAGGTGTCATTCTTCCCAGGAGTGAACAGACAGCAAATTTACCCCAAGGTCAGCGTATGTAATGCCCAGTGAAATGTATTAAAATCCAAGAACTGCATTTCAGGACTCTACAGATGTCAGTGTGCATGTTCAATGTTTAAGTCCATGACAACACTGTTACAAAACTGAAGAAGTGAGCTTTGTTTGAATTATTTGCCATGAGAACGTTTTTTTGTGTATTAAAAGGACCATTGAACATGTGACTAAAGTTTGCAAAGCTACATATGAACGAAGCACAAAACTTTTAGAACAATGTCCTATGGACTGGAGAAGGCAAAGTGGAGTTGTTTGACTGAAGTTTAGCCAAAACGAAACAACATTTTGTAGCCAGAGGAGATGGCCAATCTTGCAGTTAATAATTTAGTCATGAACTTCTCTGACTAGCTTCTTCCTTCTCCTTTTCTTGACTTCATCAGGTTATTGTATTCTGAATATTTTTTAGATAAAAGATCTTTGTTTTGTTTTAATGCTAGATGCTGTTCTTGACACAACCCTCTGCAGTTATCTGGGCTTGGCACCAGCACCATGAGCGTCTGAAGCAGCATAGATAATCTAGAGTTTAATGTTACTGCCCAGAGACTCTTAGGTGTGTGATGGGATGGGGACCATTCTGGCCACCTTCAGGTTGGAGTCCAACCCATTCTAACCACACACCTACTCCTCTCTACACTAGAATATTTTAGTGACAAATGTGAGGATTTATGTCATGATCATGAGATAAAACAAGGATCAGAAGCAGATCAGCAAATCTACTCAAATGGTAAAAAAAAAACAGAACAAACAAACAAAACAAAACAGAAAAACTAATGTGATAGTCCAGATCTCATCCCTATTTAAGATGGTGTGGTGGGACCTTAAATACACTGTGCATGTGCTAATGTTCATAATGCTCAATGAATTAAAACAAAGTTCCAACAATGGTTCAAATTGGCCAAAGTTCCTCTACAACAACTTAAACTGTTTAGGTCATACAGGAAATGACTACTTCAACTAAATGCTACAAGAGGTGATATTATGGGGGTACTTAGTATTGCTCACGTTATTTTTCTTTTCTTTTTGGCCTCATTGTTGTTAAATAAATAATGGCATGGAGAAAAAAAGTTGCTTGATGTTGTCGATCTGAGATTGTATCTGGCTAAAATTAAGATCCGCTATGATCAGATGTTTTTTAATGATGTTTTTATACAAACAATACAGGATTATGAGTGGGAGTACTAACTTCTGAACATGACTATATACAGACAAACCTGCTTGTAAACTGGATGAGCTGGACATCATCTTGGCATCGCAGCAGAGACTCTCTGTTATCCAACAGGATGGCTGCACAGATGAAGAGCTCAAAGGTGAAGTCAGTGTTGAAGGCCTGCAGCTCTGACTCCTCAGACTCCTCCTCTGGAAACACCACAAGGCAAAGACATAAAGCTGTGAGACATTTCAGAGGTGACTTTTCAGGAGCAAGTTAGGTTTTTCTACCTTTCCTCCAGAGTTTCACCTGTGCAGTACTCTTGTGCCAGTCTTTCCTGATAACGGGCGCGGTCCACCTGCTGTGAGATGAGCTCCAAGTGGTCACAACTCAGGATCTCAAACAAGCGTAGTGCATCACTGTGTTCAAACTCCCTTTGGAAACCCAGTAGCAGCCACCTTAAAAGATGGGAAAAACATGCACAGACATACTAAAAAAACTGTCCTCTGAAATCTATTAAACTATATAAATATACAGAATAGGATCCACCTGTGGCAGAATGTGAAACTCTCCATGTTGTCTTTGACCAAATGAGCATAAAGTGGAGGGTCCAGTTCCTTCAACAGGGCTGCTTCCAGTTCTGAAAGATGTTAAACAAAACTCTTGATACCTAAACTAAATTAATTTGTGGGAGAAAAAAAAGAAATAAATATTTCAAACATTTAGTTTATTTGTTAATGTGTTCAGGGCCTCTTTCTGTCTAACACTAGAGGTATCTATCAACGTTCAGATAATAATAATAATAAAAAGATAATCATCATTATTTTACCACTAAAGGTCCTAGGTATTTATTGTTAAGCTGTAACATTTATTATGCTCTACCTTATGAACTGATATACAACTTGGTATTATTTATGTATGTAATACTTTCAAACATTATTTTTGGAAATATCTGTTGTTGAAGAAAAAAATCCTAGATTTTCAAAAGAAGAAAAAATGTGATGCTTCACTAATAACAAGCAGGTAGGAATGACTTCCGAATATAGAAGTTGAACTAAGATCAAAATAGATGTCTAAGGAAAAATGGAGGAGATTTAGCCACATTAAAAACATCTTTCTTTCAAAAAAACTAGTGTTACAACACCAGCGTCCAGCTGTAGGGAACTCTGGGGCACTGAAGGAAACTGTGAGGAACATAAATTCATTTTTATTGTCAATAAACTTGCCTTTCTCTTTGATTTCTTACCTATTTTCCTGTGTAAACCATCAGCTCTGAAATCCCTGGAGAACTTCTCCATGTAGCAAGAAAAACTCCAGAAAGTGTCGACCTCAGAGTCGAGAACCTCCAGGAAGCGGCTGCACAGGTCGTTCATTCCCTGAGCATAACTAACCTCTGCAGCAACAGTGAAGACAGAGCATATCTGTAAAGGTCAAGATAATCGAAAAAAAAAAAAATTGGAAGCCCCGAAGCCTATTTGACATCTACAACCCCTACAACCCTAAATCTGAAAAACTTAGGTCAATATGGAAAATGCAAAAAATATATCGAGCGAAAAATGAAACAAATGTGCACTTTTGTTCACCTTCAGACATGTTTGCATGAAAAATGAAAAAACAAAATCACAAGTTAAATGTGCATGTCCTTGCTATCTTGAATGCCAGAAGAAATAACATTATAAAGTAGTAAAATCTACTGTGTCAAAATTTTTTGGAATGTGATTCAGGTCTGAAATGTAAAAATGAGAGCATATTAACACAAAAATAATGAATGACAAAAATATGAAATAGCTCAAGTTCACAGAGAACAAAAAAGCAAATGTAAAAATCAGAACTGGTTCCTTGCCACCTTTCACATTGTCCTGACTTGGGATCTTAGTTATTTTATTCAAAGTAGGTTTGTTCTGTTTACCTGGATGAAAAGCAGCATAAGTGATGAGGATGTCTCTCAAAACCAACAGATTACCTAAACCTTCATCCCTGCAGATACACATGAATGATACAAGTAAGGAGGATAACGTTATACTAACACAGTCTAGCTTTTTATGTTTAGAAAAACTACAACTGTTTCTCTTTACAGAATGCTAATGATGGACAAAGTCAGTACACTCTTAGTTGTTGTGAGTTATTTGTGATATTTGGAAGCTGAAAAGATTCTGAAACTGAATGCTCCATGGACTTCATGTTGGGAGTCAGCTGACAGAGTTTCAGTACTGCAAAAACAACAACGGCTGACGGAAACTCACTGGTAGTAGCTCAGGTCTCTGTTGGTTCGGGGCACATCCTTGTCGATGATTCGTATGGCTTCCCTCAGCTCCTCGTGGTCAAATGTGACCCGCTCAAATAATATCTGCAACCAGGAAGGAAATGTTGGGACATGTACATTGTTTAGAAATAACCATTGAATATAATGGTGTTTTTTTTCTAGATGGCAACATTTGATGGGAAGTTTTGCTACTGTTTATGAGTGAATAAGTCTGTCTGTCAGCAGCAGGGAACAGTGCAAAGTCCTGTGAAAGAAGCCCTCAACATTTCAATTTGCATAAAGGCATCAAATTTCAGAATAAACCCAGTTCGTACCAAAACAGCCCACTTTTAACCTGCATGGACATGCTGGCTGGGAATATAGTGAAAACAAACTTGTTTAGGAGAATATTAACATAATTGAAAGGGTCTGACCTGCGCTTGGAGCTCCAAGAAACCCAGCCTGTCCCTGACCTCCTCTGACTCGTTCTTAGCCTGCTGCCGTCTTTCCCGCTGGTCGAAGTACCTGACAGCTTCGATCAACTTAGCTTAATCATATGGTCATAGATTTATTTATTTATTAAGACAAAAAGGAAACATCACAAAGAAAAGAAAGGTTAATAAGTTGCTTCAGAGTAACGCCGGAGTTTGTGCGGTGCTTTTGTTGGGGCTTTTACCATCTGTGCCGTTCAGGTATATCTGCAGTGCTGAGGGAAGAAACTGCTGCCACTTTCTCTTCATGACCCAGTAACGCACAAACAGTTGCTCCTGCAGCAGAGAGCGCTCTAAAGCTGTGGAGCTGCAGGGGTACATCCCGAAAAGGAAACGCCACACAAGGCCTCGCTCAGATGGAGAAACACCACCTAGACAGAGATGGAAGACCACTGGATCATTTAAAGGAATCAGTTTAATTTACTTTGGAGCCTCTGCCAGACTAAGAGCTCCCTCGCGTAAACCAAACACCGCCAGATCAAAACAACCTCCTCCAATCATATGCATGGGTAGAAGAAGTCCTTTTTAATCAAGGCAATCAGAAAATATTAGCCTAAATACAGTAAATCCTAATTTTAGTGGCCCAGGGATGGATTCTGAGACAAGGATTTGTCTCTTTATGTAATATTTTGTTCTGCATGCTCTTTAATCCCTTGGCTCCCCGTCTGTATGGGGTGGAATGTGCCTAAAGGTCAGCGAACCACAAAAAGGAGGGTGAGTTTTCCCATTCCTGCTCATGTGATATTTTACCAGTCAGAGGACTCTTCTGTGTTGACTTGTCATGTGTAGTGCCTGTGCAGTGATAACATGTTCCGACCATACTCAATCAAGATGTCTGACTCAAGTTCCAAGAACACCAAAACCACAGCAAGCAAACAGCTGGATGCATCTTTATATTGCAGTTCACTGATTATGTTTTTGTTTTACTTTTGAATCTCATGTGATTTTTTTTTCACATATTCTTAGAGAACCCACCACTTGTATATAAGCATCTGTTGTTTTATCACAGTAGTCACGCTGGAGTTCTTTACCTCAGGGAATCTGATGCACAAGGAAATGTTAGACTTTATTGTTGAATAGATTGGCTGTGTGTTTGCTGAACTCCTGAAGCAAAGCCCTTCTTGACTTAGTCTTGGTCTGTGGGGATTACGTGATTAGTGATGCGTCTGAACACGTCCAGTGATAAAAACGAGTTAAATTATTAACATTTAAACCCCTGAAAAGAGTCTATAGAATCCTTATATACATTTTAGTATAAATATTACTACATCTGGAATGCATATGTTGTGTTTTACCGTTCTATGTATGAATGTTAAAGCTAAGAGACATCATATTCGTTAATCACTTTGTACTATTTTGAGAATGGGGCATCTGAAAGCAAAAAAAAAATACATTTCATGAACTCTGCAATATGGAAAATAGTTTTGATATTTCAAAGGTACTTATCTTAATTCAAAAAATAATACTCTCCACTCATATTTGAGCATATAGCCCTGATGTAAATAAAACAAACAACCTTTAATTGGTAACGTGGAAAATCACTACCATTGAGTAGAGTCCATGACCCTGAGCTCTAGAGGCTTTAAGTACCAAGAAAGTGTGTGCCTATTATTAGCTATATTTAACCAGGAAAAAAATAATATAAATGTGAGAAATTGTAGCAACAGGTCGTGCTTTTTGCCAACGTCTAACATTACAGACAGGCACCAACAGGAAATCAACCGGCTGTTTTGAGATTTCTCTTTCACTTATTGTGACACCAGGATCTTTGTTAAAAGTCTGCAGAATTGCGTTATCGTTGCGTAAATTTGCGGTCAACTGAGCTGCCTGAATCGTGCATTTATGTGTATTTATAATGAGAAATAAGCAGATGATAGACCGTTTTTGAAAATGTGCATCCTCAGCCGTGTCTCGTCGACCCTCCCCTCCGCGTCCATGACTCCAGGTAAGGTCAGCCGTGCAGTGGACAGAGCAGGAGAGCTCAGCGCTGCTACCCTCCTCTGACAACGGGCATCCGACCGCTGGCAGGGGAGGTCCGTGTCTCCTCCCGCAGTCTGCTGAGGCTTCCCGTCCCCCTCGATCTGAGCTTCCATGCCAGTCTGGAGCTTTTCCCGATCACACCCAAAAACAGGTGAAGTAAAGCTTGTCAGTGGCGCTCCATTTTACTCCAATGCAGCACGTCTCCTCCGAAGGACCGCGTCTGTGTGCGCTTAAGCCAAATCTAAAAAAAAATCAGCAAAAAAACAACTTCCTCCAGCTCAGGGTGACCAAAACCCTCCACTCAGTTGTGGGAAACATTTCCGGGGCTCTGTTGACTCACTTTCAGCCAGCTGAGAGTCATGTGACTGCACCTTTAAAACCCGAGTTTGGCCCACATTCCAGGTGAAGTACAAGTCAAGCTCCAGAGTCCACAAAGATTAGACAAAGTGCTACACTCTCTCCATCTAGTGGCGCGTAGAAGCAGAGGCTTAATATAACGACACAGGTTTCCACGGCTTCCAATTTAAAGAAAAACAAACAATATAAGCTATTTTTTTTCTAACTAGCCATGTATCCATGACATAGATTGCGCAATCAAGCATTTTTTTTTTTTTGTCTTCTCCAAAATAATTTTAGGATGCAAGAAAAAGAAAAAATGTCACAGAGCGAGACTCTTTAGTCTAAAATAATAAAAAATAAAATATAATAATAAAAATAATTTATTTAACCTTTTAGGTCAAGAGGATGAAAATCCACTTTTAAGAAAAATAAAAAGCTGTGACCCCCAAACTGAGGCCATTCTCAGTTTGGGGGTCTTCTGCTCCAGTCATCACTGGCAGGGCTCTTGTCTTCACTTTCCACATCATCTTTACTTCTTTCCGCGGTGATGAGATTTTGGTCATCTCCTCTTGACAAAACCAGTGGATTTACCTTAAAGTTCTCACTGTTCAGTTTGGTCAACACTCAGTGTAAAGTCATGTTCAAAAGTATTTGGCCCCTCTTCTCTTTTGTTTATTTGTTTATTTTAAACTAGCTTTTCAGGAGCAGGACTTGCGCCACTGACAAGTACAGGACACGAGGGATGATTTGCAGCTACAGGACCTGGGCACATTGCGGTCATTGAGTTGAGTGGACAATATGTTTTTTATTTTTTTCTGGATTCCAGATTATTCCAGATGTGAGGCCATCTCTTTGATAATTTTGTCAAAACTGGGTTGTGCAAGAGGACAATAATGATAGCAGACCAGGAAATCTACATCATAACTGAAATACAAAAGAATCAAGGTTTTGCAATTGCCTAAATCAAACTCCAGACCTCAACCCTGCTGAATGTCTGTGATTGAATCTGGAGCATCCTGTGCATCAAAAATCTCAATGAACTGAAGCAATATGGTAAAGAATGAACCAAATTCTTCCACAACCATGTGAGAGGTTAAAAAATGATACATGAAATGACTTTGTAGATTGACCTTTAGCAGAAAGAATTTGAAGCAGTCATAAATATAGAAATTCTCCAAACCACCATTTCATTATATTGCATGAACTGGGGTCATATGACATGATGCAATTTTTCATGGTTCTAAATACAGGCCTGTCGATACATACACAATGTTACTGATATATTTATATGTATATGTCAATTTTCAAAAACTGCCATACAAACACTGTTTTTCCTTTGCATCAATAGGTCACATGACATACTAAAGAGTCACGTTCTCTGTTCTGTTGGACCTGCACTGCTTCCTTAGGTATGATGTAGCTGATGCAATAAGCAGTTACTACTTCATATAGCTCAGCCGATGTGATTTATGGGTGATTTTCTATCATTTCCACTCCCTCGACACCCTGGTCTCCCTGGTCACCTTTTGGAACCCAAATAGGTGACCAGATTTTTCTTTCTTTCATTCAAGGAATATTTGCAAAGTCTAGTCAGTATTATCCAATGATTAGTTGGAAAAGCTCATGCATGTCTTTATTTCTTTACAAGTTAACTCCTGCAGTGCTTTATTGTCATCTGTCAGCAAATCTGCCCGCCATGGCATTGAGGCTATCCAGAACGCTGCTGTAAGACTGCTCACAAGGTCAGGTTAATGGTGACACATTATCCCAGTCCTTAAAACCCAACACCAGCTTCCTGTGGAGTAAAGACTCCAGCTGAAAATCTTAGCCATCACATATAGGGTCCTTCACAGTCAGTGGTCCTTTATAGTAAATTTCCTCAACTTGCACTCTGCAGCATGCTCCTTTTATGTGTCCCATGTACTCATTTGAAAACTTGCGAGGATAAGGAATTGGAGGCCACCTGCGTCTAGACTGGAATATACAGTAATTAGAGTTGCTGAGTTTTTTATTTCTTTCAAAAAGCAACTGAAAACAACTGAAAAAATATAATTCCTTTCTAGTTTTTGCTCTCCCTGTGAAGTACTTTGTGGTTTTTCTTTCCTAAATGGCCGACTTACAAGTATTAAATTACCATACAGTTTAGTAACTGTAAAAGGGTGTTTCTGTGTTAGGTTGCCAAATATGTTAATTTTTTTTTTTCAAAGATGCTGATAGTTTCTTCATATCGGGAATTGCACCATTTTGAGAAGTGTTAAAAAAAGACAACTAAGAGAGCTGTCAATAGTTCAAAGTGGCATAAAAGCTGACCCCAGACATGTTTAATTTTAAATTTTAAGTCACAATCAGACTATAAGATACATATGCATTCGTCTTTAAGATTAATTATTATTCAGTTTGTACACATATTCAACATATGCCTCTAAACGTCACTGGTTATAGTCTGATTAGTGTTCACTTTTCTGTACGAACTTCCCTTTTTTGCATTTTTGTGTTTGATTTCAGTGAAAACACTTGTGAAAAACACCCTAGACTTATCACATCTGTGCTTGAATGTAGTGAGACAGTTGAACAGACCATATCCTTCTCTGGTCCTTCTCACAGTGAGTATTTATTTTACATCCTAAATGAGAGCAATAACTCAGGTTTTCTGAAAGCATATAATAGATACAACTATAACACTATGCAATTTTGAAGATTTGATGATTCTGTTAATGCAAGTCAATATGTCTCTTTGGATCAGATGCAGATACATAACTTGTTATGTCTCAGTCTGACATCAATTCTGGTCTCATATTCAAAAGGTAGGTAACATAATGAACTACTGGGTTTTCTTTTAAAATTAAGCAAACAGGAAAATGGATTTTTAAAAAACGTTTTGTCTGGTTTTGAGCACAGGTGACGACTGGAGCATAAATGTCACAAGAAGCTTTAATGCACCAAAGGGTTCAGTTGTAACCATACCGTGCTTCTTCACCTATCCATCACAATACCACACTGATGATGTTCAAGTTTACTGGAAAACAAGAGGCCGAAGTGAATGCAGCAGGAATGATCTCGACAAGAATGCATTTGTTTTTCATCCAAATGACACCTGTGTGCTTCCGAAGTACAGAAGAAAGACAAAGACAATTGGAAATAAAGCCAGAGGAAACTGCTCTCTACAGATCCAAAACATCATGGATAATGAACCGTACATATATGTGCGTATTTCTGGACGCGGTGGAGACTACAGTTTCAAAAAGAATTACGTCTCCATTTCTGTTAAAGGTGAGAATTTCACTAAAACAAATTATTCAAACACTGAGTAGAAAAACATAAAGTAAAAAGCTTTTTTCCTCATGGCCAGGTGTTCCAGCAGTAGCTTATTAATCAAAGATCACAGGGTGTAACAGTTCAGCTCAGCCTCAATGCAGAGCAGAAATCAATAACAAAAATTAACTGACTCATTCACATCCAGACATAATTTGTTTCAGTTTCACAAATGGACACAAAACAAGTTTCAAAAAAGAAACAGTGAATTTTGTAAAATAGCTATTTTCAAAAGGACTGATGCATCACTTTAATACTTAACACCACAACTTTCATGGTTTTAGCATGGACATGTGAGTTTGTGTGGCTGCAACTCACCCAGCTGCTAAGCCAAAGGATTGAGTTCAGGTTCTTTCCCAACTGGTTTTGCTTTCCACTTACTTCAAATTATAAATTACTTGGGCAGATGAAATTTATGTAATAATAATAATAATAATAATAATAATGATAAAAGCAGAATTTTCTTTTTCCTTGACTTGTAGAATAAAACCAGCACTACTACATGAAACATCAAAATATGGAACTCACCTACAATCAACTGTGGAAAAAATTATAAATTCATACAAACTGAAATTCATTATGTAAATTTGCAAATTGTCCTCTCAGTTTGAAATTTGTGGATATGACTTTATAAACTGTTCATTGTATTCTATGTGTTTTAACTCAAGCTTTTTTTATCCACACAGATGCTGTAAACTTCTCTGTATACACACTTGAAACCCCAACAAGTGAGTGTAATAGTTACTCATTATCTTTCTCAGAAACATAAAGACTGATGTTCAGAATATTAAATGCAGTTTATATAACTGAAATGATTCCTGATACACAGCAATGCCAAACACCAGCGTGGATGACAACATCCACATGTACCTGGCCATCTTCATACCTGTTCCGGCACTCACACTGATCATTTTTGTCACTGGAATTGTCATTTACACCAAACGCAAGCGGTAATATCATTTTTGAAATTCTTTGGAAAATTGTAAAAAGCAAATATTTTTTCACTTCATGCCTTGTTCTAGTGACGGTCTCAACCAGCTTTATAAGCTAAGAATTATTTTACCTTTTTTGTTTTTGAAAACCATTGTTACCCTGTAGCTGCAGCTGAATCAGTTACTATATAGCAGATAGTGAGTTTCTGAGAACCATCCAAGCTCTGTCAATGCTGTATTTAGTTACAAACTATGTTGTTTTTCCATTACTTACTCAGTTTCTCTTTTCTATGAGAGAGGGTGTTGTTGGAGCAGGAGATAACTGATGAGGAACAGCAAAGGTTTTTATTGAATATGTTGAATTGTAAACAAAAGAGAAGTCATGTGAGGAGATGTACATCCTTTACATGAGGTTAGAAGAAGGGACAAAATGGAAAAGTCAAGTACTGGAAATCATGCAGTACAGCACAACAATCACGTTCTTTGCGATCTGTCTCATGTCAATGTGTATTTCTGAGGTGCACGATGAGTGATACAAAGGGTCTGCAGAGGGGGACATGACTCAATGCAGATGCTCTGTGTTGCAGGCATAGACTGTATGAAACAATGAATGAAGCATGAGGTCACGTGACTAGTTGGTTTGTGAGGAGTGGTTGTGAAGCCTGTTTTTCTTTGTACGGTGCTCACCTATGCTCCACAAGCTGACAGGAACACGCCCATCACATGTTCATCAAAGTTAGCCTTGCTGCCAGCTCCTTTAGCTGAACCCTGCTGAAATATCTGCAGAGGTACCTGCAGACATTTTCATTGGGATATACCATTTAACATGCTGACTTGACAGCAAAATCAAAAATGACCGCCGTGTTTAGCTGACAGTGGGTTAATATAAACAGCTGGTTGCTTTGTTAAGCACAGAAGCATGACGATTACGGATGAGAGAGAGAGAAAGAAATCACCCCCCTCAGAGTTGTCATGGGTGTGAAGTAAAACAATTGAAACCAATTTTTTTAATTTTTATTTTATTTTTTTAACCAGCCTGTAAATATATTCATTTCTGCTCTAAAGTTGGAGATTTTAACATGGGGGTCAATGGAGATCGACTTACTTTTGCAGGCAGCCTCCAGTGGCCAGTAGAGAAACTGCAAAAAAATCTTAGTTCCAGATGAGCCACAATGCGGATGTTAGATTGTTGGCACTTGGTCGCAGTGCTGTTGATTTGATGGAGACGCATATATCTGACTTTCAGCGGAAATATTTATTTGTGTATTGCTGGTCTAACACATTTTGTACTAACATTCTGTCCCATCCGAGGTGTGACGCTATGATGGGACTCATGAACTCTCTTGCGATATGCTGCCTCCATGTGTTTAGAAGTGACATTGTTATTGGGTGGCTTTAAGAGGCAGAAAGTCATGGAGGGCTGTTATTATGATACTGTATAACTGTCTTTAAAATTTAGCTTTTTGAATGCTAAACTCCTATCCTTGTTTTTCTTCGTTAAAGCTCACGAACTCTGACCCGAGAGGAATCTAAACTTTACGTGAATTTTAGCAGAACATCATCAAACCCATCCAAAAGGTTTGTTTACGATTTACTGGGATAAATTGTACTACATCATTTCTGTGGGGAAAAAAACAAAAAACAAAAACAACTTCTGTTGCTACTTTAGGGGTAATTTTCAGATGTGTTAACTCAAAACACAATGTTACATTTTTGGTCAACCCATTCTTACATAAGAATCAAATCAGGAGCTGAACCCCGACCTCCCATCCCCTCTTTTTTCCCCAGTGAGACATCTTGTCAAGCAGATGTTAAACTTCCTGAACAGAAAGTCATTGATGACCCCGTCTACATTAATTATGAGGTAAAGTATATACATATATATGTGTGTGTGTGTGTGTGTGTGTGTGTGTGTGTGTGTGTGTGTGTGTGTGTATACATATGTGTGTATATATAAGTGATTTGGGTCTTTTGAAAAATAAACACAGTCACATCTAACCTTGACATAACTTGTTTTCTATCTTTGCAGGGACGAACACAAGAATTGAGCCAAAGTATGGATCACATAGACAATATTTATGCAAACATGGATTATTCAAGATAGAAAAAAAAATACAAAGCCCAGATCTTACAACTGTACTTTGAGCTCTGGCAAAATTGAGGCAACACAAAGAAGAAGCATTGCCAAAAAGTTTTACAGTCCTTCAGGGACGAATCTGCATAAAACAGTGATGATCATACACTTATTGTGCTGGCCTTTATTATAAACCTTTCTTAATAACTTGCATTTTTTTATTGCTTTTCTCATCCATTTTCCTATACAAATCATTAACCCTTAAATCCCTGAAAAATGTGTCCATACAGCAAGAAAATCTTCAGAAAATGTGTGACAGTTGAGAAACGTCTGGAATCAGCTGCACAGTTTAGCAAAACTAACCTGTGGAGCAACAGTGAAGACATGCAATGCACATCTTTAAACCTCAAAGTAAACGTGCTCTAAGCCCATCTATAAAACACAAAATCTGAAAAAGTTGAGATGACATGGAAAATGCAAATCAACAATATTCACACATGCAAGATTTACTTCAGCGATCATTTCTTTGCATATAGTATGAAGTCATGATTTTTCATTGTTTTTCTTGTCAGCTTCATTTCATTTGTAAATATTTATCAGTTTTTTTAAAGCATTAGAAAAAATAATTTTGGTATGAGGACAATTTGTAAATAATGAGGGGGAAGAAAAAAATAAATTTTATTTCAAACAACTATTGTTAACAGATGACTGTAATTATTTGATACAAAAACAGTATCTACAAACGGCTCTTACAAAAGCTTAAGAAGTGAGTTTTGGACAACCCAACTAAAGGAGGCTTCAGGAGCAGAGCTGTCAGATATCCAAAACCAAATTATAATAGAGCCCAAAACTATTGTATTTTGCATAAAATGATTGTATGCTATAACAACGGCAAATGAGAAACAAGTTTGCTGATTGCATGAGACTAAGGAGGCGTGTGTATGTGAGAGAGAAAGTGACGATAAAATAAATAAAACACCAGACCAATTACAAACAAATGAATCTGCTGAATCTGATTGCAAATTGGACTAATAAGAAATAACAGTCATAAAGAAATACTCACTTTTCGAGAGGGACTGTGAAATTATTGTACACTTCCAACTATTAAGCGTACATCATACAGACGTACAATATACAATTTGTATGAAATCATACAAATATGATAATTATTGTAGACCTGGAAACACTGATCAGAAGTGTAAAGAAGTTCTTTATTATAACAAAAAAGGATGCACAGGCAGGAGTCCCAGAATAAATACAAAAATGACTTTAACAGACTATAAGGAAAATTCAAGATGTCAGATGAACAGACTGGCTGAAAACACGACAGACCAACAGGGAGGAAGAGAAGGAAGCTACAGACAAGACAATGTTAGGCTAAATTCAACTTTATTGTCATTACACATGCAAGGTACAAGGTAACGAAATGCAGTTAGCATCTAACCAGAAGTGGAAAGAGCAGCAACAGCAAAATAAATATGGTATTTGCATTATGTATAGTTAAGAGCAGTATATACTGGTAATGATAAGAAGAGTAGTTATGTACAGAAGGGGCTATGTATATATTATAGGAGGATGGAATAAATTAATATAGTCTACAGAGGGCAATATGTAGTTGTAATATGCGCATAAAAGCGCTGTGAACATACTATAACCATACTATAATCAGTGAAAGTATATGTACATACAAACATCAGCATTATCTACAATGAATAGTTAGGGTTCAGTTATGGCTGTATGAAGGGAGGGATGAACAGGGAGGAGGGAGAAAGTTGTGCAGTGAATTGGCTGAAGAGTGAAGGATGAAGGGGCTTGCAGGTGGATGAAGGATGTGATGTGGGGTGAAGCAGATTAATGGTGGGCAGAGTTCAATAGTGAGACAGCTGTTGTGAAAAAAGCTGTTCCTAAACCTGCTGGTTTTGTTTCGAAGGCTTTTGAAGTACCTTGCAGAGGGAAGGAGCTGGAAAAGACTATGGACAGGATGTGAAGAGTCCCAAAGAATGCTCCGAGCCTGGCATAGACATCGCTTCTTATGAACGTCCTCTATTGCAGGAAGTGGAGTCCCAATGATGCATTGGGCAGTTTTCACCACCCGCTGCAGCGCCTTTCGGTCGGCGACGGAGCAACTTCCATGCCATACATTGACACAGTCAGTTAAGATGGTCTCAATCACACAATGGTAGAAGTTTCCCAGGATGTCAGCAGACAGGTGGTTCTTCGTAAGTGTCCTCAAGAAAAAGAGATGCTGGTGGGCCTTCTTAACCAGGCTGGAGGTATTAGTCGTCCAGGACAGGTTATCTGAGATGTGAGTTCCCAGGAACTTAAAGCTGGAGACACGTTCAACAGCCATGCCCTTGATATGTATGGGGCCATCTGTGTCTGTCTTCTCTTTCCTGATGTCGACAATGAGCTCCTCAGTTTTGCTGGTGTTCAGGAGCAGGTTATTGTCAACAGCCATTCAGCTAAGTGCTTTACCTCTGCCCTGTAGTTAGACTCATCATTGTCACTGATAAGTCAGGTCACTGTGGTGTTTTCAGCAAACTTAATTATGGCATTGGATCCACATAGAGGCCTACAGTCATGGGTGGAGAGTGAGTAGAGGAATGGGCTGAGCACACAGCCCTGAGGTGTGCCAGTGTTGAGTGTGATAGTGGTGGAGCAGTTGTGGCCTGACCTAACATGCTGGGATCTGTTGGTCAGAAAGTCCATGATCCAGTTGCAAAGGGATGTATTGAGTCCAAGGTCACAGATTTTGTGATTAGCGTGAACAGAACAATTAACAATGGCTTGAATGCCCTCCCACATGTATCGAGGGTCAGGATTAACATATTGTTTCTCCATCTTCAACTTGTGTTCATGCTGGGCTTTCTTGATGCCCTTCTTCAGATCCACACTGAATGTACTGTAGCCCTGTGCATCACCCAATCTTTTTTTTTATTTATTTTGTCTGCATATATTTTAATGGTTAGTACCATGATTTGGTAAAACCATTTATCCAAGGAATATATATGTGCATTTTACTCTTTAAGCAGACATTTCCATTTGGTGCATTAATGTGGGGTGTGTTTCCTTCACCTGTCCTCCTTGACAGTCTAATCTCACATTTTATTAGTGTCTAAGGTCCTAATTCAGCCCAGGAGGACTAAACCACCAA
>JAOWBL010000029.1:0-18639 GCA_028564865.1 Zenarchopterus dispar | reverse complement strand
TGTGTGTGTGTGTATATATATATATATATATATATATATATATATATATATATATATATATATATATATATAATATAGTGTTGAACAATCATTGCAAAACATTGGACAAGCTGGAAAGCTGTGCTCTGTCAGAGTCAGAAGCGAGGTTTGGCTCCCTTGAGAACACCTGTGGTTAAGAGCTTGTTATTGATCTAACTAGGCTGAACAAAGAGTGATAGAGGGCAAATGGAGAAGAACCTTTACCCTCTTCTGTACTTATCTGTCCCAGATGACAGAGCTCTGAGCCTTTGTCAGCTCCAGCTCTTGACCAAGAATACAAAGGAAGTCCAAAATCTCTCAAGGATCATGTAGACAAACACCCCAAATAAGCTATATAAAGAAACTTGTCACTGGTTTTTTTTTTTGTGTCAAAAAAGAGAAAATAAGCTAGACAGAAACATTTAATAATTAACAAATGCAGATTTTACAGTTAGCAGATTCTGATTAGTTTAAACTTGTGAAGTAACTTGTGAAGAAAAATTACCTCATTTAGGAGAGTTTGTGTCATTTCCCATTTTTTTCCTGACAGCAAATGAAACATTTTCTTTAAACAAATAGTGCACTTGTATTGGAACGATAACCTGTTTTTTTGCCTGCAGGTGTCTGGGATTATGTCATTTTAAAGTTTAAAATACAAACCTGACCAATAAAAAAATAGTGAATATTGATAAGCTGTAAATTAAAATATTTTGCAAGATTGGGCTGGTTTTATATTGTTCTGGACTTTGGCACAGTGACTGATAAACATTTAAGGTCTATTTCCTCAGAAAACCTCTTAATTTATTTACTTTATCTTAGTTAATGGAATGCTGCTTGTCCTGCCTGCATATAATGTGTGTGTGTGATGTTTTTGCTAGGCTGCCGGTTCAATCAAAATAGCAAAGTAAAGAAAAGTGACAAGAATTCACTTTTTGGTGCATCGAAGCACAACCCAAGCAAATGCCCTTTTTAAGGCCAATTGTCTGCACAGAAGAAAAATGTTTACAAGTGAAAAACTTTTAAGACAGTTGCCAATCTTTCCAGGGCTGGATGTTTCAGCAATTTCACCTCAAGGTCAGACCAAGCAATTCTCAGAGAAGCTCAAAAATAAAACAACAGCTAAGCTTATGACAGTGCATCCATAAAGAGAGTGAACTGGCACACAAAAATTCATTATTTCCTTCAGTACTTACATTCCACGGTTGCCCTTGCTCACTTGTACTGGGTTTCCTCTGTTCTGATTTTGTTTTTTAGAGTATCTCCACTGACACTGCAGTGGAGATACTTAGAGTTTGAAGTTGAGGGTGTTTGTGTGTTAGATATTAAAGCCCTCTTACTTTTTTCAGAGCATCATCCTGTCTCCACCTGTGAACCTGCACCTGGGTCCTTCACCTAACCTGCCACAGCGTTCCTGGCAGCTGGTACCATAATTGAAGTCTGTTAGTGACTGTTTATAACTTCAGTAGGAATATGCTCTCATCTAGCACTTTATTAGGAAGCATCCATGCACCTGATTATTCATACAATTATCCAATCAGTCAATTATGAGCCAGCAGTGTGTAAAATTATTAGAGAGAAGCCCAGAGTTTCACTAACATTGACATCAAACATGAGAGAGGAGAAGAAACTGTGATATCTTACTTTTACTGAGGCATGACTTTGTCTGAGTAGTTCTGAAAATGTTGATTTCCTTGGATTTTCATTCATCGTGTCACCGGAGTTTTCTTGGAACTGACTGAAAATAAGAACACATCCAGTGAGCTGCAATTCTTGGATGGAAACGTATTATTGATGAGAGGCCAGAGAAAAATGACCAGACTGGTTGGAGTTGACAGGAAGTCTATGCAACCTCAGATGACCGCTCTGCACAACTGTGTACGTGCAATATATCCAACCTTGAAGTGGATTGACCACAGCAGTCGACAAACACACTGAGTTGTTTTCCTGTCAGCCAACAACAGAAGTCTCTGGCTGCGCCGGGAACAGGCTCAGCAATACTGAACAACTAATATGATAAATTTTGATTTCTGTTGAGCCTTTGGAAGGTGGCATCAACATTAATCGATGGACATTGCTAGCTTTGTATTTAGTGTTAAAGCAAAGGTACTAGTGGTGTAAACATGGGACAAAAGTTCTCTTGTCCCCCCTAATACAACTAGAGCAGAGTTTTAATGGTACAGCCACTCTAAAGATTATTCCTGGCATTATTTATTACTTTACCACCACAGTTCACCCCTTTTAATATTAGGACAGTTTTTTGTTAAAGGCTGTAGTGGAAAACCTCATATCCTGACTGTAATCGTAATTGACATCTAATCGTAACTACTCAAAAGAAAAGTAACTCATGAATCCTGCATGGAAATGAGCTTGCTAATAAAATGTTTCAAACCCGCTAAAATGGAGAAAGGAACCAATATATATGTACAAACATGAAATACTCTTCCAATACCTTTGTTGTTTTTAAATGTTCATTTTTTCTAAATTAACTTAAAATGAAGAATATCTACACTGCAAAAACAGTACCTCTAGAAATAAACCTGATGTTCCTAAATCTAGTCAAAAATTGCCGTATTTTCAGCAGATATCTATGCCAATAGGATAAGAAATTTTTTTTTACTAGATTTCTTATGAACTAGTAAATGCTCAAAAATGGCTGTTTACTTTTCTTAAAACAAGGTGTTTTTACATTCTTAGAATTTGTTATTTTTTGCAGTATATTAACTCTTCAACACTAATGCTGGATATCTCGTGTCATTGCTTCTTGCTCTGGTGAACGGGAAGTTGCAAAGGGAGAATTGCATAAGAAGAATAAAAAAAGAATTGGAACTCCTTTCATAAAAAAATAACATTGCTTCAGATGGTGCTACAACTAGTCATCAGTATTTATTTTATAGAAATCAATGTACCTCAGGCATATACCTATAGGCCTGCAACACATTCTACATTCAACACTCTTTTTTCGGAAAGTGGTGAATCCCTGAAATGCATAAAGGAATATACCGTATCTTAACTATTAAAATGAATTTAATAAATAAATAAAAACATGAACTATATTGGTCTGAATTGCCTGCAATGAAATTAAGGTTAAAAAAAAAAAACACGAACAAGTGCTTCTTCTTTGTTTCTTTGCTTGTTTGTTTGTTTGTTTCTTATCCCATCCTACTGGCATATAAGATATCTTTGCTTAAAATACAGTTTTGACTAGATTTTCTTTCTCTTTCTTTTTTTGTCTTTGTCTTTATTTCTTTCTTTAATATATTGGTTTATAGGTATTACCTTCCTCAGCTGAAAGCTGTTCATGGAAAAATTGCATCTCACTAACACATGAGCCAATAATACAGATGATTTAGGTGTTTATTATGTGTGGAAGGTTCGACATTTTATTTCTACATTTAATAATCTACTCATCATTCTTACCATCTGAGTGGAAAATCTCTCAAAAATCATTCTACACATGCACAAAGCTTTTATGACAGTGCACATATTCTCCTATAAAGCTTTGACCCCAGCCTTTGTGTAGAAAGTGTCTTACACCTCTTTCAGGTGTGTTTTGTATATAAGCAAGAATTATGCATTATGTATGAAACTCATATATTTGAAGCCAAGCGAACGGCTTTGAGATGTGTTAGAATCTTAGATTTTCAATATAGCAATGAAACCGATTTGATCTTACTTTAATAGGTATATAATGCAGTCTTGTTAACATGGAGCAATATCTCTAAGGAATATTTCCAGCATCTTTTGAAGGCATGTTAAAGGGAACAAGTGTGCCTTTGAAATTGAGTAGATATTCAATCCTCTATTGGTCTGGTATTCTGACTTAAGTGCTTTAAAACTGTATGCAGTGGCTTTGCCTCGTGATGTGAAGTATCAGGTTTCATACTCTAGCTTCCTCAGCTCCCACAGTGTTGTGTTTGGTGGCTTGTTTTTATTGATGTCACAATCTTTGGAAACAGTGATACCATCCATCCATTTTTACACCCACCTCACCCTGTTTAGGATTGTAAGGGGGGCTGGAGCTTCCTCCAGTTGTCTTTGGAGAGAAGATGGGATACACCTTGGAGAGATCACCTGACCATCACCGAGACAAATGGGCAGAATATGTGATTTCCTCACAGATAGACAGTAGCCACCAAACCACGGTGCTGTCCAAGACTAATACCTGCTTTTTAAAACCATATTTCTCAATCTAGTATGTTACATAATCATGAACTAAACAATTTGACATCATCTGAAACCACCTACTCTATATAGCATTGTATTATTGTAAATTCCACACACGAGCTTCCTATATTCCTATAAGTACTCCTAAGAATCGAATTTTGTTGCATATTTGCTCTCAATAATTAAAGTATATAAAACTGTACTGCACCCACTAAGAGCAATAAAAAACAAACAGTAATAACTGTAATAAAAATAAATAAAAGTAGAAATTTATATGATATAAAATTATTTTGGCCTTATATACAGCACAGTCCAGATAAAAGATGTTCATAGCAAGTTATTTTATGCAGCTTGGGAAATTAAATTGCTGTAGAAACTAGCTTTTCTGCTCTTGAAGCCGCAGTGCCTCTTAGCCGAGGTCATCTAGGAGACCAGTCCTTCATGAGTGGAGACCTTCATGATGTTTTTGGAATATATCTAGCAGTCAGTGTCCTATCCCCTGGGGGAGGGTAAGAGAAGCCACATCATTCTTGTCAGTTGTTCCCACCATTCTCTGCAGGGTTTTCCAGTGTGCTGCCATGCAGCTGCTGCACCATCAGCATCTGCTGATCTGTGTTTTTCTTCTCCAGGTTTTGCAGACTTGGATGTAGTACTAAGGAGGTGGCCTCCTCAGTGGAGCAGTTTGGACACTAAACAAACTAGAAGGGATCAAATGTGGTGGGGTGTTTGGAAACAATGTGCTGCCTCCTAAGCCTTTTGAAGCATTTCATCATGATGGCAGTGAGTGCCACAAGGAGAGGTAGTCATTGACACAGATTTTGTGGATTTTTTGGGAGCATTAGCATGATGGTTGCAGTCTTAAAACATGTTGGTACAATGACCTGGTTCAATGAGATAGTAAAGATGTCTGTGAGAACCCAAAAAACAACAAAAGAACAATCCAATATATTGTAGGTCCACCTGTAGTTTTATATACTGCATGCATTCATCTTTGTGTAATTTTGACAAACTTATGGAACTTCAAAAATGAATTTCTGTCCAGTGTTGTGGTGGTTTTTGTACTGATCATGGAAGAGATGGACAGTAACATGAAGTCTTTTCCAGCATTTTTTACTTAGTGGGGTTAAGACTTTTTAAAAAAAATCCACAGGGGAATGTTGACATAATTTGATTAGTCAAAGAACCACATATTTGAAGATTTATTTTTAACTATCTTTATCATCCAATCTTATACACCTTCATTGGATGGATTATTCTTTTGCATAAACTTTACAATGAGATGTATTTGACTCTTCCTTGTTTGTGGAAGATATTCCTTCTGAAAATTAAGTTGCAAGAAACTTTCTGGATTTTTTTCGTCTTCTTTACAATAAGTTTCTACTATAGTTAGCATGGTTGGTCTAAAAATATCTTGTATTTGTAATGAATGCTGCAATACTTTCTTGACTCAGAAAATACTGCCACTGAAATGATACTTATGACAAATAGTGAGCATCTACATCTAATAGTGACTATCATTACTAGTCAAGTAAAATGGAGGCATAAATTGTAGACTGTTTTAGTCACCTTGAGACCAATCAGGGAAATGAGATTTTTTTTTCAAAATATTGTTGGTTTAGTTTTCATTTAAGAAGGGCAGTATTGAGATTGTAGAGTAGCCACATCCAGACCCTAGGCCATATTTTCCCATGTGTGGGTTAGGGTTATTATCTCGTTATATGCATGTGACATCAGAAAAAAAAAGGGTTTATTGTTGTAAAGAAAAAGCACAAAGTAAAACTGGCCACTGAAACTGGCCACTAAAGTCTGAAACAAGCTTTATTTCAGACTTTGGTCCATATCAAATAACAAACAAAAGATAAGTTTATAGATCCACAAAAAATCAAAATATAAACAGATGTCTTAACCAAGGTTTTCCAGAAACATGAATAAAATCTTGTTGGCAGCCAGGTAGCCAGCTGACCTTATTTGTTACTAATCCTTGGCCTGACTAACTGAAGCGACCCCTCATTATGAAACTGCCCCCACAGGCTTGCATGGTAGGCATGGTCGGTTCATCCCTCCATCTGCCATTCTTATTACCCTGGTGAGCATATCCCTCTGGAGCAGGGCAAATCTGCACTCATCAGATCACATTACTTTTTCAAGGCATCTTGATTCTGTGTAGCATTTCTTTTTTTTTTCTTTTTTATCCTCACTGATAATAACTTTTCTTAAGGCTACACAGCTGTTTCATCCCAACACCTTGAAGTTTTTTTTTTTTGTTTGTTTTTCTTTCTGCCGTGTGTAAGGAAATGCTCTTACCTTCACTATTATAGTTTTATCTCAATTTTAGTAGTTTCAAAAATCTCTTTTGTTGTTTTGGTTGCTTGATTCAGACCAATAATCTCACCCTTCTGAATCAAAGGTGTGACATATTTTCCACAGCTGCAGGATGTGTTTTCTTGCATGGTTGTTTAACCAATGAGAAGATATTTGCTCCATGAATTTGGTTTAAACAACTTGTCGCCAACTGAAACATTAATCACTGCAGTACTTTTCTTTTGGAAGGCACGTTCCTATTTATTGGGTTAAAACCAGCTAGTAACTTGTTTGGCCTGGCAATAAATAACATTTACCACAGTTCCTGAACCACAACCAAATCATGGACACTACAATATACTTCATACTCATCTGGCTACCAGGACACTCCACATTAGTCTGAACACCCATCTTAATTTATTTTGCATTGATGGATGGATGGATGGATGGATGGATGGATGGATGGATAGATGGACACTTTATTTATCACATATGGGAAATTGTTTTGTCACAAGAGCAGACACATAACACATATATAAGAACTATACAGTAGCTGCATAATAAACACAGAAAAAAGTGGCCATTATGTACAGTGGTACAAATTTACTTAAATAATAAATTGGTAATACCAGTATATAGAGCGGGAAGTTCAAGTTGTATGATTATATGACAAATGGAAAGAGGTGGGCAGTAAAAATTTTTCCAGGGAACAGTACCAAGAGTCACAAAGGAAACTGACTCTGGACACAGTTGGATAGGCATGCAACTAATTAGAGAAACAAAGCATGAGATAGTACAAGATATCAGCAAAAGGCATCCCAAACTGTATGCATTGAAAAAGGAGCTGCAGTAAAAATTTGCTGATCCAAGGAGTCATTACTGATGTTTTGAATAGTGTCTCTTCCTGTTTTCACAGAAGGCATTGCATAAAACCCACCCTGTTGTAACTGGTTTGGTACATTTTGTACCAGTGGAAATGGTCTGGAATGACAGGGTTAGTAGACCCATTTCTTGAAGAAGCATTTTCTCCAAGTGAATGGATATGGCTAGTAAAGCAAACTCTACATGGCCAAACTCTAAAATCAAATTTGATTTTCTTTAAGATAAATCAATCAGCAGCTGTAAAAATTCAGTATTAAGCTTGAGGTGTTCCCTTCTCATAGCTGGGCAAGTTCTTCAATGGAGCACAATCAATTTCAAATCTCAAAACTTTAAGGAAACCCAAAATTAGGTATTTGGCAGTCTAAACCCTATAGTTTAGTGTTTATTTTTGGACAAAAATGATTTTATAAATGATAAGTACAGAAAAGCAAGTTTTAACACACTTTAATCTGTACACATATGTTTACTTTAGTAGTCTCATCATTGTTCAAGCTACAGATTCCATGCTAAAACATTTAAGTGGATAACAATAAATGTTGAATGAAGTGGTAATTTTACAAATGTTTGGATATACGACCCTGAATGTGGAAAACTATATATAGCCAACCTTAAAATGAGAGACAGAGACAATGTTGCCAGATACCCAAAACCAAATGATCATACAAAGAGCCTGAAACTATCGTATTTCCATTAAAATCATTGTATGCTAAAACAGTAGTAGCTGAGAAACAAGTTTGCTTACTGCAAGGGCTAAATAAGCATGTTTGTCTGAAAGAGGAAGTGACAATAAAATGTGACTTAAAACACCAGATCAGTTAGGAATGAATTGAATGAATTTGCTGAATCTGATTCCAAATCGGACTAACAGTGAATAAAAGTTGTGAAGGAATACTGAGAGGCACTGTGAAATTATCTGCACTTCTAAATATTGATTTTACATCATACAGAAGTCGAAATTATAGTACAAATACTATAATTATAGTTCATTTAGAAACACTGGACAGAGAAAACAGAACACAAGAGGAAATGGAAAAAACTGACAACAGTTTTGGAGGAAACAAAAAATAAATTACTGTCTGGTTTTCAGAAGGGTGCATACCTTCCATAACATTCTTAGTGAAAATATTCGGCTTGCAGGGACTGAAACGTCAAATGAAATAGGTTGCTTTGGTAATTTGAAGAAGGCACATGGACTTTCACCCTAAGAACAAAACACCCAAACAAACTGAACAGCACTGTACATGCAGTCCAGTGCAGTGAGGAATATGCAGGTCTTTATGTCAGAGAAAGTATACAACACCTCCACAAACACAGAAGAGTCACCTCCTTGGGTCAAGAACCAGCGGTTCACCTGCATCTCAAGGATAAGTACCACTCTTCTGAACAGTTATGTACACATTCTGGACAGAGAAGACAAATTGTTTGTTTGAGAAAGGCACAAAAAGAACCATCTAACATGGTTTCTTAATGTAAAAAAAAAAAAGAAGAAAAAAATCAAAATTAAACATGAGGTGGCCTCAGGTTTTACCTATTGAACTCTTACAATTCAGCCTTGATTCTCTTCACCCAGTCGCTTTCACAGGCATTCACACTTTGATTTATGTGATCAAAACCGCTTAGACCAGGTAAACAACATACGGTTGACAAAGAACCCTAGCGACCCACAGAAGGGACAGCTGAGTCAGCTGAATGTCATAATCGCTCATAAACCTGAAACTCCCCTCCAGTTGTTAAGAACTAAAGAAACCTTTATAAAGAGAGGTAAAATATTGTCAAG
Source organism: Zenarchopterus dispar (assembly GCA_028564865.1). Lineage (NCBI taxonomy): Eukaryota > Metazoa > Chordata > Actinopteri > Beloniformes > Zenarchopteridae > Zenarchopterus > Zenarchopterus dispar. Next base: position 9,497 of record JAOWBL010000029.1, on the reverse strand, counting down.
AATAAACAAAAGAAGTCCAACTGCCTTCAGTTAAGGCTTTTTAAGATTACCATCATCTGGATGACTGAGAAGCTACTCCAGCAATATTAACATCGGCATTAATCTTTGTTGTCACTTATCTGCTATCTGATTGATTAGAATTTTGAGCTGAAAAAAGTGATGAAAAGTGAAGGTTGACTTAAAGCTTCACTTCTGGAGAAGGATGACACTTTCCTGTTGTGAACCACAATGTATAAGGTAACATTACATACTGTTGCTCTTTTCCGTGAAGGTTTATTTCTGTGTTCATATCTTGTCAGCTGTGCCACTCTCTTTCTCTTACTTGTCCTTGGAGCCCACAGGAGTTGCACAGTTGACTCAAAGATTGTGGGAGGAGGCTACAGTACAGCTTCTTTCAAAGGCTAATAGAACACAATGTACAAGCCTCTGATTAAATATCTTTATTAACGCTTGGCAACAAGAGAGCACCACAGTATTCATTGTCAGTGATTATTACAGTACAGAACAGTACTCTTTATCACCTTATTTCGAGGTAAGCATGTGCATAAGACAGTGCCTCCTCTTATAATTATATCATTCTTGGATTAATAATAATTTTAAAAAAGGGGGCAATACTAAGTACCGATTTATGCTCTTCATAAGATTTAAGAGAGTATGTTGCAGCCAGGTACTGCTAATCATTAACCCTTGATGAAAATGATCACCTGTAAATGTCTACACTATAAAAAAAGATATCTTGGCAATTTGCTTGTCTGGAGCATTCAAGGGTGCATTAACACAACACTAAGAGGGGCAGATGCAAGCACTGGTCAGAGAAGCAATTACTGCTGCATATCAACCACTTTTATTCACAAATAGAAAGTATTCAGGAGTGGACACCCTATCAACTTTACTGTAAGCTTCGTCTCAGATGTCAGTGTTCATAGAAATAGACGAAGAAGAAGAAAAAAAAAACAAGAGCTACATCTCAGACCTCACCGAGCATGTTAAATGATAAAGTTCATGACAGCACAATTAGAAAAATACTGAACATGTATGGTTTGTTTGAAAGGATTACCAGGAGAGGTGTCTTCAGTATTTAAAGAACATGGAAGGATGGCTGTTTGTAAAACTGCATCTGTACAAATTACATGATTTCTGGAACAATGTCCTATGAACAGATGAGATCAAAGTGGAGTTGTTTGGTCATAATGCCCAACACCATGTCTGCTGAAAACTAAACACAGCATTTCAGCTGAAACATCTCAACACCCACAGTCAAGGGTGGAAGGGTGCTAGTTTAGTGACTATAATTTCTTGCTGCTAAAGGTGGATCTGGAAGCCACTCAACTGGGGCGGTACCAAGCGCCAACCATCTAACTTCCAGTTTGAGGTTTATCTGAAACTAAGATACATTGCACTTCCTTGAGTGGCCACTAGAGGCTGGCTGCAAAAGTGAGTCAATTTCCACTGACTAATGTTCAAATGTTCAACAGTAGAGCAGAAATAAACATATTTACAGCCTGGTTTAACAGACGAAGAATTTTTGTTTGATTTCACACAACTCATGCAGAAAGGAATATTTAAAGACAGAAAACTTTAATGTGAAGGTAAATTATGTGCACATTTTCAATAAGAGGTTTTCCTTAATTTTCCAGCTAAAACTCTGCAACTTGTTTTTATATTTTATAAATACATCTTCAGTGATAACTGAATATATTTGAATGAATTTAGACTTTGTATGAATGGATCACATATTAGAGCAAAATTGAATCTTTTACCTTGTAGTATCAACTTTTCAAAATCTCATTCTTAAGTTTAAAGCATTTCTTTCACAATCTTTGATTTAGGCCAATGTTTTTATTATCTCTTATTTTTTACTGTCATTTTTTATTTAGAGGTAAGAAAGAAAAAAAAACTAAATCAACCTATGCTATTCAGACTGTCTCATAAAGTGTGGGTGTGCATTAAGCATGTACTAAATTTGCCCTTAAAGTTGCTATTCCACAATATTTATGAGCAACAGCAATGACCTGAATGCTGTGTAAACAACTAATCTTGCCTGGTAGAATAATGGCAGTGACAAATTTGCCCCAAAAGTGTTTCTGCTGTTGGACTAAAAATATGGGACAATGCATCTTGGATTTCGTTTTCTACACAGCTGCAGTTTGTGATAATTAAAAAGAAGGGAAGACAGTTCATCCATGATAAATGCATGCATCTTGACAGAAATGAACTGTTGAACTGCTGTAATAATAAAGTTCACATCCCACGATCCGCTCATCTCACCATTATGACTTGTGTCACCATGTGTGAGGGCGTAATTATAGTGCCTTGAAGACATAGGTCAACCTTTTCCCTGTTTTTTAGCATTACAATCTGCAATTTAAATGGATAAAATATGGGATTCTAACCCTTCACTAAAAAGCCCAAACTGGTGAAGTGAAATTAAAAGAAAAAGAAAAACTGGATAGTGTATGCATATGTTTTAATCCCCTTTGGTTTAAGACTTAATTTGTAATCTGCTGGTGACAATTTCTTTCAGAAGTTGTATAATTAGTACAATTAAGTCCACTTGTGTCCCACTAGCTCTCAACATATATAGACCTGCTATAAAAGGCCCCTGACTTTGCAACATAACCGTGCAGGAGACATCACAAAGAAAGCACCACAGTGGAGCTCACGCAACAGATTCGAGATAAAGTTTTGTAGAATTTCTTGAATATCCCTCAGCACACCATTAAATCTTTTATTAGCAAGTTCAAAGACTAGGGCGCCAAAACAAACCTGCCAAGGTAGGGGGAGAGAAGCGGAAGTCGCAGACCTGGGAAGGAGGGTGTCTGTTGTGGATTTTTAAGCATTGACCTTTTTTTAATTTAATTAACATTCTTGCATATCACTCTATAGACCTCTTGTTTTATTTCATAGTTGGGTTTCCTTCTTCATCATGATTAGTGTTTGTAGGTAGTTTTACTCCCTGCTCTTTCACATCAGATTTCAATTGCTGTTTCCATACACGTTATGTTGTACCTCCCTCAGCATTAATGCTTCCTGTTTTTCCCTGCTCCATTCCAGATTGTTTAAATTTTCCTGTTACATTCCTGCTCTGGTTATCTACTCTGCTGATTGTTCTACTAGATTCTTCCTTTGATGGATGTTGTTGGATTATCTACAGTAGAAGTCCTTTGAGTATATTTTCATATGTTCAATATGTCATTGAAGTTCATTTTTGTTTAACACCATTAAATCTGCATTTAAGCTGTCCACTAATGCCCCTTGACTGTGCATCAATCACTGAGGTAACCAAGACATCAAACCTGACTCTAAAAGAGCTGCAAAGCCCCACAGCAGAGATTGGCTTGTTTGGCCAACAGTTCACTTTAAACCACGAACTGCACAAAGTGATACTTTAATGGGGCTGAAAAAGCATTTACTAAAAAAATATTACGTGGTGTTATTTTATTCATAAATATTAATACATACACTTGTATTTACTACTTCCCTCTACAAGGTAATGTATTGTATTTAGCAGTCCCTTGGCTCAATGTCAACCTGTCAGGGTTTGTTACTGAGGTGGGTTTTGCTAACTTGAGAGATAACTCTGTTGTTAGTGATTAAATGCAATACTGAGGATTTTAATGCCAAAATGATTATTGGTATCCCCCACTCTATCAACTTTTTTAGTATTAAGCACAAATTCAGATTTGAAGTCAGAATTCAGAGAACGGTCTGGTTGGATGATTGGTTGGCTGTAAACTGTGTTTAAGAACTGTAAGTAATGCTAAAATTCTTTTTATTTATGTATTTTTTACATCATGTCAGTTTGACTCTATAACATAGCCAAGTGTAGACTTCAGCTAGGGCTAATAAGCTTTTATCAACATGTACTGCAACAGCAGCTGCTGTTTAATGAGACAAAATACTTTTTTGACATCTTATATGAGGAAAGAAATGAGTGGCTGTTTGGAAGAACTAAACTTTAGGAAAAACATACTGATATTTGGACAAACTATATGTAGGAAGAAATCAATTATCAAAAAAAGTGACAAAAATTGGTTACAGAAAAACCAACTTACTTCTACAAAGACAAAATTTGAAGAGTTTAGGAAAATAATTCTGCTTTCCTGAAGTACAGATGGTCTTTAGTTCTGTATGAAGTAAAGTCGTGCAGATCTGAGGGAAGGCATTTTTCAGGATTCATTACTGTCCATTTACAGGAATTGCCAAAAATATAATCTGTCTGGTATGCAGTGCAGATTTTTCAGTATGTTATCCGTATATGTGACGTGTACAGATGCATCAGTGTATGGCATAGTACCGTATCTTTATGCTTTTATTCCAGTGCTCCTTTTGGTATTTGTATTGAATTAATTGTTTAAAAAATCCTGCAACATATTTGCTTTTTGTGCATGTTTTCCTGTTAGGAGTCTGCTCATACTAAAGATGCATTGGACCCTTTTTTTTTTAAATTTGATGTTTACTCATGGGAATGATTTGAGATTACTGTTACCAACAAGAGAGTGGGGTATATGTCAGTGAAGCATTGACAGTAGGCGCTGCTACTGTCCCGTGAAGAGATACCATTGGCTAATGTAATATAAGCTTTGTGGGATTACTGTGAATGTGTGAAGCTGTTTCAGATGGCTGGACTTTTTTTCATTTACAAAACAATGGGTTTTGAATGTAAACAGTTTACACACACACACACACACACACACACACACACACATATATATATATATATATATATATATATATATATATATATATATATATATAAACAGCCTCAAATGTACTCCTGTTTCCAATTCAGACTCAACAATTGTTTCAGGCCTGTGGAAGTAAGCAGGATTACCTGGAGAAAACACACACAAGAATGGAGACAACATGCAACAGTGCTAACCACCGAGCCACGTGTTCCCCTGACAAAAACCAAAATGAGTTGAACTGGGAGTAAAACTGGAAACGTAGGGGAGAGAAGTGTGGCTGAAATCTCCAGAGATTATATGAATCCTTTGTTGTGTTTTAATTTGCAGCCTGGCAACAAACTAGCTGCTGTTACATTCAGAATTGTCAGGTAACACGAGGTCTTTCAATAGACAACATTAATGAAAAAGATCATAGCAGTCAGTTCAATATCTGGAGTCCAGAGACTCCTCCATTACAGTGAGATATCTAGGATTGCGCCATCTGTTCTTAAAGGTAGGGTAAGAAACTCTAAGCAATTTCTACTTTTTTATATCCAGTGAATATTTCCTCACCATACACTAGTTGCCTGTCAAGAGCGCACTTTTTTTTTCTTAAAACAAGGTCTTCATATACAGCCCTGACTCAAAGAACAGAGGCAGCCAAACCAGACACCGCTCTAGCCAATCGCTGAAAGGAGAGAGGGTTTGGGCTTGTGATGCAGTGTATTTTCTCTGAGCACTGAGGGGAGGGAGAAGGTGGAGCTAGCGCTTGTATTCTGTTTTGTTCAAAGGTCAGATGAGATGAATGGCCTTCAGAAATCACTTACCCTAACTTAAAAAAGTACTGCAATTCCACCTCCTTCACTCTTATTCCCCTGTATGCAATCTGTTCTTGCTAAATGATCAAGAAACTGTATAGATAGGAGTAAGACTCAATATGTCTATTTCCATATCTTAGCGAAATGTGTAATTTTTGAGTTCTCAAAATTGATTTAATGTTTCCTATGATCACCAGGGAGAAGAAATGGTTCAAAATTCATCCTTACTCTCCATTTCCTCCCATCTCACATCTTGGTGTCTCCTCTTCAACTTATCTGCATTTGGAGTTTTATTCCAGGCATTACATGGACTTTATAAAGCTTTCTTGACTGCTATCATAGACATCTTTAATCAGTATTTATCATCAATACAGATGTACAAAGCAGGGCAGACTGAAAAATCAGTTTTGACAGAAAGTGCAAATTCTCAAGAAAATGCTCCACAATATGACCACAGCTGCCACGAGTGTGGTACCTTTTTAATAAGACTTTTGGAGAAAAATATTTCCCTTTTTAAGGCAACTTCATCAATGTAACCTTCATACACAAGAGGGCCACATGAACCAGGCACTGATGCATATCCCCATCATCATAGATGCTGGTTTTACACATTTTAATAATGTCAGTCAGCATGTTTCTCATCTTTTGGCAAGTGGAGTCCAATGTCCTGTTTTTTTCTCTCTTTCACCAAAAGTGGAATAAAATGTGGACTCATCTGACCACAGAACACATGTGCACTGTTTATCTGAGATAAGCTTAAGCCCAGAGTACTCTGCAGTGTTTTTATCCAGAGCTGATACGTGAATATTGCCTTGGTTGTTTATAGGCTCATGTTGTCAGATTTCTGTTTTTAAATGAAGCAGCTGCATTTACTGTCACTGGTTTTCAAAGGTACTCTTGAGCCAATGTGGCTGTATTAATCAAGATGGTATGTTTTTCTGGGCAGTGCTGGCAGAATGCCTGAAAGTGATGCTCACCCAATAGTGATGGAAACTGAAAAACACAAAGAACTTATGCACTTTGCATTTATTGTTTTCTTTTCCCCCCTCAATACAAGTTACACTCTAGTACAAAATGCCAAGCCATGATCAGCCAATAACACAATAGATTCATGAACAGAGATAGTTGCATATTCTACAGTTCTGTCTTAACTTGTATGTCATCCTTTTTTTAGTGCCTTAGTGGTTTCAAATCTTGATTTTTTTTTCTTGCTTTGGAAATGGTCTACAATAAGCTTTCAGAAAATAAATGTCTGCACTTGCCTGTTTTAATAGAGGTACAAATTAAAACATTACAAAATGTCAGTGTTTGACATTATTTTTCAAAATGAGGAGTAAGGACTTAGAATTTGGCTCTATTTGATCTATAGCCTCTTTTAAAAGGCAAAACTTTTGAGTGTATTTGAAGTATTTTCAAATCAACTATAACTGAAGTGTAATGGTTTTTTGTTTTTGCTTTTGGAGTCAATTGATGGGGTTTCTCTGGAACACCAGAGATGTGTACACAACTCAGGGGTAGAAAGCAGTTCTCATCCCAGTTTATTTGGCAGAGCCAGGCTCTGAAACAGATATGAAAGGCAGTTAACTTTACCACCCGCCAAAACAGATGGATGGAAATTGTTCAATATTCCGAGGGGATCATGTCCTTTTGCCAAGAGCAGAGGAAAATTTTGGATCCGGGCCAGTAAAAGAGTGTAACAGAGTCCCAAAGGCAGCAAAGTCTCTGTAGACACTTTGTCTCAAAATAGAAAAACTGTCATGAGACTATATCTTAACTACAGAGACCATATGCATGCACCCAGATTGTCCATTGTATCAGCACTGCATCGCCGAAGTACTGTGACAGGTCGTGTAACTACTGAAATGTCTTGGCATTTGTAGGGTTATATTGGATCTTATATTGTCTCAGCCTGTTTGACTGCGAACTCATTGATATTTTTGTCTCAGCCCAAGTTAACTAATTAATACAACCTGAGTCCCAGACTGAGCTTGCTGCCACTGCTGTCTTGTTTAAAAATATAGCAGGTGTCATTTCAGTGAAATGGTGTAGACTCCCCCACCCCCATTCATTCCCCCCACCCACCCACACACACACACCTTAGCTGTCTAACATCAGCACTAACCTGCTGATATGCTGAATAAGGAAAGCAGAAACGCACAGCAAGGCCCAAACTGGGTAGGATCCTTAAATACTGTTATCTGTCATTATAAACAACTTTATATTAAAACTCTAAATTATGATCGATATGTTAAAATATTAATTTGAGAGAAGTTTTTTTGAATCTTTTGATTTAAATCCAAGGGTATATTTGATTCCAGTGATGTTACATTACATTTGTATAGTATTGTGAGTCCAAAACACATTTTCCTGCATCGGCCTCTGTTGGTTAATGTGCTTTAATAAATGTGTGTTTTGATGCAAAGAGAAAGTAAACTGAAAGGGGTCATTCTTGCATCAGGGCCCAAAGCTAAATCCTTACATCAGTGCAAGATGTCAGATCAGTGTCTTGTACATTCTGTGCATAGGAAATCAACTTTGGAAAGGAATCTGTCATTTATCATAAGTCAATTTAATACAGACATCATGGTGTAAAGCTGCAGCTGAGAGCCACCCTTTAATCCGCTTCCACTGTCCACTTACACATTCACACTGATTCCATGAAGGTGTAATCTGCCTCCCCACTGTGCGGTTTCACAAAGCTGTCTGACAGACAAATGCCCTTTTTTTTAACGTTTGTATACTAGTGAGTCATGAAGTATTTAAATAAAAGTATAGCAGTTGTTCTGCTGCTTTTAATTCATGAAGTTGACAGGAGGGACTTGTGTATTGTTTACTGTTCGTTGTACCCAAGCATCAAGTTCAGTGACTCAGGAATCGTGTTTTCCTTTGGGAACCACAGGCTCTACTGAGCTGTCCAAAGAATTGTAGCAGCAATGTAAAAGTGTGACCTTGCATCTAAACCTCCATGCTGAAGTGAGTGTCCTCTGGATAAGCCTGCAACAGACACCGAACAGCAGTGTGTTCAGTGGAAATTAATTGGCCTCACTTTTACCAAATCAAGTCAGTTCTGTTTGTGTCAGTAAACCCCTTTGGGGCAGATTTGTGGTATTCAAATACTTTTTAAAATAGCTTTTGACTTTTGATTTGAATCAAAGTAAAAAAAAAAAGTCTCCACCAAAACCCAAATATAAAAGAAACTCTTGAAAGACCTGGCTCATTAAAGTTGGAGAAACATGTGCAGCACAGTAAATTAATTGCAATGACCATTTAAAATTCTTCCTTTATGAAGACTATTGTCCATTTGGAAGTTGAGCAAGTTCCAGGTGTCCAGACTTATGCTCAGGTCCATGACGTCTTCACAACCATGAAGAATTAAATCCTACGTAGAAATAACACAACTGCAAAAGAGGCTTGCAAAATGAAATCATCAAACTGATTCATTTAATTTTAATTTAGCTGAATCTATGGTGATGTGGAAAAAAATCTGGTCCTTTCAGGTCTTAAAATGAAGAAATAAAAGTTCAAGAACAATGTGAGACATTGTCACCCCGCAATGATTTATTTTCAGTGACAAACTGTTCTCATTTGTGCTTCCACGATGTTGGAACAAGCCACTGAATGCTGTCAGAACAGGGCTTTCCTTTCTACTTTCAAGAATCTCATGAAACCTTCTCTCTTTCAGCAACACCTTATTCTCCAAACACCATGACACCCCTAACATTTCTAACTCAAACTTAATCTTTTGCACTTCTGCACCTGTTCAATTTTTTTTTCTGTCCAAAAATAATGTAAGTTTGGAAAAACCAAATATAGGATTTTACTTCTGCCTTTAAGCAGCATGGTGACTTAGTGGTTAGCACTGTTGCCTCACAGCAAGAAGGTTCCTGGTTCTATTCCCAGCCAGGAGTCTTTCTGTGTGGAGTTTGCATGTTATCCCCTGTGCTTGCGTGGGTTTTCTCCGGGCACTCCGGTTTCCTCCCACAGTCCAAAAACATGTATGTGAGGTTGATCG
>JAOWBL010000028.1:5321-18641 GCA_028564865.1 Zenarchopterus dispar | reverse complement strand
ACACACACACTCATCTTCACATGGTTTCACGTTCAGTCTTACTTTGTTTCATGTGACCTAAACCAGCACCAGGTAAACATCTTAGACCCTAACGCCCCACAGCAGGGATGGGTGGACCAGTAACAGTTTATAGACCAAAACTCCCAACCAGTCAAAAATCGTTTTGGATGAGAGGTGAAACTCCTTTACTAACAAAACAAGTCCAGTTTCTTTCTAATTAAGCTTCAACAGGGCTTTTATGTGCTATCAAAGCACATTTAGTTATGAATCACTTATACAGAAGCAGCAAGGCCTTTAAAATGAAGCTATCAACAGATATGGTCTTCCAGTAGCATCATATCCTCCTGAGACCCAGCCTATACATGTATGTCCTCTGGAGTGGACGCTTGTTTTTGGCTTATACATTTTGACTCATTTGAGCTACCCTAATAAGTCCTGATGTGCTTCACAGAGGACATCCTGGCCTTTCAAATGATATCTCATGTGTTTGGGTGGCATAAAAGGAACTTTGTTTTCATCATGAGACAAAATGGAGGCTGCAGCAAAACGCACATGCCAGAAAAAGAGAAAAGATAAGTCAAATACTGTTATATTTTGTTTACCTGTGGTAATCATATATTTTCTTGTTTAGGGACATGTCAGGAATTATAATTTGGTGTCAGTCTATTTTGATTACAAAGTCTCACTGTTTATTATAGAGGAATTGTTCCGTTGTTAACTATTGTAAGATCTAAACAAAATTGTTTTTGTAAAATTCTAAATTGTGAGTTGTTGTTTTAGTGCCAAACAGCCAGGAAATCCCCAAAAAAGTGAAATTGAAAAACACTTTTTTTCCTGTTCTGGTTCTCAGGAGGATTTTGCAGAACAACCACTTACCTGAGGTGTTCAGTAGTGTCACCAGATCTGAGGCATGATCAAGATAAAGAGGACTCAAATCTAAAACTGCACTAACCCATTCATAGCCTGAGGTTTAAAACAGATCACTGATGAACACTCTCTCAGGTTATGTTTCAGCATGGCGGAGGAGTAGTAGTGGTATGGGATACGATCATGAAAAAAAAAAAGGATTGAAAATCAACTACAAAGCCTTCTGCCAGTTTCTGGAAGACACTGATTCCTTTTAAATGTGAGAATGTGAACGAAGATTACAATCAAGGTATTGATTACAGTATAGTTGATGTGGAATCATTGTATCCTCAGCTTAAGGGTGGGAAAAAAAAAAAAAAAAAAAAAAAAAAGGAAACAAAGATCCTCCAGCCTGCTTTGCAAGTGTGTCGGTTACTAGGAGGATACAGATATGTGTCGAACCCGAGCGCGGGGCAGGACAGGGCTGAGGTGAAGTGTGAAAGGGCAAACGGATGCCAAGTCAAACAAAACTAAGCTCTGAGCAATGACACACGCCTGCTCAGTCTGGCAGAAAGACACACACACACGCGCTCTGTACACACCGGCTCAAAGCGTACGCACGACGGAGGCAGCACACCTGACAGCAGGTGATGCTGATCATTCTTATCTCATCCAGGTAGAACACTGGGATTATCCGCAGACAGATACTGAGTTTCAAACAACAGCAGGCGAGATGCTTGTGGTTTTCTTCGGGCTGCGATGCAGCAGGTGCGCTCCAACGCCAACGCTCAGCTGTTGCAGCACCGCGTGATGAATGACTTACAGGCGAGAGACTAGCCGCATCAAGCCTGATCAGTCACATCAGCGCAGGGGGGCGTGTCCTGCTCCTGGACAGGACTTCGCCGTCATCCTCGCTGCTTCATGGAAAACTCCATTCAACCTTTGTGTTTGTTTTAGATGAAGTCAGGAGATGCAGCGATGGTTGTAGTATTATTTTAACTATCTGACGCTCTCGGAAACGTCTTAAATCTCACACAGTAGGTCAAAGGTCATCTGCGGACCAGATGGCAGGATTAGTGGCATTGCTTTTTTTTTTTTTTTTTTAAATTCATATCAACTTATTTTAGTGACAGCAAATACGTAGGAAATGTGGAGTTAGAGAGAAGAAATGACTACAGACATAAAAAAGACAGAAACTGAGCTGGTCAGTGCTGCAAGTTTTAGACAGTTAGAGCAAAGGAGACTGTAAGAAAAGAGGTGAAGAAGAAAATGCAGGCAGAGTGGAGCAGGTGAAGAATGAAGATGTGGCTAGGAGGACAAAAAACCCCCCCAAAAAACAAAGAAGAGACGTCTGGATGGAGGGAAAGAGGATGCTGGTGTAGCAGAGGACAATGCAGAAGACGGATGGAAACTGTTGATTCACTGTGATCTTTATATATCTGTGTGTGTGTGTGTATATATATATATCATACATATATATACACATATATAAATATACATACATATAAAACACATATATATATATATATATATGACACAGACAGTTGAACAGTTAAATAGATTTTCTTAAAGGAGACATATTCTTTTATTTCCACAATGTTACATTTTCTAACGTCTTCATATGATGTCTGTGGCATCTATTTGTCAACATCCTTTTGTAAATTTACAGCTCTGTTTATAGCTGCTGGCTTTATAAAGTGGAGGGAATTAGTTTTTTCTGTGGCCTGAGCCTTTATTTTTGAGACTTTTCCCACAGCTTTAAACATCGGACCTCACACTCAACAACCTCTGAAACATGCGCGAGTGAGCTCAGAGTCCTGGTTTTATCCCGGTCCGAGACTGAAGCGAAAAGTTCAACTATGCCAGGGCACCGTGACATCACCGAGGACAATCGTCCGGCCTCCACCCAACTGCACTTCAGTCAACACCTGTTACTGATGTGAAGAGCGTAGCTGCGCCGCTGAAGGGTGCAGTCGAGGTAAATGTTGGACTCCACCCTAGAAAATTGGCTGCTGTCCACAGATGTGTACAGATGTGTTGAAAGGGGAACTGCCGTACCGTATCTGCTATTTTGACCACACCATGTCACAGAAATGTAATTAAGACGTCAGGAATCGTGTTAACCTTAAAATAAAGTGCAGAATGTTTTGTTTTTTTTAATTACAGGTGCAGCCAACCATGTTTAACAGAAATGCTCACTACTCTGTTGACATAGAAACAGCTCCATTAGAGCTCCTGATTCATTTGTTTTTATCTCTCCAAGTTTCCGCTTGCGACTCCTTATCTGTTGTGTAAATACACCTGCAGTTCACGCTTACTACCAGAGTCAAACGTGTCCAGGCACGTAGCGCCTTTCACGCCGGTACGAGCTCCTGGAAACACAGGCTATAGGTCCGTACGCTAAACCCAAGAATCAAACCCACGGCGTTCAAACCGACCGACTTGTTTAGACAAGCGGCGTTACCATCTTCATGTTAAACCTGGCAGGTGTGCACACAAAAACAACGCCGACACCACACATGCTGAAAGAATAGGAATTGTATTTTAAAGTACAGAATAAAGTAAAGGCAATAATAAATCAATAAAACAGGAAACATGTGCAAAGAGGGTCATGGGTAAAAGTATCTTTACAGTGCAAACCAACGGTCAGTTAGTGGAGTGCACGAGAAACACGGACGCGGTAACATTCAGACGCTCACGAACAACCGCGCCGAGCTGAAGCTCGGCTCGAAGGAATTCAGTGTGTTGAATACAGTAAATGACTTACAGGTGACAAGATTGTCTCAACAGCACAGGTATCAGACCTGAGTGTCGCTTTTTTTTTTTGCAATAATTTAAAGTAGCTGATTTGTAAAACGTCGTACTTCCTCCCGCTGGAAAGGAAGAGGCACTGTTTCTAAAGTTCTCGTCTACACAGATGAATCAATGTGTACTCAAAGGTGAAAAAACAGGATGTGAAATGGTCTGGATTTATTGTGTTACTCTTCCTGGAAGCTGCTGTAGTTAAATGAAGTCAAATCGCACGGAGGCCGACAGGAAACTAGAAATGCAGGGGAAGAATCAGAAATAGTCCCCCCCCCTCCCTCCTCCTCTGACCTCTCAATATAAGTACCACCATCCAAAACCCCAAACATCATTTGGCTAGTTCAACTTTGATAATACATAAACAAACAAATAGAAACAACAAGAACACTTAATCACGGCGTTTCTTTCTTCCGGCCATCCCTTCGTCTCACTTTCGTGGTCTTCCACTCGTCAGACTTCGTCTTTGGGGACAGATCTGTGGATGGTTTTCTGTAACAGTGATCGTCTGAATACTGTGCAGCGGAGTCTTTGTTCCTTGAGTTTAAGTGCGAGGACATTCTTTGGCCACTTTGTTGCGTTCGACTCGAATAAACAAACCCACTGGGGTCAAGCACATGAGCACTCTCCGAGATGCAAACATACAAGTACAGTTGCCAACCTAACTGCTCTGTTTTGTTTTTGCTTTTTAACAGTCGAGGCCCAGAGGGGCAGTGCTAACTTTGGGGATTGTTTGTCAAATCACATGTTTACTTATATGGAGGGTGAAAGCAGAACGCAACCCTGTATTTTTATCTTTCCTTTAACCTCGGCCACATTCTTGCTCTATTTCCACTCTCGTCTTTGTTTTAGGTCCAACAGCTTTCTCTCTGTCCACTTTTCATTAAAATGTTGTGGAGGTGTGAGGTGTTCAGGACTCGTCTTAACCTTCTCCTCCCGGGCCTTTTCACTACTGGCTCTTCCATCTGATTTTATTTATTTATTTTTGCCGTTTCCACAGATGCAGTTACAGATCCTATGGGAGTACGAGCGGATGGGTAACGGACCCGGCTGTCCTGTCGTTCAGCGCTGATGCTGCAGGCCCCGTCTGTCTTTCAGGGACTGCGGGGAGTGTTTCCTTGCCGGCGCCGGTGTGTATGCCCAGGCTGGCGAGGAGGTTCTGGAGACGTTCGACGGTGCTCCCCAGCTGCTGCTTCTCCTCCTCGAGTGCCGAGACCTGGTCCTTCAGCCGGCCCTCCGACTGGGCCAAAGCCTCCACTCGACTCTCCAGGCTGCAAATTCGTGCGTGCGACACCTTTGTGGGGGAGCAAGTTGGTTTTAATGATCAAAGAGTGTTACTTCTTTTATGTAGTTGGTTTTTTTTTTAAATGCTTGTTTGTGTACCTGCAGCTCCTCCAGCAGATCCAGGTTCTGCTGTCGGAGGCTCTGATTGGTCCTCTCCAGCTGTGCAGCTCTCTGTTGCTGGTTGAGGGTCGGAGGCGTGTCCAGGAGCTCATCCTGCAACACATGGTACTCTACCTCGTAGGCCTGGAGCTGCTTGGATACGTCCATCTCACAAACCTAATGAACACAGAGAATACGTCTCAAATGGTGAAATGTTCAAAAATCACAAATTCATAAAAAAAAAAATAAAAGTGTCCATGTGTAATGTATAGATGGATTAAGGTTTCAGTTTAAATTCTGCGTGATCAATATTTATAAACTTATTTTTGATATTTTCTCATTTTTAAACCGAGCAAAAGTTACAAACTGCTCAATAAAAACCATGAAACAGTCCTATTTTCTGTCTAACAATGTAGCTCCCAGGTGTACTGCACGCTTATCGTTTGCATCAGAAACCAAATTTCTGACGGTCAGTGAACGCATCAGGGAATCAGACAGATTGTAAACAGGCTAAAACTTCAACCAGACTGAAAAGAAAACATTTTTTTTTAGAGAAAGGCCAAAGGGAGGCAACTGTCACCCAAGTGCAGAGGTGTCAGTCACATGTAATTAAAGGATTTCCTTTAGATTGTACTCAGGACAGGAGGATCACTGAAGCGCAAACATTTCTTCAGTGCTATTTATTTGTCAGCGAGCAAAAATCTCAAGAGCATAAATTAAAAAAAAAACAGGCTTAGTATTTCTTTATCCTTTATCTAAACAAGGGAAAGACTCTTAGATTATCTTTTTCAAGAGTGCCCAGTTCCATTTCTTTTCATTTTGGTTTCTTCATCAAGTTTCTGAGCTGCAGCCTTGAGGCAGAGGGCGTGTAGGAACCAAATCAATGACACCTAGTGGGTGTGAGGACTTTAAAAAAAAAAAAAAAAAACTAACAAAAAAAACAAAGCAAGACATAGTCATCAGTTCAAATTGCCATCAAAGGTGCACGCAGACATAAATGATTTCCTCACCAGGAGGACGACCTGTGCACATAAAATCAGCCGAGAACAAAAGCTTACCAAGAAACGGTGTGGAAGTGAGAAGGTGTTTATGCGCACCTTAGAGTGAAACCACCGCGACCCAGTCTGACTACTAGACGACGTTTCATTTCTGATATCCTGGTTTTCTTCTCGAGCGGTAACGTTCACCGCAACAGTGAACTATAAATCGTTTCAGAACTCCGAGCCTTCGATCTGCACATTTTTTAATTTTCTCTTTCTCTCGCCTGACATTGTCTCTGAAATGAAATGTAAAAATAAACTGTTTTACACGACCGCCAACATCCCAGATTTTTCTTTTTTGAAAGATTTTGTGACTCACACAACCTCCATATGTGGGGCACGATTCAATCAGAACCAGAATCAGAATCACTTTCTTGGCAGTGCCAGTAAACAGGTTTATTGCTCTGATGTGACGGTGCAGATAAAAACATGGAATAATGTAGAATAAAATAAATACATGTGAAGAAGCAAAATAAAGCAAAAGAAAATAAAATCAGGTGAATTACCTGGTTAATTTATTAATATATGAAAACTTAAAATTTGCTAAACTGGGAGTTGGTTTATAACAGGTAACTTTTCAAACATTAACTTAAAATAAAGAATTTCGTTGAAATTCTACATGTTTTGTATTTTTCCACCATGTGCACAGATAATTTCAAGAATACTCCACACGATACCAGGACTATTGAAGCCTCAATATTTGAGCCCACCCACTCAAGTTCTGATGATACCAGGGTAAAATAACAAGGTATTTAAGATTATCTATTACAGACTGTAACAGAGTAGCATGCAATCCAATAAATCAGATAAGTTTAATGTAAAACAATTAATCCATTTCACTGTTAAAGGCAGGGTAAGCAATTTCTGGACCCCCTCTATGTACACGAGCCTGAATATGAACCCAAACCCTGGAGCTCTCGGGTACTGGCTGAAGTAATGTTTGCTAAGGTTTTGGACCCAGGCTGTTCTGACCAGATGGTGAGGAAGAGGGCGGTGAGAACATATCAACTAAATGTGACAATTTCATCAGCAGTTCATCATCTGAAGCTTCACCCCGTCAAATTCCGGCTGCACAGCTAGTGCTTCCCAATGAAATCGAACATGAGGGAATTAAAAGCCCGTGGCTTATTTGTGAACCGAGTGGAAAGAAATGTGGTTGTTTAGTGGGATGATGAAGGATGTCTGAAACACCTGCAAGCACATTTTTGATACAGTTTAATATTGTTCCTTCTGTGAGTCACTTCTCCACTATTATGCAAGAATACCAGTCATATTTGATGTAGAAAGACTCTTGAGAAAAGCTAATATCCTAAATTTTTAACTATACTAAAATCGACATTTGAAGTGGATCAAAACAATCAATCAATGTCGTCCTTAGACAAGAACAGATAGTTCAAAATTCTTGCCTAACGTGCGTTTTTGATCGACTTCAAATGTTTAGTTTATACACCTGTGTGTTATTGAATTTATGTGTTTCAAAGCTTTTTCCCAGTCTTACTCTGAAGGTGAAGCTATGCCCACCATTTGACTTCAAATCTGAATATTTCTAAAACTTCTTCCCTCAAATCCCTTAAAACGTTTCTAGAAAAAAAATTCCAGGAATTTAAGGAAAATTTTCTGCCCCTTTGTTATCTCCTGGGTACAAAACAGCACTATTCAGGACCGAACAATAGGAAAGGCTGAGTCTGAGAGACCGTGTTTACAAAAAGTGATAAAGTGTGCCTCAACATGTTTGTTCAGATGTATAGGCCAGTTTCTAAAAACATTGCATCATTACTACAAATAATGACCGTTTGTTGGAAAACCTGCCATAACATATTCTTACTAGATGGATTGATGACCAAAACTACGTGATTCAGGAAACTGAATAAATGTTTCCTCATCGTTGGCCCTCCCAGTCGTTTTGTCCTGAAACTGTGAGTCACCAAACAGTTGACATTTAACAACCAGAGGTGAAAAGGTTGAGCTGTGGAGGGAAAGTACCAGCAGCCAACCCATTTGCTGTTTCAGGTGCTTCATTAGATAAATGCTTTCCCGAGTGCAGGACATCTCGCCAAAATCTTTTGACTCATCACAAACCTTTGACATCTGGTGGAATTTTAAAAACAACCCTAAACATCAAAGACAATAGGGGTTAAGAGAAAATATTTCTTAATATTAGTGTGTAAAAATGACTCAAAAATACTGCATGAGGATAATTCAGGTTCTTCTGATTCAACACGCATATCCGATGTTTTTGACATAGTACTTTTCCAAATACTGAGGTATGACGTAACAGTTAAATGATGCGACTAATACCCAGAAGACGCTCTGATTACCGCTGGGAGGCCAGGTGTGGCTCACTTGGAAGCCCTTTGTCATTTTAGCGGCATTATCATTCTCCGCTTTTGTTTTTATCTTGAACCAAGTATATAAAGCTGTAAAATCAGATCTTGGCATGAAACACGGTTTGTTGTTGAAATGCAAGACTAGTTTCCTGAGAAGTATTAGAGACACAAAAACAGCAGCTCAAGTAGCAGCAGTCGGAGATGATTTAAGACGTGGAGAATAAAGTATGCCTCGTCTCAGTTCTTAGGTCTTAGGGACGAGGATTAAATGGTCTAAGTAGCAGCTTTCTGATTAAATGAACTTGATTTATTAAACATCAGGCCACCAACATTTAGGGAATCTGCTGATCTGGAACATTCATGTCTGTTTTAACACAATACCAGGGAGAAAAGACATCAGCAGTGATAAGAGAAAAAACACAAACTTCAGTCTGGATTATTAGCAGTCGATTATTTCATATGCACAGTTTAATCAATCTATTTAACTTGACTCCTTTCTTTCTCCCAAATATACATGAATACAAGTGGAATTGATTTGTTGAGCAAAGTATGACAGCCCTGCACGCTTCAAGTTGTGATACAACTGTTTTCAGCTTGTTAGTGTTGAGCTTTCACATTTATCTATTGGACTACAAGCAAAAAAAAAAAAAAGAAACAAACAAACAAAGGTGGAGCAAGATGTTTACATGGGATTTAAAACCATGAATCAAACAAAAGCAAATTTTTTTTTTCTTACATTGTGTATGGTTTGTGGAAAACATGCAGAAGTGAAAACCATACAAAAAAAGTTGTCAATCTTTTTAGAAGTGGACACCACAGTAACTTCACTTTAAAAAAAATCCAGTTAATGGTTATAAGTATTTTTTTTAGATGTCTGGTCATAATGTACAGCAGCACGCTCGGTGAAAACCCAAATATCAGCACCAACGCCTGACACTAATTACTGAGGACAGTGGTGGAGTGGGGGACGGGGGGACTTATTTTACAGCCAAACTATGTGGGTACCTCGCAGCCATCGAGTCGACCATGAACATTAAAACATTCTTGAATCAAATGTGAGATTTTTAACAGTTGATGGTTGGATAAAACTGGGTTTTGCAACAGGGTGATGATCCGAAGCAAACCAGGAAATCTAAAACGGAACAGCTGAAAAAATTAAAAGTATGAAGGTGTGGCAATCACTCAAAGTCCAGGATACAAACTGATTAACGTGATGTGCCGGAACCTCAAGTGTGTTTCAGATAAACGCTCATAAACTTCAATCAACTGCGCCATTGTTGTTAGAAAAGAGGACGAAATTTCCTCCTTAATTATCGAGATAATGATGATGTCACATGGAAAACAACTGCTTCAAGATATTAACTCCAAAGGGTAATTTACAAACTGTGGAATAAGAAAAATATATTTACTTTCTATATCTGAGCCTAATTTTTTTTTAAACAAATATTGATATGGTGCAAAATATTACATATTATCGCTTATCACAAACTGTATTTATTCAAATTCAAAGCCTGGTAAGAACTAGATTTTTTTTTTCTTGCATCACACAAAAAGACTTGGACAGTTAATCCACGTGTAGGCTCATTTTTTTTTCATGAATGACCACCTGGACAAATCAGATTTGTAGTTAAATTTTGCTGTTTTTATATATCCATTCCACCAGGAACTGCTAATTCAGCTTACTTTTAAAGGTAAACATATCCTAGAAAAACCTGTGTAAGAAAAAAAAGAAAATCATCACTTTAAACACTTCTGCTTCTTGCACTTTCAGACGAACGTCTGTGTGTCAGGAGAAAAAAGAAAAACTTTCAACAACGTGCTGCTTTATAAGTCGGAGTCATGGGCACCAAAAAAAAAAAAAAAGAGCATTTCAGTGGAATTGGGGAGTAATGAGTGACGTAGTGCTGGAGTTTCACCGATACTAAAGACTAGAGGTCATGGGGATTTTAGAGAGAAGTCCTGTCATCACTGACTAATAATTGATTGAATTAATCAATGTTGATTTCCGGGGGGAAGTGCCGTTGGATACGGAAACTGACTCATAGACAATCAGAGAAACAAACTATGTGACACAGAGCAGCAACTGGACCAGTATCAACTAAAGGTACCGAGCAGAAACATCAGTGGCTGCTCATTTTGCAGTTTAAAACAAACAAAAAAACTTCTTGATCCCAGGTTTCCTTAGGAATCTTGTAGCCATCTTGGCTGTTTTGAATAGTGGCTCTTGGATGCTCCCTTACAGATCGCCACATGAAGTCCACACTGTTGTGAATCGTTTGGGACGTTCTGTACTGGTAGAAATGGGTTTGAACGGGAAGGGGAACCAGAAACCTCTCACTGAGGATTTTATCAGGGTGGATCCTCGCAGTAACTAATCTAAAACCTGATGGTTTTCTGAAACAAAACCTCGACACTGTTGCCCACTAAAACCTTCATTTCACACTTCAACAACCACTCGACTTGGAAAACCTTTAACTTTTGATCTAAATCAGCGCAAAAAACACAAAGCTAGAAGACTATTTTAGACTATTTTTAAAAATTCCCGAAAAAAAATAATTTTCTTATTCCATTGGCAAAAAAAAAAAAAAAAAAAAAAAAAAAAAAAAAAATTGACTAGCTTTAGGAACGTAAGCCTTATTTCTGGAGGAGCTGTTTTTGAAGTGTAACAGGTGAAAACATGCCGGGCCTGTGAAACTGTATGGTGCAACAACAATATCTGTCACATATTCTGATATTAATTTCTTTAAATATGAGCAAACCGATTTGTTTGGTCAAAGTTGAGCTTGGGAAGGTGGACAAACGACAGATTTCAGTCTGGTACAACAGCTGTACTCTAGTACAATCTGCAACAAGTAGTTGCATTAGTCCACGTTGTTTGCGTGCGTGTTCGAGTTGTGTCATATTTGATTTCACTTTTGCCAAGGAAATTAAGTAATTGGTGTTTGTCATTTTATGTATTTTGCCTCCAACGCCTAGTTTTTGGCAAGAAGGTGTGAGCGCTTGGATGGCTTTTGTCATGTAATGAGTGATCTAACATTAGGCCATAATTATACATATTAGGTTATATAAACCAAAAAAACAAAAAAAGCTATAAATTTGCACTACAGTCTGTTTGTGAGCCTACTTTTCTTGCAGACAGTCATGTAGGAACCTGGCTGCCTGTCGGGTCACATCACCGGAGCTCAGGAACCAAGGTGATTAAAGGCACAGCATTTAGACTGGAAATATTCACATCTTGTTTTGCATTTGGGGGATAAAATAAGAGCAAGGACTTTACAGTAAAATGGAGTGAAGTGCTGCAGTAACAGGAGCCCGTCTGCAGCGAGAACCTCAGAAGAACCTACAAGACGAGGGGCGACGTCCGAGCCTGGTGCCAGCGGTGCTACACCCCCTCAAAACAGCAAAATCTTAACTTGGATAAAGTTAATTTGAAGAAGATTAAAACACTTGTTGTAGAGTATACCAGTGGAAGAGACGACTACTGTCAGCTGTGAAGCCTCCAGCTTTCTATTAGATAATCAATACAATGACATATTACATGACATTTATAGAAAAGGTATGTATGCATGCATGCATGTGACAGTTTTTATGTTTGGTTGTGCAACAGAGAACCGAGAAAGGGACATTGTGTCTCTCATTACCGGTATAAGTGTGAAGATTTACAGACCAGACTTGGCTGCGTGACAGAAGTCATAATTGGAGAATCACAGAGCTGTTTTCATTTTCTGTGATGCAAAAGCACCCTAACAAGTTAGTGTTGTTATCTAACAAGTCACGTTTTAGCGGCGGGACCGTTGTAATCTAATTGGTCACGTTTAAAGTAACATTCACCAATGCCGGGAATGTTACAGCCTCGATATTTACTGAATTCCCATAATCTCTCACTGTGTATAAGACTTATGTTCTGGGTCAAACTGACCTGTTTTAAAGTTTGATCTAGGAAAAATGGTTTAAATTATTTTTCAGTATGACACTTCTTCTGCTAGTGTAATCAACATATATTTTCGGGCATGTTTTGGATAATTAAACATGCACCGGGTCAACATCGGGAACACCATGGTTGTTCCAGACAAATGAACGTAACAGGAGGGTTTATAGTTTCTTTGCACAGCTAATGGAAAACCTATCCATCACCTGCCCTCTATTTATGTCTTACTGCATTTTCATGTTGAATATGTGAAGTTTGATTGAAAACCTTGTTTCCAAAATGACTCTAAAAAGAACCACGCCCATAAAAGAAATCACAGATGGATGAGTCACTTTGTTTTGTTTTCCTGTCAAGCTGGTTGAGGACTCAAGTTTCTAATTTGTGTTTTTCTTACCTGGTTGATGGTTTTCTCCATCTGCACCAGGCCCAGGTTGGGCAGCGTGGTCTTGATGAAGTCCACGATGGACTCCAGGCTGTCGTGCTGCAGGATCAGAGGCTTGTGGCTCCCCAGCAGGCTCAAGGCAACCTTGAAGATGACCTCTGAGCCCTGGAGGAACAACATATCTGACAGAGGGGAAAAAAAAAAAAAAAAAAAAAAAAAGAGGTCAAAGGTTATTGAGGAAGAAGGTGAAATAAAGAAATCGAACAGAAAAGGCACTGACGTTAGAGCTTTTTTTTTTTTAAAGTAAAATGAACAATGCCAGACGCTGACAGAAAAGCTTTTTGTATTTATTGGCA
Organism: Zenarchopterus dispar; assembly: GCA_028564865.1. Classification (NCBI taxonomy): domain Eukaryota; kingdom Metazoa; phylum Chordata; class Actinopteri; order Beloniformes; family Zenarchopteridae; genus Zenarchopterus; species Zenarchopterus dispar. The sequence goes on along the minus strand of JAOWBL010000028.1, from coordinate 5,577 downwards.
GCTTAAAGTCTTTATAATGACAGTGATGATTTGACGTCAATTTTAAGGGAAAAAAAAAAACAGGGCTTAAGCAAACATAAATATAGGTTAGGATGATTCTGATGAGGTTGACAGTAGGTGTGTGTGTTATTTGTGTGTAAAGTACGCTTTGAACACATCAGGGTGTGGTGTGGGTTGAGCAAGACTGCATGAGATCATACACAAGTTCAAGAAATGGGAACAGAGGTATGGAGCCTCGCATATGTTATCAAACACA
>JAOWBL010000027.1:0-18642 GCA_028564865.1 Zenarchopterus dispar | reverse complement strand
GGGTTTACTGCAGTACAAGCAGTAGTGTTTTTTGTCATACACTCTTTTTCCATGCATCTTCTGTGCTGGAGAAACGAGCACATCGTAAGCGGTGTCTTATTTGTCCGGCTCAGCGGGCAGGTAGCTGGGTGCAGTGCTGTTGCACACTGGGGAATCTGGTGTACCCATGTCTCACTGTAAAGTTGGCTGAGGGATGCATTTGGTTGTCTCGGGCATAAGGCTGTCATCGCTGCTGTCATCGCTACTGTCACTCAGGGAGGTGGCATGCGGAACATACTCCTCCCCTCTCGTGGATGTAGAGTCGGACAGAGAGGACTCTTCCAGACCGTTTTCCATCTGGAACAAACCCCCCCCCATAAATAACTAAAGTATTCTTCCGGACAATGTGCATTGAAGTGGCTGGCTAAACGCTTACCTTTTGATTAAATTTGATGCTCCTTCGGTCAGCTTCCATCCGCCTCTGGCCACGAGGTTTTATACGCTCCAATCTATTCAGGCACAGCTGAAAGTTAGTTCCTAAATTGGGGACCAGCGTGGATTGGTGTGGATTCCCGTACTTGGAAGTAGCGTGTGTGTGGACAGAAGCAGGTGCTGTACCAGTGGCCAACACTGGGGCGGCGAGTGTGGGCACATGTCTCACACACATTTGCGGAAAAAAGGTGACTTATGGGCCAGACTTTAAAAATACCATTAGCCTACATTAGGATGCTCCAGCATCCATTCGATAGCATTTCCATTGTGGGGACATCAGTTTGGGTCCCCTGACCATTTGACATCCCCATGCCGTCGCTGTGTAAACAAAAATTTGTCCCCACAACCGGTGAAAACCAGAACACACACACATACACACACACACACACACACACCATTCTGTTTCCCCCTATTTCTTTGTCTACTTGTCTTTTACTTTCACGTCTATCTCCTTCTGTAATACATCTCATCACAAAGACACATCACACACAAACACTACAGTGATCACCACATTACACACCGCACCCATCACTGTCCTTGTCTTTTTGTCAGTCTTGTAGTTTTGTGTTCCACATTGGTTGTTTTAGTCCTCCTAGGCAGAATTTGGAAGTTAGACACTAATAAAATATGCAAGATTAGACTGTCAAGGAGGACTGACGAAGAACACATACCCTACATTAATGCACCATATGAAAATGTCTGCTGCAAGATTAAAATGCGCATATATATCCCTTGGATAAACTTTTTACGAAATCATGGTACTAACCATTAAAATATATGCAGACATACACACACACACACACACACACACACACACACACACACACACACACACACAAAAGAATTCATTGTTTTATTATAAACTCATTATTTGTAGCCTGTTTTGGCAGATAAAGGCTCACTGAGCTGTAGACTAAAGACCAAAATCATCCGAACAATTATAAGTAACAATTCCCAAGGCCAGGTTCATGACATATAATTGGCAAAGATCATTAACACTTTTGTGGTGTCAGCATTATTGCAGGAAAACACAATGATTGATTTTATTTTTTGTTTTGTTTTGTTTTAGAACAGCATATGCTATACTGAGGACCACATATTTTCCAGGACTGTTCATGCAGCAAGACTCCTCAAAGCCACATTTTGCAACACTGCAAATGGGTGGCTGAGGAAGAAGAGTGTACAAGTACTGGATTTGTATCCCTGCTGTCCCAACCTTTTCCCAACATTGAATGTGCTAAGGATTTTGGCAATGAAAAATATGACGACAAACCTGTCTGGTTGCACAGCCTAAGACATGTTGGACCAAAACAATACATACACTGCCTTATCACTTGGTATCCTCAAGTGATGGATATGTTTCTGTTGTAAGAAGGAGCAGCAACACCATAGTCAGAAAAGCTTTATGTGACAAAGTCATCCTGGGATGTGGTTAGGGTGTCCCAAGAAGACATCCTCACCAGAAATTAAAAAAATTTAACTGAAGAAAAGGAGAAAAAATATGACTAAACTTAGTTTCATACTGTGCAAATAGATAAAAGTCAAATTAAATGAAATGGTCTCTATATTCTTAAAAAAAAATCATTACAGTTTGAATATGGATTTAAAATGCCTCCAATTGTCTAAATAAATATGCAACTGAATGTGAAATAAAGTCACACACTTCCTGTTGGCTCCAACTTTGACTATTGGTGCTGAATAAATTCACAAAATTGCTTTCTTGCAGAACATTGGCTCATACTTGACCATCAAATTCTGAACAATGTATCTTTCACTCCCAGTAAATATTTCTACCAAATATGACCATATTTAAAAAATATCACCTTCTAAAGCACCAAGCTGAAAACACCACATCTTCCCTCACTGCTGTAGTTGGTGGAGAGGAATAAAGTTACTCTGGTGTTCATGCAAGAAGTCCCTGTCAGCCCGCACTCATGGCCACAGCCATGACTAATGTTTACAGATAAACAACATTCACAGAATTGGTTTCTGCAAGATATCTTTTCCTTGCTTCAATGAGCTTCAGTCTTAATAACAGATGGTCCCATCTGCATGTATCAAGACACTGTGCGTGTGTTTGCATGGCTTGACTTTACTGCCACAGAACAAAATAAAAGAAAAATTTAGTCTCTCCCGAGGCAATTATAAACATACATAATTGGCAAAGCTTAATTGGATAAACTCTGAGATGAATCCCCATTTATCAAAACTGAGTGTGACAGCTTTAAAAAAGAAATATTGATGGATTTGAACACTTAAAAAGCGCCATATCCATTCAATAGTATAATCACTATTATCTTCATGTAATGATAATGTTAAGAAAAGACTTCAGTAAAAGAAACTAAAACGATGAGGGGCTATGTCTATGGTTTGTGTCTGCCTGTATTTCCTAGCATACATTGCCAGAAGTAAAGGGAGCCCAAAATAAATAAATAAAAGAAGACACTCATGTCTTTCAGTGCCTTCTTTCAGATTCAGCTCATGAACTAGAGGACAATTTAAGGATGTGCTAGAGACTGACTTTGCTTCAGCTTTTCATCTGCTTCAGGCCTTGTTAGATCATAGAGCTTGACATATTGAAGAAAAGTGAATGAGAACCTCCGGACATGATGCTAATTAATTCACACTTTGGTGACCATAAAGGCTTGCCCCTGTGCCTGCTGTCTCTCCAAGACATATGTAGACAGGGAGATTGATACTGCAAATGGCAGCATACAGCCATGCTCATTACCACTGCAGATGGTTGTGTGTATATGTGTCTGTGTGTGTGTGTGTATGTGTGTGTGTCTTGTGATGGGTCAAAAAGTAATGTACTGTAGTCAAAAATAGCGCACACTGAGACTGGGACTTGTATTTATTACAGAACAGAAGAACAGTATGTTATTGCAGCTAGTGAGAGTATTTCTTGAAGGGCAACATTTACGGTTTAGTTTGTTGTGTTTTTCATCAAATGAGCAGTAGGTGTGGTTTACATTATTATTTTGTATAATTGAATGCCAACAGTTAACTAGTTTTAATTCTAGAATGGTGGTGCATTAGTGCGCTGGTCAAGTGATGTCTTCCTTTGCAGTAGCTTGATTTATTCTGCCAAAGTTATTTCGCTAATTGTTCAAGCTTTTTCTGAATTTGTTTAGATGCTCTGGTAATTAAAGGCTATCTGCTGGCTATTTTGGTACTTTTCAATATCTGTTATACTGTTTAAAGTTTATTTTTTCAAATGGGTCAATAATGCTCAAAAACTCCTGATGTCCACATGGGTTGAAGCCAAGATGATAAAGAAACAGAGCAAGAATAAAACGTAGAGCAAGAAAGGATGAACAACTTCTTGTCTCACTATAAAGAATATGAGATCACTGGCAAAAAATTAGGCGCTTTGACCACTGATGAAGCAAAGCAGGAGTGCTGGAGATTAATTATGATGTGCTCCATCAGGACATTGCTGCAGGAACGTTGCTCCAAAGTCCTTCCTGGCCTTCATATATGTAAGACTCAAAGGTGGAGGGACTGCAGCACTTGTTAACACTAGAGTGTGTAATCCTGGACATGTCTCTACACCCTAGAAACTGAGCTGCTGGCTGTGAGTTTTCCTCCATTTCATATACAAGGAGATATGTGATGTCTGTGGTGTCATAACACCAGTTGTTGCTAAGCTACAAAGACAACACTGAAGCTCTTGAAACCTTTTGAGGTTTCAAACAAGCTTCTACCTCTACTACAGTCCTTATCTTGCAATGGCTCTGGTCATTTTGTGTCCTTTTTTTCTATTTTTATACACACACATATATACATATATTCTCACACACACCTACTGTATTCTACACTAAAAGCAGTTTGTTAATTGACTTGACTTCATATGTGATTGAATCATTTATTTTTCCACTTTTTATAATATAACTATTTTTTGGAGGGTTCCATTAGATTATTATTCAATTCAAATCTATGTCTTGACTCCGCCTTAGTGAAATATGCATTAATTAGAATTGATTAACAGTGCTAAAGCACTTTGATAATGATAAGGGTTTTTTTAAAGAAGATTTTCAACTTAATTTGACTTTCAGATGCCAGAAATGCTCAAACACAGACACACACCCAGAAGCTTTGGTGACATTTTCACCATGCAAATTACAATTTTCCTTAGTCTCTTGTGTGTACTTGTGCACGTGATGCTCATGGTTTTAAACCAGGCGGTGAATATGTTCTGTGCCCTTCAGAAAGTCACTCATCCTTAATGTTCACTGCAAAGCCTCCCGTCGAAGTCATCCTGTATTGCTGTGTTTGTATAAAAGCTGGTCTCACTGGGATTTAGATGTGTGTGTCAGCAAAACAATAGCAGGACTGTGAAAATGAATCAAACAACTGCACCTGTTCTCCATGCTTTTCAAAAAAAAAAAAAAATACAAGCAACTGATAACATAGGAATAACATGCTATACAACTAAAAAACAATAATATTAGCCAATACTAGATAATAATATTGACACATAAAGAGGACAAAAATTAAAGCATTTGTGTTTATGTCCCATAAAATGTATAATTTAGTCCCAAGATGAAATAAAATGCTAAAAATGAATGACAACTAAAGAACAAGAGAAAAGTAGACAAGGAGCACAGGCAAAATGAGATGTGATTATGAGACAGAGAAGGAAGGTTGGGGCTGTGGAAACTAAAAAAGAAAAATAAGATAAGAAAAGCATGAGGTGAAAAAAAACAAGCTAAAATGAGCCGGTCTAGAGGAGTGCCATTAAAAGAATCAAATGCTTTGTGCTTTCGGGAAGCATATGGTGCTGCTGCTAACTCAAAGAGCTGTGCCGATTCAATTGAAGCACATGCTACAAAAGGAAATGAAGAATACACCAGGTTTTTGGTAGACTATTCCAGATTTGAAGCCATGGAAACACAGGCAACAAAAAACCTGTGTGTGTCCTTGGTGGAGCATTTGTTCTACATAATTCCTGGCATTTACACTTGTCAGTGAGAACATATCCAAATAGTCCTACTGGCTTCTGCTATCATAAATGGAAACCAACTTCCAGTGTATGCTTTGCTAAATAAAATCTAATACAGTGCAAAAGAGTGAAAAGGAACAAAGGGATATGAGAAAGCGAAAGCAATGTTGATCATTACTATATTGCACTAACCAATAGATCTACAAAAAATGAGTGTGGGCTGAGATCAAATGATTCACAATCAGGAAATTTTGCGTGACATTTATTCTTTTTTGACTAACTTCAACCAGAGCTCATTAAACTTTTAAGAACTACTTTCCTGTGACACAAAGAGCTGCTCTGAAATAAGATAAGATAAGATAACACTTTATTGATCCCACAAGGGGGAAATTTGTGTGTTACCACAGCTCAGCACAAAAATAATACAGAAATACAAAAATAAAACTGAAGTTTAAACAAGGAAAATATAATACAATAACACTGGAACGAAATTATATGTACAAGCATACACAGTACGCATAATGGATGGACGAATTGAGGATTGTGGGGATATGAAAATGAATAATAAATATATATACATAAACGTCACCACATAGTGATGACAGTGGAGATGAGGTGACCAAGTGGTGCTATCTTTACTGTGGGCTGTTGTACAGCAGCCAGTGATGGGTTGGTGCTCAGCTACATGCATACACTGGTCTCAGAAATGTATGAAATGACTGCATCCTCTTGGCTCTCTACTGGTGCCATGTAAAATCCTCTATATTATTTATATAATTTTACTCTCTGATCCCTCCAGAGTAGCTTTGCATTTTATGTAACTGGAAAAGCCTGTAATTATTTCTGAAAGACAAAGCTGAAGAATTCTAAGGAAATTTAATTTCCATAAAAAGAGCAGCTTCAAATCAGGTGTTCAACTGGTTGAGTTCCTGGAATCCTGGCTGGAGGGAGGAGCTAATGGATCAAGAACATGAAGGACTCCTATTAGACACGTATTCAACATGTAAACATCTTATCAACATGATATTTTCAACATTATCTCTGAATGAGAACAACATCTCAAATACCTCCACACATGTTCGAGCAAGATGATGTTAGAGCCAGATGTGGATTCAGAGGAAGAATGTAGACGGTACAACAAACCACTACAACAAAGACAACGGCAAGACCTTTCCTTTAAATATATATTTATCATCATTGCTGAACAGAATGATGAACATTGTGTTTTTTGTTTTCATTTTCTTACTGCCGTCGTTTTTTACTTTTTTGCTGTGTATAATAGATTTTTTTATTGTTGCTGGAAATATAAAATCAAAAATGTTTGTCATTGTAGCTGCAGACTAATTTATATATGTAAGTGTGTTTTAAACATTTCTTTTAACTCTTCTTGCAGTCGATTTGATAGCCTGTGGTTGTATATACTGACAGCAAAGCACACACATGTGCGCACAGATGAGTGTCTCTGGGGGCAGGGGAGAGGGAGTATCTCAGTCAGACTTATCTTTAATCACAAACAAAAACAATAAAAAGCTCACTGCTCCTCTGCTTGTCAATCAAACATGCCTGAACACTCCTCTTTTTAGACAGCTGATAGACATATTCCATTTTAAATGACAACACGCTCTCTGACTCCACAAACATCGCTTGCAGCTCAGCAGTCATGCGGTTGTGTCTGTGTTCATCTGTATTTTTGGGTCTCAGATGTATTTTTGCTGAAAAATCTCACTAACTCCCCTCCATCAGCAGGAGCCACATTATATGTTCATGTCTGTCTATTCATTAAATGGTAATGAAAATCTGTATTGCATCTTGTGCATCTTCAGCAGCGTTGGGAAAATGTGTGCCAGGAAAGGAAATAACTAGAAAATAGGAGAAAATTGTCAGGAGAGGGTATGATAAGGCTTGAAAGCAGGGAAGAGTGAAAAACAAGAAGATAACGCCAATAACATAGAAGATGTGCATTTGTGTTATTGCAGTGGAGGAGCCTTAGGCTGTTTTGCTGTGTGCTCATCCAGTGGTGTTTGTTGACACCGGTGGAGTAGAGATGGATTAGGGTTTGGTTAAATAATTCATCAGACATGAGGCTGAAATGTTTGTGTGCTACACCTGCTAGCTCAGCCTGTCAAATCTGAGAGTCAAATGGCCCTCAGTTACTGTGTGCATAAACTCCTTTTTGCGTGTCAAATGAGGTTCCTGAGTCATTGCATGGTGGCATGACTGCACATCTGTTAGAGAATGAGTGGACATGCACTTTTCTCCATAGCTCTGGCATGAAAGCAGAGCATGAACTCATCAGCTGGGACAGGCATCCATCTTTTAACATTTCCAACTTAAGTGCTGTTTTACCAAATCATATGGTTGTTCCTAGGTCCTTAATTTGGCTTTTGTGTGACGTGAAACTCTTTGTCATGGCAGACTGCAGAAGTAACTAATAAAGGTAGATAGTGAGAGGAAAGTCTAAGTAATGGAAGACGAGGATAACGAGTGCATTCATGCAAGGAGACAGAAATACATTTTCTGTCATCAAAGTAGCTCAGCTCTCTGCTCTGCAAATAATAATAAATAAGACTGTATGCTATCTATGCAAACCATCTTTGGAAGGTAGCATGTCAGGCAGAACATCAAAAATTTGAGCTGTGCCCAACTATGTGCAACTGAAAGCATCCAAAACAAGGATGTTGTCCAAAGGCTTTCTTTTTTTGTCTGCATCATTGCATTCAGTTTTTCCATATGTGCTTTACTCTGAAGGTATCATAAAAAACAGAGTATGTGAAAATTTGTTCCATTATTAAAAACCACTGAGAAGATGGTGGCTGTGGCAGGTTTCTGACTAATTTATGATCCCTCACTGTCTGCCTACTGGGACAGCGAACAGAAGAATTAGGCTTGGAGGAAGGTTGCGGAGGTTTAAAGCAGAGTTTTACTTTCATTTGCTAGGGTAACTTGCTGAAATTTGTTGTTTATATTTCTGCATTACAACAACAACAAAACAGTTAAAATAGACCTCAGATGTGACTGTAACTTGATTTTTTTAACTTCATACCTATAGTGCAGATCCCCATGATATGTCTGCAATCAGAATCAGAATCACTTTATTGCCATTGCCAGTAAACAGGTTTACAGACTAAGAAATTGCTCTGATGCACTGGTGCAGATAAAACATGGAATAATGTAAAGTAAGAAATAGAATAAAAATAAATACATGTGAATAAGCAAAATAAATCAAAATAAATTATTCTGAATATGTGAGTATACATGAGTGCAAGTGAAAGCGCTTGTGTTTTAGTGGACATTTTAGAGAACACGCTAACATGGCTTAGGTTGGCAAAGGTGCATCTAAAGGAACCACATGACTGGAACAATGTCCTGTCATCAAAGGAGACCAAAGTGAAGATTATATTACATGGGGTGAGACATTGCACAGTGTAGGTTATGTTGATGGCTGGGGTTGTTGCATGTGAGAGTTCAGTGTGGTGGTGGCTCTTGGAAAGAAATGATTTTTCAGTCTGTCTTTACTTTGATGCACCTGGAATGCCTGCCAGGTCAAACAGCTGGGAACTGGGATATGAGCTGTCTTTGATGATGTTCTGAGCTCTGCTAAGGCACTGGGTGGTGTAGATGTCCATCAGGGAAGGGAGAGGGCAGCCAACAATCCTCTGTGCTGCTTTGACTGCCTTCTGAAGCCTTGTTCTTTCTGCCTCAGTGCAGCTCCCATACAAGGTGGAAACAGTATGTCAGCAGACTCTCAGTGGATCCATTGATGAGGAACAGGGAGAAATGGTGTGACTGGCAAAGGTGAGGGATGGGGTTTTGTGTCTGTAGCTGTGTTTGATGTTGGAGTAATTGCTCTTATGAAAGTCCCCAGCTATAATGTGAACACCATCAGGGTGGGTCCACTGCTATTTATTTATGGCATTCATCAGGAGAGAGAGTGCCGTGCTAGCATTACCATCTGGTGGAACGTAAACAGCAGTCACGATAACTAGTGTTAGCTCTCTCACGAAAAAATAAGGCTGGCATCTAACAGACATGTACTCAATGTCGGGGGCGCAGTACCTATCTATAATCATGCTGTTGTTGCACCAATTTTCATGTACCTAAAGACAGAGCCCCCACAATCCCCTGCCTCTTCTCTTACCAGAGTTCTCAGTCTGATCCGAGCAGTACAGAGAGGCCGGTTAGCTGTATGCTGGCATTGGGATCTTTGGATTAACTCAGGTCTCCATAATGATGAGGACACAGCAGTCTCGAACGTAGTGATTTCCTGCAAGTTGTAATTCCAGGTCATCCATTTTCTGAGTGATAGATCTGGCACTGGTATTGTCACATGTTGTTGTTGACATGAGTTTGCATTTACCTCATTTTAAGATCAGGTTTGGGCTAGATGATGTTTCATTGTGTCTTTGCAAGCAAAATCTTCAAAACAAATGTGCTCTCAAAACTTTACCTACTCTCATTGTACTTGTTTCTTGAGAAGGTTTTATAGCTATTGGAGCATGCTTCACAGATGCTTTTCTGTGCACTGGGAAATATGAAGCTGGGGCTGAGATGAGCAGGGCAGAAGCTTTATCATTAGGTCTGATGGATGAGGGCTTGCGCTAAGCAAGGGGGGTGGGAGGGTGGGGAAGGATGAACATTAGACAAGAGATATGGAGGGAGATAGAGGGTAAGTGGGTAAGTAAGAGTGGTTGAGGAAGATTTACAGGACACACGACAGAGGGAGAGCAATGGAGAGATGGATGAATAGACAGAGATGTGCAAGCAGCCGCAGAGGAGGATCCGTCTAACAAATTACCCTCTCCTCCATTACAAAGGCTGTCAATGTGGATGCCTCTGTCAGCTCTCATAGACACTCATGTCTCTCTGTGTCACACATACACACACATGCACACACACACAAAAGCAAATACCGACAGACAACGCTAAATGCACTCACAGATGGAAGCCCGTGCATTAGCTTCATCACTTTCTCTAAACTGCACGCACAGACTCACCAACTCTGCCTCATGTTAACAGGTGATAAAGGAGCTTGTCATGGCAGGACAGCAGCCTGCTACTGTGGCAATGTCATTGCAACTCTGGAGTGTGTCAGACAGAAGTGACTGCTCATGTTTTATAGCTAGATGTTGTAAACTGTGCTTTAGGACTGTGTGGATGGTTGGCTGACTGACTGACTCAAGTACTTTCTCACTGGCAGGCTCACAAATTGATTGGTGGACTGGCAAAGACATTATCTGTTTTTCTGTCCTTCAGTTAGTCTCTCTTCCCAAACTACACAGGCTGCATGGATTTTTCATGTACATACATGAAAATTCAAAAGAAAGTTACATCCATATGCATATTCTTAACCCACTTCTTATTTAAGGATTAAGAAAAAAGACAGAAATCTAAAACATGCAGGACATAGGCCCACAAAGACCGGAATTGAGAAACACTGTGCTAAGGCATCTCAAGTCCTCTGAATATAAGTTGTTTCTCAAATGCTGCAGTCACCCCAGCTTTATCAGTGGTATTGCTGTTGGTTCAGGTTGTTTTTTTCCCTTTTTTTCTTTCTTTCATAGATTGGTAGTTTCCACTTCCATAGCATTGGGTGTAATGTGAATCTGAGCTTGAAGTTGAAGCTGACAGCATTGTCACATCAAGGATAGGGTTAAGTGATTGACAGTTAAAATGCCTGAAAACCAAAAAATGAATTAGTGTCAACCCTGCACTTTCAGTACATTGTTCATGAAATCAATTGTTTTAGGTGCAAAACTGACTTCACATCCAACAATGTGAAAATGAGAGCAACAATGCATGACATCCATTAATCCTATCAACAATAAAGTGTTTGAAAAATGTCCTGTGATAATTTTCTCAATGATCTAATAACAGTTTGGATTTTGCTGGAATCATAAGTTATGAGGAGCACGACATCAGTACAACTGTCAGGCTAAAATAAACAGATGTTGACATTCCTATGGTCCTCATATCAAACATCAAGTATGGTTGGACAATAACAGGAGCATGGTAGCACTGTGAAGTTTAATGGACACATGTATAAAATGAGCTTGGGATGAGACTGTGAGAATTACTGCTGAGAATAAATGGAGTTGCAAATTACTACAATGTCCACAAGCTATATTTGACTCAATGAATCAACATTGTCCTCCAGTTTATTGAAGCCACACATAAAGACACTGCTCAGGAATACAAATGTACATTCTGATAAACTAATTTAACGGCAGGTTCCCTTAGATAAGGGGTCTCAAACTCCAGTCCTCGAGGGCCGCAGTCCTGCATGTTTTAGATGTTTCCCTTCTTTTTCACACCATGACACAAGTGACTGTCCCACTAACAGAGTTTTTCGGACCTTGATGACAAGCTGATGATGACAGTTAATTAGAATCAGATGTGTTGCTGAAAGGATAGGTCCAAAACATGCAGGACTGTGGCCCTCGAGGACTGGAGTTTGATACCCCTGCCTTAGATCACACCCAGCAGCACTGAGAATTTAAAGAACTGATAGAAGTGCACGGAAGACTGATGTCCCACAAGTGCTCCATTACCAAGAGCACACTGGTAGGACCTGGACCCGGTGAGCCAGGAAATGTCACTACTCCTAGTGAATCTTCGAGACTCAGAACAGTGACAGTCCTCTTCCAGCAGGCCAAATCCAATCAGATCTTATCATTAGTGCTATCATGTTTGGGCATGTGCAGGTGCACATGTGCATTCCCATGCTGTGCAGGAATCTACCTGAATAGGTAACAGAATAGAAGTGCACCCTGTATGGCATTTGTTCAGTGTTTTTTTTTTCTCTCACAACCAAATCAAAGAATGTGAAATTGTGACTTATTTTCACCTTTCTATCATAAACAAAAACAAACAAAACAAAACAAACAAACAAAAAAACAGAACCAAAAATATCCCCAATTCACTTCTGTATTTGTTTTAAACACTCAAAACAAAACAAAACACTTCATTAAATTTTAGGACGAGTGTCCACACAGGGACAGGTGCCTGATCTTGTTTAGAGCCGCTCAGTCATGGCAGCATTGACCTTCAGACAGGACATGGTAGGGGCCTGCTCATGTTCTGGAATCCATTCATTTCTGTTTTGCATGGTGCAAGAGTGGCTCAGTACTGCAGGGAAGCATGTAGATTGTACCATCCACATGTCCTTGGTAAAAAATGTTCAACTTGGGTGCAACACTGTCTGAGGACACTATGGCATTCATGTAATATGTAATATGAAAGCGCACAAAGAAAGTGAAAGGCAAGAAGTTTTTTGTGATGTCCTACTTTTCTGAGCCAGACAGTAAAACTTTTAATACACGTTGATCTAAAGGGGAAAGCTGTGCTGTGGGCAGAAATCTCCAACAACTTTGGCTTAAATTGTGGACTTATAAACAGTAAAATCCCTGTTTTCTGTTTTCACCCCAGAAACTCCAGCCATGCAAAAATTGAGTCTTGGTGCTTCTCTCGACATTGGACATATACTAAAGTAAATAGATCACCATGAATGAACGGCCTGTTCATTTGAATCAAAGGTATGCAGGGCAGTAGACCTTGAGGACCAGAAATGCGAAACCCTGATTTAGGCTATGTTCACATTGCAGATCTAAATTCTGTTTTTTGGCTCATATCAGTTTTTATATTTCTTTTGTGTATATTCACAGTATTTTAAATGCGTCTTATATCAGACTTTATTGTCAACAGGTGGCTCCTTTGAAGTGACCCGCGTGTGCAGTAAGATGAAGTGACATAAACACAGTACCTTAGGTGTACGATAATAAAAGATCCAGGAGCGGGAAGCCTTAATGATTTTTTTTTTGACGTTTTTGTGCAGTGGAAGTGAAAAAAATAATAAACTAATTACAAAAGAAATGTTAACACTCGCTATGTGATGAGTGATGCCTTTAATATCTGTACAGAGATGTCTGTGAATGAGGAATCAGAGACAGACGTGGAGAGACTGTGGTGTGATCGTCTTCACTGAAGCAGATTTCATCCCAAAAAACCCCACCAGTGCAGATTTTATACATTAGTGACATAACTGTGATGTCAAAGATGAATGAAATGCAACCTTACAATTCAGACTGAATGGAGATATTGACACAGCTCTGAGCTTTTTAGATTTCTTCATCGCTTCATCATCTGTAGCAAAGGAGTCAATACAGTAGCTTAACATTCTAGTAGAGCTTAGAAGTTCTCCAAGGCTATTTCTTTAGGTAGTGTTTCCACTTCTCAAAAAATAGAAGGGAGAGGTATAATCAAATTATCTCAGTTGAGGTGCAGCTAGTGCTGTGCCCACATGCTTTGTTTCCTGATTACTCCAAGTGAAAGCATTCAGTCTTCATTCAGCAGTTCAGTGTCACGAAGTCATACCCATGTAATTCATACATGACGTCATGGAAACTGAAAATAAAGTGGATACAGTTCCAAGAGGTAATTGCAGATGGTGTGATTAATGCAGTTCAGGGAGACTTTTTTTGTGCATGAAATCCTCTGAATTTGGTCTGAGTTAACTGTGAAAACAATTTCTTGGCAATGTTGCTGTCATTTGAAATCAAAATAAAGCTTTTAATAGTGTTCCAGTTCATAATATTTCAGATTATTCTCATAATGCAAGTATTCTATTGTAACACTTTAAATTTAAGCTTGCATGTTTTTAGCTCTTCTGCAAATATCACATAAAAGAGCACATATCACAATAAACATAGAAAGTATTTTTGGTGTAGTTATGCAAATAGGTGAGATCCTTTGTCTTACATGATGACTTATGTTCATGCAGTCACTTGTTTCTGACAGAAATGATTTGTCTTCAACTAATTTCAGTTTAGCTACCCTGATACACAAATATTTACCATCATAAAAAACTAACACGTACTAAACGTGCTGAACCACAAGTTGATTACTATATCTTTAATCAAATTAAGCATCTAACTAAGTATTTATCGGTGAATAAGGAAACATCCGTCACTCAAAAGCAGCACATCGATGTTACCATTTTCTACACAAAATCTGAAATTAACCGAACAGGCTCATTGTCTTCAAACTGAACACAAATTACCTCATTTGAAGTAGGTAAACTTCTCTAAATGTATTAAAATGAAATTGAAAATAGCAGAAACAACAGATTTACATTTCTGTTCTTGTCCTTTCCTTTTCTATTTTTTCTCTCTTTTTTTGCCTTTGGCAAGTCACTGTGGGGCGAATGTGAGATTTGTGTAATTTTTTTTTATTTCACAAAAAGATTTAAAAATATTTTGTGAATATATTAAGGGAACATTATTGCTATCATCATCCTTATTATTATCACTGTCGGGCCACAGTCATGTGTTGAAACCAAGAAGGCCGAAAACCCAGCCAAAGCCGCATGGTCTCAGACAAAGGAGAGCTAACATGGCTAAAACCTTCAGCAGGCTTTGCATTTTATGACACCTTGAGATAAGGAATTGGTATCCCCATTGGGCACAGACCCTGAAACCCAGTAGGGGTCCCTGCTGACGTGCAGTAGCTCCACATGTCTATAAATAGCAGGAACTCCCTCTCTTCACCCTCTTTTGCCTCTTTCTCTCTCTTTTGCCTCTTTCTTTCTCTCTCGCCGCTTTTAGCATCTCCTGCCTCTTCAGCTTTTGTCCAGACCACTCTCTAGGGTCTCACCGACTTCAATACGGAACTGATCTCTCCTGGTCCTCGGAGCTGTGGAGGCCACAGCTCCAACTTTAGTGTGATGACCCACCAGCCAAGGGCCTGCTTCCTCCATCACCGAGTCTGAAGAAGCTATGCAGTTGCTAGGATATGGCAACTGTACTCTGTCCGGCACAGCTGTAACAAGCACACGCGAACGTTCCGAGCCTAGATGAGCCGAATGAGGGATCTGTGCACGCCTCGACGACGTGAACGCCTTCAGACCGACCCGGAGACGAAAGAGTCCAGCTGTTGTACCGATGCTACATATCCTCACCTTCCAAAGACAAGAAGCGAGCGAGAGGGAGAGGGGCAAAAGAGCCGCTCACATCTGGACCACTGGTGAAGCATAAAATCCAACGAGCAATTGGCTCGTGACCAGGATCACTGGACTTTTCTTAAACCCAGGAGGACGCCGACCAACTCCATTGCAACCCAAGTAAGAGGCTTGTGTCTGGGCAGAGATAGCTTACATCTGTAAGTGTGTTGACATGCTTATTGATTCTGTTCTTTTTTGGTTCTTTTAATTGGCTAGCGTTCACCTGAGCGGAGCTGCAGTCCGCTGAAGAGTGTTGCATTCAGTGTTTAAGTTTGTGTGGGATTTGTGACTAGCCTCTAACAGGGCTACTGGGCGTGTTTCCTTACCATCCTGCACTAATATAAACTCCATAAAACACATCTATGCTATAATCAGTACGACACTTCTGCTTTGTTTAGACTGAGGATCCATTGAGCCACATGTTTCAGGGTAGGGTTAACATTGTGTATTATTAGTATTATGTATTGAATGTTACTTGCATGTGTTACGGTGTTATTGAGCTACTTCTCTCTTTCTTCCCAGAAGCCTTCTGTTGGTCCTCCTCCTCTGGTGGGCTGAGATCTTCTGGTCCCCTTCTCTTCCTCAGGGTCGTGTCAGGTGTCTGGTCTGCGGCTGGGGATGGGTCTGGACTCTGCCTGTCTCTGGGGCTCTGCTGCAGAGTGTTCCTGGCTGGGGATGCGCGTGCCAGCTTCCTTCCGGGCCCTCCTGGTGGGGTTGGGCCATTCAGCCTCCTGACATGACTCCCTTCTCTGTCAGTGAGAGTTTTGGCTGCCGGGGCCTTCCACCCTTCACACCACATCTCTCTCTGTTTTTAATGCACCCACATACACAAATAAACTTTAAGTTTTTTAATTGACGAAAGAGGGGAAACAATTTTAATAAATAAACAAATTAAAAGTAAATAAAATAAAATAGAATACACAGTCAAAAGGAAACCTGGGGGAGGTTTCCACCCTTCACAACGCATTTTTCCTTTTTTATTAAATGCACCCCATACACACTTCACCAAATTAAAAAAAAAAAAAAAAAACACCTCTAAGTAACTAGGGTGGAGGAGGGGTGGCTGAACAACAGAGGGGAGTTTGGGCCCCACTCGGCTGGGCAGGTCCCAGGGGGCCTAGGGAGCTCTAGGTTGTTGGTGCCTGTGTCTGCAGTTTGGGACAGGTCTGACAGAAGGAGAAACCTCAAAGCTCAAGACACTGAATCAACGTTCATGAGCAGCCTTGAAGTTCCTGTCTTCTTTTTTAATTCTCATTTTGATGGCTGGTTTCTCGGCAGGTTTGGTGGCAGGTTTCTCGGAGCCTTGTGTGGCGGTGTTGGCACACCTCAGGTGGTGGACTTGGTGGCTGAGGGTGGGGGTGGGGGGTGATGTGGTGTGCTGGGTTGTTGCTGGCTGGTGCATCCTGGTGGTGGGGGTGCCGTCTGGCCGCCCCAGTGTCATCCTCAGGGCGTGGGCCTCGCTTGGGGTTACTGGTTGCGGCCCTGGGCCCGGGGTTCTGGCTCCGTCTGTCTGTCTGTCATGGCGCGGTCCCTTGGGGTTTGGGGCCGTGGGGGTGTGGGTGGCTCCTGGCTGGTCCTCCGGTCAGGATGGGGGGTGGGCTGGGGTTCGTACGCCCGTGGGGGGGTTCTAGGACCTCCAGGGTGGGGGTGGGGTGGGGGGGTTTGA
This sequence comes from Zenarchopterus dispar, assembly GCA_028564865.1. NCBI lineage: Eukaryota > Metazoa > Chordata > Actinopteri > Beloniformes > Zenarchopteridae > Zenarchopterus > Zenarchopterus dispar. The sequence goes on along the minus strand of JAOWBL010000027.1, from coordinate 1,566 downwards.
GTTGTTGGCAGATGATGACAATAACTACCCTTGTTATTGTTGGTGGTACTTGCATTAATTATACTATTAATAATGATGTTCGGATTAATATTATTATTGGCATTAAGGTTATTGTTGCTGTTCTGTCTCTGTTGTCACTATTTTTACTAACATAATATGTGCTTTATTTGCAGGTATATAAACCGCTTTTTCTCTGTGTATGTATGTAGATGGTCAAGTGTGGATATATGTCTGTATTTATAGATGTAATTGGTTGCCTATGTTAATAATTAAATGTACGTATTTTTATGTTTGTGGATGTATGCGCACACGTTTGGGATGTGTGTGCACCAGCTCACATTCCCTTTTCTCTCTCTCTCTCACACACACTCACGCTCACTCACACACATGTACACACCTCACTCACACACCTTTTTTCTCCATTTCTTTTGTCTGTCCTTTTTGTCTGTCTATCACGTCTATCTCCTAATGTAATACATCTCATCATGAAGACACACCACAGACAAACACTACAGTGTTCACCACACTACACATTCTGCACTCATCACTGTCTTTGTCCTTTTGTCAGTCTGGTGCTTTTGTGTTTCACATTGGTGGTTTCCTAGGCTGAATTAGGACCTTAGACACTCATAAAATGTGAGATTGGACTGTCAAGAAGAACTGGTGAAGGACACACACCCCACATTAATGCACCAAATGGAAATGTCTGCTAAAAGCGTAAAATGCATATATAAATCCCTTGGGTAAAGGTTTTACCAATTCATGGTACTAACCATTAAAATACATGCAGACAAAAAAAAAAAAAGTGTTTAAGTTCGTGTGGGATTTGTTACTCGCCTCTAACAGGGCTACTGGGCGTGTTTCCTTACCATCCCACCGTTTGCACCGCTGTGTACCCATTTAAAGATCAGTGCGAGTGTGGTGAAGGCTGCTTCACACTCTCATTCCTGTGTGGTAAGCAGCAGAGCAATCAGGGCACAGGTAGTAAGAAATTACGCCAACTTTCATACTTTAGCTCTGTCTACTGTCACATGTGCATGCTTATCTCAGTCATAAGGCCTCAGATTTCCTTTGTTCTTAAACACGCGGTGGACTCTCGTCCGCCATCTTCAACACACGAGAGTATGTCACTACCTGACTTCGTCTGCCATTTTGAAGCATGTGAGACTAGTCACCACGTGACTTCGTCCACCATTTTGAATCACGAAATTTCGTCAAAGTGATTTGGTCCACCATCTTGTCTGTTTACATCACGTGCCATCGCGGCCATATTGCCACACACACACGTACACAGACTCAGACTCATGTATATAGATTAATATTTCTGCTGCATGTTTAGTTAGTCGTTTGCTTATGTGTAGTTTAGATATCAGAACTTTATTTTCACGTGCTGTTGATTGCAACTATTGACACTTGTGTTAATAAATTCTGGTTCATTTCAATGAGAGAAGTTATCTGTGCTTATTTTACACATATTTGAAACATTTGCGGCAGCACGGTGGCTTAGTGGTTAGCACTGTTGCCTCACAGCAAGAAGGTTCCTGGTTTGACTCCCAGCCAGGAGTC